>BSBM01000101.1:10465000-10947500 GCA_027924585.1 Larix kaempferi | reverse complement strand
TGCTCACCAAAAATGCCCTCCCTCAAGGAGCATGAATATGCCTTCAAAACTGGAAACGGTGGAGAGAAAGTGTTGCACTAAACCAAACCATGAAACTTCCTGTAGCGGCTACCTGCAAATACAAACTCCATTAAAGCACCATGAAAGACCTAAGTGGCCTCTCCAAACACCAACTTGGATGGGAATCTTTCACCCTCGAAATTGGCTAAGGCAAGAAACTAGTCATCCACTAGCTCTCTCTTCACAAATGCAATTTTTCTCAAATCATCAAAAGCCATTCTCATTCTTCATTTCTACATTTTATAACCAAAATTAGCCTTCTAAGGGTCGAAATCCTCTCAATAGATTCAATATATTTCCATTTAGGAAATATTCCACATTTGCCACTTGTCTCCTAGTTTCAACCTTCCATCTTCTCCCAAATTCGATTTTGAGTCTCTTTGGCTTCTCCAACTCCCAAATTCGCCTTCCTTGAGCCTATTTTTGGTGTTGACATGTCATAATGGTCAGATGTCAGAGGTCAGGTCTGCAATTTGTCATAGTTGTCATAGATACTCCATCATTGGTGTCATAGGGGCTAGGGAATCTAGCCCAAGTGTCCACAAACTTCTACTTTGACTCTTTATCTTCCATAGAGGTTACCAATCCTTCCCAATTCGACCTAAGATGCTCAATGAAATGTTTTATGACTTACCAACTCACCCAAGAGTGTTCACATTCCCATTAATTCGAATTTGCAAAAGAGAGATACTATGTATTATGAAAAATCAAGCTAGTGTGGGTCCCACCACCTCCATATGTCTCCAAAACCACTTGCCACTTAGAATTTATCTTGAATTTATTTATTCACCATATTTATTAAATGCTTGAACCCCTATAATCTCTAAATATCATTTATTATCTTCCTTATTACAATCCCACATGTGCCCATCCAACCTAGGAAACTAGTAGGATTGATGGGATTGTCTTACTATGCACTTATTTGAATGGGGACATTACAATCCTCCCCACCCAAGATTGCTCGTCCTCAAGCAATTTCAGATTTGGATGCTGCAAAATATTCTCATCTTCCCATGTGGCATATTCATTTGGTAAGTCCTTCCATTGCACTAAATATTCTTTGATGATTCTATCCTCAACCTTCTTTCCCGTGTCTTCAAAATCTTTTCCGGAACAAATGTGAGCTGACCTTCATCATCCAAAGGAGGAAGTATTTATGAAGTGATGATTTGCTGACCAAGAGATTTCTTGAGACAAGAAACATGAAATACATTGTGGATTTTACTCCCTTTCAGAAGTTCTAGTTCATATGCTACTTCTCCAGCCTTCCGCACTACCTTGTATGGCCCATAGTACCTTGGTTTTAATTTTTCTGCTCCATTCTTTTTTAGAGATGTTTGTTTATAAGGATGCAACCTTAAATATACTAAATCATTTACATGAAAGGTTCTTTCTTCTCTATGCCTATCAGCATATTGTTTTTGCTGATTTTGAGCAACCTGCAAATTGTCTTTCAAGAGCTTTAAAATTTCTTGGTTCTCTTCCACCCAATCTTTAGCCTTTGGGGCTCTACTGTCACCAAATATAATGTCAGCAAATGTAAGTGCATCATAACCATATAATGCTTTGAAAGGAGACATTCCTATTGACATATGATAAGTGGTGTTGTAGCAAAACTCACCCAAGTGTAGCCATTTTGCCCATGCTTTTTGCTGCCCTCCCACATAGTTTCTTAGGTATCCTTCCAAACATTGGTTTACCCTCTCTGTTTGTCCATCATTTTGTGGATGATAGCTGGTACTTGGAGTCAATTGAGTGCCTACCAATCTAAAAAGTTCTTGCTAAAAAGCACCCATGAATCTACTATCTCTATCACTGACAATGCTCTTGGGGAGCCCATGCAATCTGAAGATTTCTTTGAAAAAAATATCAGCCACTTGTGCCACACTAAAAGATGATGTAACAACAAAGAAATGAGCAAATTTTTTCAACCTATCAACTACCACATAGATGCAATCCTTACCCAAGGATTTAGGCAATCCGGTGATGAAATCCATGGAGATACTGTCCCATTTTTGCTCCAGAATGGGCAATGGTTGTAATAGGCCGGCTGGACATGTAAGTTCTAATTTGTTTTGTTGACATGCTTTACATTCATTCACATACTTCTGAACATCTTCCTTCAGCCCCTTCCAAAAAAATATTTGCCTCAACTGTCTATAAGTTTTGAAGATCCCCGGATGGCCCGCTAGTGGGGAATCATGTGCTTCTTGCAAAATTCGGTACTTGAGCTTGGATTTATGAACTAAATAAATTCTTCCTTTATAATATATCAGCCCATTCAAAATCCTATAATTATCATCCCCTTTGATTCCATCCAACACATCACAAGCAAATTTGTCTTTGGCATAGTCAACTAGTAGCATGTTTTTCCAATCCTTGGCAATATCCATGAGGGAAAAAGAAGGCCTTCTTGACAAAGCATATGCTACTATATTATTCTTTCCTTTGACATATTCAATATCAAAATCATAAGCTTGAATCTTGCTTACCCACTTTTGTTGCCTTTCATTTAGATATTTTTGGGTGAGAAAGTGTCTTAGACTATTGTGATCAGTTTTCACCACAAACTTGCATCCCACCAAGTATTGTCTGAATTTGGCCAATGCATGCATAATGGCCAGCATCTCTTTATCATAGATGGAGTAAATTTTTTCATGAGGTTGCAACTTTCTGCTCTCAAAGGCTATGGGGTGTTGGCCTTGCTTTAGGACAGCCCCTATTCCTCCACCTGAAGCATCACATTCCACAACAAAAGGTTTAGTAAAATCAGGAAGTGCAAGTATGGGACAACTACTCATTACCTCTTTCATTTTTTGGAAGGCCTTTTCATCCTCTTCATCCCACTTGAAAGCATCCTTCTTAGTCAAATCAGTGAGTGGAGAAGTCAACTTGGAGAACCCTTTCACAAATTTTATGTAGTAGGTGCATATGCCAATAAAGCCTCTCAATTCGGTAATATTTTTTGGTGATGGCCATTCCAAGATAGCCTTGATTTTTTCCATGTGTACCTTCACTCCATGCCCAATAATGTGCCCAAGATACAGTAGTTCTTTCATCCCAAACTCACATTTTGATAATTTAGCAAATAAGGACTCTTCTTGCAATATTTTCAACACAATCTCTAACTGTTGCAAATGCTCTTCCCATGTTTTACTGTAAATGAGAATATCATCAAAGAAAACCAAAACAAACCTTCTTAGTTGCTTGCAAAATATCATATTCATACATGCTTGAAAGGTGGCTGGAGCATTAGTTAACCCAAAAGGCATGACAAGAAATTCAAAGTGGCCAAAATGACATCGAAAAGCGGTCTTTTGCACATCTTCATCTTTCATTCGAATTTGGTGATACCCTGATCTAAGGTCAATTTTTGAGAAGTATTCGGCCCCATGTAGCTCATCCATGAGCTCATCAATCCTAGGAATAGGATACCTATTCTTGATAGTCTTTTTGTTCAAGGCTCTAAAATCTATGCACATTCTCAATGTTCCATCTTTTTTCTTCAGTAGCACTACTGAAGAAGCATAAGGGCTAGAGCTTGGTCTAATGAGTCCCAACTCTAGGAGTTCTTGGATAGCTTTTTCAATCTCAACTCTAAAATTTTTAGGATGTCTATAAGGTGGTATCTGAATGGGTGAAGTTCCCTCCTCCAAAATAATACTATGCTCAACCCCCCTATCCGGTGGCCTACCATGTGGAAGGTCTCTAAAAACCTTTTCATATTTTTGCAAAAGTCTCTCTATCTCCTTTGGGTGTTTGACAATATTTATAGTTGGCTTGGGAGATGTAATATGACATTCAGCAGCACATTCTATATCCCCATGCCTCAATATAGATCTCATACTATTGCAAGTTACTACTTGATTTGGATAAGTGTGTTGCCCTTTCACAATTCTTTGTACTCCTTTTGAATCTTGGAATTTCATTTCGGGAATTTGATAATTTACTGTATGCTCTCCTATTGAATACAGCCATTGCACTCCCAAAACCACATTAGTATCAGCAACATCAACCACATAAAAACTATCAACAAAAGTATAGTTACCTACGGTGACTTGCAGCTTTGGAACCCATGTTTTGCATTGCATTGTGTTGTGACCGGGAATGACAACTGTGAAGCCATAAAATGGTTCAATAGGTATCTTTCTTTTCTCTACCATCTCTGCATCAATGAAGTTATGAGTGTCTCCTCCATCTACCAAAACTGAAGTTCTTTGTCCTTGTACCACACCTTTGCATCGGATAGTATGATAGAGAGGTACTGCTGAAAGCACTGCCATTCTTGCTTTGTCCGGTGAAGGATGATTTTCTTCTTGTATTTCCTCTTCTACTGCTGTCTCATATGCCTCTTCTTGATCTAAAATATGTCCATCTTCATCCATGCCCCCATCATACCCCTCATTGTCAGAAAATACTTCTATGTATTGAGCCTTTCCTTTGGTACATTTGTGCCCCGGTGTCCATGGTTGGAAGCATGTGAAGCACAATTTCTTTTTTCTAAGTTCATCCCTGTTTAGTCCCTCTTTTTTTGTCCTCTCAAATGACTCTCTTTGCCAAGGTTTCTTATCATATCCATCCCTTTGCCAAGGTTTCTTTTCAAATTTGTAGCTAGGCTTAGGAGGAAATCTCGTTCTAGGAAGCACATTTTGGAGATCCCTAGTCAAGCTCATTGCATCTTTTAATGTAGTTGGCTTGTGGGATTTGACCAAACCTCTTAAGGGTTCAGCCAAACCTTCAGTGAACAGCAATACTAATCTTCCCATAGATACATCAGCCACCTTGACTGATAATTTTTGAAAGTCCAACATATATTCGGTAGGGGACCCAGTTTGCTTCAATTGAGCTAGTTCTTCGAAAGGCAATTCTGGATCTTTTTGTTCAAATCTTTCTATTACCCTGTCAACAAATTCTCCATATGTTTTAACCTGATTATGACCTAAGGTTTTCAACCCATGAAACCACTATTCATTGGCATCTCCTTCCAAATGCAAAATGGCCATTTTTAATGCATCCTCTTCCAACATAGGATTTAGCTGAAAATATACATCCAATTTTTGCACCCAAGTGTTAGCAGAATTTTGAGAAGAACCATCAAAAGTAGGAAGTGACATTTTCCAATAGCACTATTCAATTCTTTGTTTTGGAATGGACTCCTATTGTCTCCCTTCATTTTAATCTTTTGCATAGCATCAATGTAGTCACTGAGTGGTACACCTCTTTTACACTCTTCATTCAAATCATTCCAATCATTTACTAGTTTCTTGTAATCCAATTCAAGATTGGGCTCTTCTTTGGGCGTGAGAAATTTAGGTGCAGTATTCCTTTGTGTGCTTTGAAATTAATCAGGTCTATTATGAGGTCCTGTACTTGAGAAAATATGCTCATTCTCTTTCATCTTTTCCCCTGAGTGTGAACCACTATTATCTCCTATCATCCCTTTGCCTGAAAGTTGGCTACCCAACAATTCGAAACCTTTCATCATTTGTTTATTCATATCTAGCATAACCATGGTAATTCCTTCAAAACATGGTTTTAAGGATTCAATAAATTCCTCCTTATGTCTTAATTTTTCCTCCTCCTCTCTACCCATTGTTTTAGAAAAAAACTCTTTTTCTGCTACTATCTCTTCTTCAACTACTGATTCAAAGGGTGGTGTTTTATTTGTTTGGCTTCTTTTTAATACCATTAGGTGCCAAGACCATGCTCTGATACCACTTGTAATGATCCTTTTTAAAAATTCTATTAAAATGCCAATTTTTCCACTTTTTCCCCAATTTCGACCTTTGACTAGTTTAACTGTTTTGACCTCCAAATCAACCCAAATGCTCCCAAATCTTCTGTAGGAGTGTATGAATGGTATTTAGACTTGAATATCAGGTTCAGGGATGTTTTATGGCCCTCCAAATACTGCTGCAAACTTGATTTTTATTCTGATCAATATAGGTAATTTTGACTAGTAATTTGTGCATCAAATCCCCCCTGGCTAACACTACAAATGGCCTTCCAAATGCCTCCAAACTCCCACAAATTTATGAACAGAGGTATATAATGTGTTAAGTATGTGATTAAGGTCTCATATCAACCATTAATTGATTTTTATTACTGTTCTAACTCTCTCACACTCAACAGCAAAAACCCCCAATTCGACCCTTGGGGAAATAGCACTATTTCACCTCCCAATACAACTAAACTGAGTAAAAATGCTTCAAATGCTCAAGTACAGTACATGAAACTTGTATAAGACATCCATGGTAGTATATTGATCACAAATATATCAGAGAATCATCCATCCATTCGAAATAATCAACATTATAGTGGCATACATCAATGCATTGGGGAAATGGACATTGTTTGCTCATTAATCAATAGTTTTGCATACAACCAGTGGGTATTTCGACCTGAGACTTTCTGAATATTAATAACAGAGGATATGAAGCTATTACAATCATAAATATATAATTAGAAGCTCTCTCAAGAAGCACAAGTGCTCACCAAAAATGCCCTCCCTCAAGGAGCATGAATATGCCTTCAAAACTGGAAACGGTGGAGAGAAAGTGCTGCACTAAACCAAACCATGAAACTTCATGTAGCTGCTACCTGAAAATACAAACTCCATTAAAGCACCATGAAAGACCTGAGTGGCCTCTCCAAACACCAACTTGGATGGGAATCTTTCACCCTCGAAATTGGCTAAGGCAAGAAACTAGTCATCCACTAGCTCTCTCTTCACAAATGCAATTTTTCTCAAATCATCAAAAGCCATTCTCATTCTTCATTTCTACATTTTATAACCAACACTAGCCTTCTAAGGGTCGAAATCCTCTCAATAGATTCAATATATTTCCATTTAGGAAATATTCCACATTTGCCACTTATCTCCTAGTTCCAATCTTCCATCTTCTCCCAAATTTGATTTTGAGTCTATTTGGCTTCTCCAACTCCCAAATTCACCTTCCTTGAGCCTATTTTTTGTGCTAACATGTCATACTGGTTAGATGTCAGAGGTCAGGTCTGCAATTTGTCATAGTTGTCATAGATGCTCCATCATTGGTGTCATAGGGCCTAGGGAATCTAGCCCAAGTGTCCACAAACTTTTACTTTGACTCTTTATCTTCCATGGAGGTTACCAATCCTTCCCAATTCGACCTAAGATGCTCAATGACATGTTTTATGACTTACCAACTCACCCAAGAGTGTTCGCATTCCCATTAATTCGAATTTGCAAAAGAGAGATACCATGTATTATGAAAAATCAAGCTAGTGTGGGTCCCACCACCTCCATATGTCTCCAAAACCACTTGCCACTTAGAATTTATCTTGAATTTATTTATTCACCATATTTATTAAATGCTTGAACCCCTCTAATGTTTAAATATCATTTATTATCTTCCTTATTACCATCCCACATGTGCCCATCCAACCTAGGAAACTAGTAGGATTGATGGGATTGTCTTACTATGCACTTATTTGAATGGGGACATTACAAGTGATGATGATGATGATGAATATGACAATGATGATGATGAATATGAGGATAATGATGATCAAGATGATGATGATGATCATCATCGTTGTCATCATCATCATCATTCTCTTCTTTATCATCACCACCATCGTCATCATCATCATCATCATCATCACGATTATCTTCATCTTCATCATCATCATCGTCATGTTCATCATCATCTTCATCATCATCACCATCCTCATCACCATCTTCATCATCATCATCATCATATCCGTATTCCTCATCATCTTCATCATCATCAGTGTGGTCGTCATCACCATCATCTTCATCGACATCATCATCATCATCATCATCATCATTGTCATCATCATCATCATCATCATCATCATCATCATCACCATCTTCATCTTCATCATCATCATCATCATCATCATCATCACCATCTTCATCATCACCATCTTCATCATCATCATCATATTCATTATGATCTTCATGATCTTCATCATCATCATCATCATCATCATATTCATCATGATCTTCATCATCTTCATCATCATCATCATCATCGTCTTCACTCTCCCTTCCCTGGTTCTACACCTCTCTCTCTCTCTCTCTCTCTATATATATATATATATATATATAAACCTCCTCTCCCTCTCCCTAACCTCTCCCCCATCCTTAACCATCCAACTCTTTCTATCTCTCTGTTAATCCCCCTAGCCCAAAACCCCCTCCTCTTTATCTCTTTCCCATCCTCTCCCTAGCCCTTACTAACCCTATCTCTCTCAGTCTCTCTCTCTTCCCTACACCTCCAGCTACCTCTAACCAGACCTCCCATATCTCTTTCTCACTCTCTACAAATAACACCCTCTCCTCTCTCTCTCTCTCTCTCTCTCTCCTTCCTTCCCCCGCGAACCATTACTAAGCCTCTCTCTTAGTCTCTCTCTCTCTCTCCCCCTCGCTAACCCCCTTCTAGCCCCTTACCCCTAACTAACCCCCCCTCTCTCACTCTCTCTTCCTTGATTCTACACCTTTCTCTCTCCCTCTCTCTCTCTCTCTCTCCCCCATCTCGCTCTCTTCTTGTCCCCCTTCCTCTACCACTAACCACCCCCCATCCCTAATCCCTAAGCCCATAACACCAAATCCCTATTTAACCTCCTAACTCATAGAAACTATTAAATAAACTATTGAATAAGGTTTTGATGATTACAATAACGCGCACACGTTATAGTGTTCCATAACGCGCGCGCGTTATAGTGATACATAATGCGCATGCGTTATAGTGATACATAACGTGCTCGCGTTATAGTGATACATAACATGCATGCGTTATGGAATCCTATCCTACATGTTAACTGACATGGCAGGCTCGGAGCCCGCACATGCCTAGTTCTACAAAACGCTCGCACATTTTGGTTTTACTGAATACTTGCGCGTTTTGCGAATGCACGATTGTATTTAAAAGGTCCTCAACTTCGTGCGAGGGCCCATAAGTGTTTAATTTTATAACTCAATGAATATTGAACACTATCCATGGCTATAGCTGCAAACCATTGAGTGTGGGGGTGATTTAGAGGCTGTTGGATTTGAAGTTGTTTAGAACATAATATAGTAATATCCTGAAACATTGTTTTATGCCTATAGTCCATTGGAATTCTATAAACTATTTTATTTTCTTTCCCAATGGTAGCATAGGTCTATGCAAACCTAAAGTTTGATGATCATTTATAAAATGCTTTACTCCAACAATAAATAATGGACTTCTATCTACTATTTTATTTTATTTCCCTATGGTAGCGTAGCTAAATCGCAACCTTAAGTTTGCAAGTCAATGTCGAAACCTTATGTATTGGCTAGAACCTAAACAATCATGTGACAAAGTACTCGAGGATTTATGTGGGTTGGGTTGCACATTTGATTTCAAAGAAGTTAAGAATAAGACAATAAGCAATGCAAAATGGTTATGAACAAACTTTCATTAAACATTAAATCTGCATTACCAATTACCACTTCATGGCCTTTGTTATTATTTTATTAGTTATTTAATATTCTATTGCATCGAGAGAAACCAGGTGCTCTACAGCCCAGTATGGGGGAGATGTTGTAACGTTTGTTACTAACAAAATAATTTAAAAAATTAATGTCGGCTCATAAAATAAAAAATTATGGAAAGTATTTAAAAAAAATCCATGTTGGTTCATAAAATAAAATATTATGAAAAGTAATTAAAAAATAGATGTCTATTTATAAAATCAAAACTTAAAACTTAAAACCGGATCTATCAATCAAGAGAGATCAAATTTCTTGAGTTTAAATTTAAAAAAGAAATGCATCTCAAGAAATTGGATCCCTCTCGGTGCTTGATAGATACAGGTTTAAGATGGATCTATGCTCGTTTAATTATATATATATAATTAAATAAAACATTATATAATTAAATGAAATATATATATATATTATCTACAAATATACCAATATGTATGGACTCAACAAGAGATGATGTCAAACAAGAATCGACTTAACAAGAATTATGTTACTTACAAGAATTAAATCTGAATGGATAGTATAACAATCATTCATCCCAACCAGCCAAGCTACATCCAATTAACTCTCTCTCTATATATTTCACAAATTTCCCCCACATTTTTTTATTTACTTGACTAAGGAACTTTTCTCTAGCAATCTTTGTTAACCCACTTAGATAAAGTTGATGTCGACTCCTTCGGCTTCGATGTATCCGTTTGGGATTCCAACCTCAACTTTTGTCACAGAACCATGAGACCCCTCAACCCCTCATCTTCCCACAAACCTTATGAAGCCGAGTATGAAACCACTAGACCCCCTCAATCCCTGATCTTTCCACAAACCTTATGAAGCCGAGTATGAAACCACTAGGGTAGATGAAGCCACTTCGGTTGATATTTAACGTTTAGCATGAAGGTACTGTAGATTAATCAACTTAGGCTGATATTTTAACGATTAGTATAAAGCCACAAGGGTAGGTGAAGTGCCTAGGGTTTAATGAATATCAAACCCTTGGTGCTTCATCTACCTGACTGATTTCATCGCGCTTATTTATTATATGAATCGATATTTTGATAAAGTGGTCTCCAGGGCGAGATGGGTGGTATGTATGAAAGAGAAATCGAGCTCAGGCTTTTACAAGCCGGGCAGCAACTGGAAAATCCAGCTCGCTCTATTGAATGGTTGCTTATAGTCTTACGGAATGTGGAGATGTATTTATCCATGGTGAATCGATCACCTTCTCAATCAATGCTCGATGCAATGCGTCCATTAATGGATGCATTGGCAAACCCACAGTTTATGATTAACGGAAACGAGACACTGAAGCTCCAGGTCCTTAGTTGCCTCAGCCACATCATAAGAATTACGGCACCCAATCAACTATACGACCGCGATCAAATTAAAGATATATTCAATCTAATTGTGACAAATTTTAAAGACCTGGGGGAGATGAATAGTTCCTCCTTTCCAACTAGGTTTTCCGTCCTCAAAACTGTTGCAGATGTGGGTTTGTGTGAAATAATGTGTGAGCTTGAATTGAACGAACTCATCACTGATATGTTCAAGCATTTTTTTTCGGCAGTCTCTCAAAATACTTATTCTGAAGATGTATATTATTCCATGCAAAGAATTATGAGCCTGACTTTGAATAAAAGTGAGAATATCTCGGATGACCTAGTGTCTGTTGTACGAAATAACTTAACACTCGAAATAATGAAGTCTTCACCGGCTGCACATACTTTAGCCAGAAATGTCGTTGCATCTTGTGCTGAACAGCTTCAACCGTATTTCTGGGATGATGAAGAAGAGAAATGATAAAGCATGTAAGTATAAGATGTCCTCTTCTCATGAAGATTCAATAGGCATAAATTAATTTCCATGATTTGAACATTGCACTGAACTTTGTTATCTGGGCGGATTTTTTAAATTACATCATTTGAAGTGTTTGAATTGCTGCATAAAATATGTTTATATTCTGATCCTAAATTTCTAATACATTTTACTATGCATGAGTATTGAGAGTTCTTATTATGAATGGATTTGGTTATATAGTGTGCAGGAGTATTTTGAATCGATTTGTTTATGAATGCATTTGGTTAGATACTATGCATGAGTGTTTTGAATGGATTTGTTTGGAAGCATTAGTGCAGATAACACAACAATGAGCAATATTTTCCATGAGTGATGAGGCCCGGTATTTGATCTCAAAACACTGAATTGTTGAGGTTGATTTTTGTCAGTTTTACGTATTGAAAAACATGTACCAAGGAGTTTAATGAACATTTTATTATCAACTTCATTTCAAACATAAAGTTCAGTGCATTCTCTTGTTGGATTTGTATGCATAGTTTTTGTCTATGGAGAAATGTAATTCTGTGTTTAATGTGAAATTGACATGTAACACTTTAATTAAATCTTCAAAAATATTATCTAAATGGCTAGGATAAGACTCTTCCAATATAAATAACTTATAGGAAGGATTCATATTTGGATTCTTAATTTCTCAAAGAGAACTGTGCAATACATTTAGAGTTTTTTTTAATGAAAGGATGGTTTTAGAAGCATTATTTCATATTGAACAATAATAGTTTTTAAATTACTTCAATCACCCTATGTGCTATAACATTGATGTGGTCGGTGGCATTGTGTTGCAGTCATGGTGGGAGGGTTTTTCAGTCATAAGGGAGCCGAGGAAGAATAGCAGTCATGCAGTTAAGCTCATTGAGCCCAGTACTAACCATGTAAAAATAGTGGGAACTTTTCTCTCAGTTTTTTGTTTTGGCTTCCGGGGATATACTGGTATGTCATCTCACTGATATTCCTTTGACGGTGGTTTCAAGGTTTCCCTCAGTGACAGTACCCTCTTGTCAGTATTGGGTTTTTGGGTTTATGAAAAGGGCAGGTATTATACATTTTCTGCATGTGTTTTTCTAGGGGTCGAGAAGTTGAAGCTTTGTTTTTCGACGAGGATCTTTAGGGTTTGCTGAGTTTTTTTCAGTATGTTATGGGCACTCAGTACATTTCATCGTCAATGGAAGAGGGTCTGCTGGCATGGCCTGAGCCATATTTTTATGTTACTCTTATGGACGGGGTTATATTGGTGAATACTTATATTCGAAAACGTCGTCAGGATATGAGTCGAAACACAAAAGGCTTGGATGCTATGGATGTGACCCGTATTCTCCTTATGGCAGGTGGTTCTCAATCTAATTTCTAGTGATCGGACCTGGCCGGTCAAAGGGTTTCCTAAATGGAGAGGGGTTGATCCTCCACATAGTAGCTTTGTACCTAAATGTGTTTTTTTGAACTGCTCTCTGCAAGTGGATAAGGGTGTGGACAGAGGGTCTGCAAACAGTGGTAAAAACCCTAAAACCCTAAAACTGTAGCTGAGGTAAAAGGAGGTCGGAGTCACTGTATTACAGGGAAAGGGGTGAAATATCGTCGTGCCTAGAAGGCATTCAAAATTTTGGATGATAAAATCCATATGGTGGTGGGTCGTGACGTTAATGTAGACACGATGGCAGGGTTCACGACTAGATCCCTAGTTGGTTGACCGGAGTATGTTTCGCTAAACCAACTGGAGTTCTTGGAGTGGATACACATCCATTGAAAACCCCCTGGTGGGGTAATTCCCAAAGCTTAGTATGCTAGTTAACGAGAGAAATGGTAAAGCATGTAAGTAGATGTCCTCTTCTCATGAAGATTCGTAGATGTGTTGATTATTGTTCTGCTCCCTCAAGTTTTTTGAGCATGGAACACTCCCTTCGGTTCTGCAATCTGCTCATGGTGATTGACCCTTGTGACCTCAAAATCCGTCTTTACTGGTACATAATGTGAAGTGTTGCGTCCATCATATTGAGAAGCTTCAAGATCTTGAATATAGTGACAACCTCTTCCATTGAGCTGTGCCTCCATCCTCATGTGTGGAATTCGTGTAGTAAGCTCGAGTGCTGCGACCTCTGCAGGTTGATGTGTGGGCTCTGTTGATTGTGAGAGGAGCTACAAT
This sequence comes from Larix kaempferi, assembly GCA_027924585.1. NCBI lineage: Eukaryota > Viridiplantae > Streptophyta > Pinopsida > Pinales > Pinaceae > Larix > Larix kaempferi. The sequence goes on along the minus strand of BSBM01000101.1, from coordinate 10,933,938 downwards.
ATGCAAGCTACAACCTGTGAGTTGCCATATGCCAAACCCTAAATTTTTCATGAAGGTAACACTTGGCATAAAAAAAAAAATTATTTAAGAAGGAGAAAGGTTAAACTATTAAAGTGTAATGCGCCACTGTATGAAGACTATTATTGTAATTGTCTTGTGAGGGTTAGGATCAATTTGAAAATCATTGTATTTGAGAGCGAGGACTATTGTAATCTATTATTGTATAAAGAGTGTGGAAGAAAATATGCAGATTCACTTTGACAAATGCAAAATTAAATATTGTAACCTGTAAACAAAATAGCAGTTTTCAACCTTGCATCCTATATTTTTCAAAAGTTGTATAAGTTATATGTTCAAGATGCATTTCATAGCATCAGTTGTTGGTTCCACACTCACCGAAAAAAGAGACATTTCCAGAATGGTGGAGAAAGATCGAAGTTGTGTATGTCTACAACGATTTGTGGGACGACATCTGCGAAGGAAAGACCACTCTCAATGACGAAGGCACCGTCATCAGTTCAGCAGCAAAGCCTCCATCATCAGAGAAAGTGATTGATATTTGGCAGTCCAGAGACAAGAAAACATTGGACATGATTTTTGCCACAGTCAATGAAGAGGTGAGCCAAGACATTCTTCTTGCGAAGACATGTTATGAAGCCTTAAAAACTCTAAAAGATCTGTATGATTCTCACTCTGAAATGGAAATCATTCAATTAATGTTAAATTTATAAAGTATTGAACTAAAAGGATCACCTACAACAATTTTTTTCTCTTAAATCTACAATTTTCCTTCACAATTTCAAATATTTGATTATTCCAAAGTCTTGTAATGGTAATGGAAATGACAATTGAATGAGCAACAACAAGAAAACCCTATGTGTGTAAAAAAGTGTTGTCCAAATTTGCTTGTGTAAAATGGAGGATAGACTTCAAAGGAGATGATATGAAAGTATTTACATATACATACCAAGCCATTCACTAGTCATGCCTTGGCCTTGAGATCACCACTAGGAATCCATACTAGCATATTTACAAAATATACATGGTTTTGGTTTAATTCATTTCAAGTCAAAACTAGGAGTATTGCATTTATAAGAATATTGAAAGTGAGAAAGGAGATACAAAGTCTATGTTGAAACCTAAAAGTTGGGAACTAATCTATCTTTAAACATACATTCATTCCTAGCAGTCCCTATTTTCCAGATAATCAAGAAAGGGACCACATGAACTTGCTTGATCTCTCTTCTTTCAAACTACTCCATAAAGTTTACTATGATGGTCCATTTTAACCATAAATTTTGGAGACCTGGCATGGATTCCACATCCTTCCAAACAAAAATAGTAAAAGGACAATCAAAAAATTAGTAAAACGTTGTTTCAATATTATCCCTACATAAACAACACTATCCTAGGCCTATCATGTTTCTCTTTTGAAATCTGTCCCATGTGTGGGCCTTGTTGTTCAAAACAAGCCATAAGAGAAATGTGCTTTTGGATGGGGCTCTCACCTCGCACAAATTTTTCCACCGCTAGTCATCAAATATGGTTTTCGGATCCTATTGTCCCTCATAGAATAATTTTACCCTTAATCAATTCCGTCACTATTCCAGGCGCATGCCAATTCAGCACGACCCTTAGTAATCCATGTATGTGATCTCCTCAATTCATTAATAAATCTCACCCAATTCTAAACATACTCCCCTTCCAAACCAACATCTTGTGCCAAGTTCAACCCCTAATACCAAATAGATGTCTCTTCATTCTTTTTTATCCTATTCAAGGTGCAATCCCCCACAACTAAATAGGATTGACTAGCTCATGGGTAAGAAAAAAGTGTCGATTACAACCCAAAATAGCATCAGGCCCTACCCTTACTTGAGAACCATTACCAACTTTCCAAGTTGAGTTATCACATAAACTGAAAAAGAAGAGGTAAGTGCCTTCCAATGAGTAGATACCTTATTGATAGAATTCCTTGGAGCTACAATCTAGTCAATAAGAGTATTGGGAGCAATATACTTGTGAAGGATGATTCTACACCACAATATTTCTTTAGTGAAGACTTTCCAAAGTGATTTTGTAGCCAAGGATCTTCCAAATTGATGAATGTCTTTGATACCCCAACCCCCATTTGTCTTTGTCATATCTATCAATCCCCAATGAGCCAGATGTGAGTCTATATAGTCAAGACATCCTTTCCATAATTAGTTTGCACACATTTTCTTATTTTTTCCTAGAGCCCCCTTTGGAATGGAAGAAAGGATATGCCAGTACACATGAATTGCTTCAATTACATATTTGATTAGCACTAGCCTACCTCCCCTATTCCATATGAATATATATGGTTGATTTCTTAAAATTAATGACCATCTGTGGTATAGATGCATAAAGATTCAATAAATCTTTTAGGAATTGACCCTCTCTCTCATATCCCATCCTAAACAACATGATGCCATCCACAAACAAGAGATGTGTAATGGTAACATTTTTTGTTATTTTCACTTCTTACAACTATCTTTGATATCTAGCCTAGTGAATTTCCCTACCTAGACCCTCAGCAATAATCATGAATAAGTAGGAGGATAGTGTAATGCTTTGTCTCAAACCTTGGGAGGACTGAAAAAAGGGAGATGTTGACCCATTGATGAGGATATAGAAATTGATAGTGGGCACAAAAATCATTATCCATTTCACAACTTGGAAAGAAAAACCAAGGTGAATCAGAAGCGTCTTGAGGAGTAACCAAGAGACACGGCCATAAGACTTTGAAAGGTCCAAATTTACAATTATATCGAGAAGGGAGGAAATATTTATTGAATGGAGCCTTTTGAGAAAACCCTATGGATTTGTGGATCAGTCTCCCCTCAAGAAATCCAAATTATTCTGGATAAATGAACTTTGATTATAAAGGCTTGATTATCATTACTAGAACCATTTATATTATCTTGTAAGCATAGTTACACAGAGCTATGGGCTTGAGTGCATAAAATTTTATGGGCACTCTTTTTTGGAATTGAAGCAATAAAAGTGGAATTTATGTTCCTTGGGTCCTTCCCCTATACTCTTACTTCTTCAACCACTCTTAGAAAATTTTCCCCAACCAAATCAAAGAAGTCAAGGAAAAACTTTATAGGCCACCCATGAGGGCTTGAGATCCTATCTTTCTAACTTTAAAATTTCTTCTCTAGTTACTTCCTCATATAGTGCAACATTGTCCTCTTCTTCAAATATTTTAGGGAAATATTAGATTACTTTTAGAATTTATTCAATCATTTGCATCTTTCAAGTTCTCTGAATATGGAGGAGAAGTGATTTACCCTCAAATATTCCAAACCCTAGAAACCTCAAACTGAATTTCCATCAGCATCCTTCAAATCCCAGATGGTATTATGGATTTTCATGTAGTATGCATACTTTTGAAAACAAATGGTATTCTAGTCACTAGAGGAAAGCTAGGTTTCTTAAATTTTGATCCTATAGTATTTCTCTCTAATGAGGAGAATTTTTTTTTTGGGGGGGGATTCCAACAATTCTATTCTCGCTGGTATATTTCTCTGAGAAAAAGAAAAACCATCAAAATAGGTTCCATTTAAACAATCCATGTTAAAATTTGAGCATTAATTCACAATACTCTTGGATCTTTACTGAGAGAATAACATATACAGTATATCAATGCATAACAATCACAATAAACATGACAAGCATCACAAGAATCAAAAGCATGAGAGACAAGAGACACAGAGTTTCCATGGGGAAAACCCTAAGGTGGAAAACCCCACAACTTCCTCAGAGATAGAGAGAGAAATGGCTCAACCAAAGTACAACCAAAATAAACTTGAGATAGTCTCCTAGAGAAGATGATCCTCCTCCTCACTAGTGCGCCACTTTTTGAATGAGAGAAGTGCATCTTTCTGAATGATCCAAATAGAGATCTCCTGATCTCTATTTATACTTAACATGTTTTCCTAGTTACACTATGGGGCCGACTTGTCTATCTATATACATCTACAATATAATATATATTTCAGGGCCGACCCCACACATGGTGGTCTAATAACCCATCGGCAAGTACACACACTTGCAACACTTGTCAATCCACATGACGACACTTCCTTATAAAGGAATAACACGTCTCTTATAAGGGTACAATAAATATATATAAAATACATAGATTAAATACATTCTAAAGTTACATATACATCAACACTCCCTCTTAACTAGGAAGGTATTTCTCGACACAGTTCTGTTAGACAAGTCTTCTTCTCGAGATCATCGTCACTGCTGCTACTATCTCAACCAATATCTGACTCTACTCGTCATAGGAAGTTCTACAGAGCCAGTCCTTTTTCATACTGGATGTAGCCCCACCACCTGCAGGTCTTCATCATCTGTGCGAACGGTCTAATAGAGGTGGCCTCTCAGGACTAATTTTATGTGCGGATGCAATACCAGAAAGAGTATCCCGGGAACATTTATGTGCCTAAGCACGATCGGCAAGATCTCCCAGGACTGATTACATGCATCTCCTCCACAATACCTTTACAGAGCATCCCAGGAACATTTATGTGCTACAGCACGACCGGAAAGATCTCTAAAGAGCATCCCAGGACTTATTACGAGCAAATAGCTCAACCTCTTGGATCTCCAGGAATGATTACATGTGGATAGACAAAACCTTTAAAGAGTATCCCATGAACATTTATGTGCTGCAGCACGACCGAAAAGGTCTCTAAAGAGCATCCTAGGACTAATTACGAGCACACAGCTCAACCTCTCAGATCTCCAGGACTGATTACATGTCTCCATCGTAATACCTCATCCCAGGACTGATTATGAGCACATAGCTCAACCTATCAGATATCTGAGGACTGATTACATACTACATAGCAATACTGGAAAGAGTACCCCAGGAACATTTATGTGCCACAACACGACGGGCAAGATCTCCCAGGATTGATTACATGCTATTTGCACAACCTGCCACATATCATCTCTGACCTCCAAGTATCAACTTGATACTCATGATCCAATGGATCATCATCGCACGAGGCATCATCCTGATTCCCATGATCATACTGATCATCATCACTTGTACCATCCTGGCACATATCATATGGAGCAACATCCTGAAGCTCATCATCATGATCAACCTAATCATACAATGCATCCACCTGATGCACACCAAGTATCTACCTGATACGTATCATCATACATGATCCACCTGATCATACAGTGTATCCACTTAATACAAATACAAATACATGATACATATCAACATACATGATCTACCTGATCATACAATGTATCCACCTGATACATATACAGATACATGGTCCAAGCATCCAACATGATGCATATACAAATACATGCAAATGATCCAACCGATCATATCCAGCATCCAACATGATGTGTACATACACATAAATATAAATGATCCAACTGATCATATCCAGCATCAACACGATGCGTACATACATACGAATATAAATGATCCAACTGATCATATCCAGCATCAACACGATGCATACATCCATATAAATGATCCAACTGATCATATCCAACATCCAACATGATGAATATACAGAGCAGTAACTAGAGCATCGTCCTGATGCTCATCACCCAATGCTTACATCCACATCCATGTGAAGGATCCTCCTTCCAACATGCTTGGAATGGCTTCAGCAAATGTGTCCATCACTTCTTCCTCGAAGTGTCGTCGATCTGAAGAAGACCAAGCCTCTCCCTGAAGTACTCGAACTTCACCCTGGCTAGTGGCTTCGTCAGCACATCTGCAATCTGCTCGTCCGTCGAAACATACAGGAGCTTCACGGCTCCTCTCCGCACCATATCCCTGATATAGTGATATTTGATCTCTATGTGTTTCGACCTATCATGAAACACTGGGTTCTCGGACAACTTCACACAACTCTGGTTATCACAAAAGATACCAGTAGCATCCAACGGGAGATCAAATAACTTAGACAGTAGCTTACGTAGCCATACTGCCTCACAACTAGCTGAACAGGATGCAACATACTCTGCCTCAGCTGTACTCAGTGCTACGTAGGACTGCTTCCTGCTAAACCAAGAAATCACACCTGATCCCACACTGAAGCAGCACCCGGATGTGCTCTTCCTATCTGCAGCACTGCCAGCCCAATCTGAATCAACATAGCCCTGCAGGTTAAACTTTTGATTTGCTTCATAATTGAGCCCATAATCCACTGTACCCTTCAGGTACCTCAGAACATGCTTTACAGCAACCAGGTGAACACTCCTCGGATCCGTCAAGAACTGGCTCAATGTGTTCACAGCAAAGCAAATATCTGGTCTCATGTTCGTCAGGTACATCAAGGACCCAATCATCTGACGATACATAGAGACATCAACTGGCTCAGATGAACCATCACATAGAAGCTTTAGATTCGATGCCATGGGTGTGGCCATGGCCTTGCAATCCATCATCCCAAATCTCTTTAGAATATCTACTGTGTACTTCCCTTGACCAAGGAAGATCCCACCTGAATTCTGCCACACCTCCATACCTAGGAAATAATGCATCATTCCCAAAACTTTCATATCGAACTCAGCAGCAAGCTTCCTCTTAGTATCTACAATCAGTCTGTCATCTCCTGTTACAAATAATTCATCCACATACAGGATTAGAATCACATGATTCCCTTCCTCAACCTTGTAGTAGAGGTTGAAATCCGCTTTACTCTTGGTAAAGCCCAAACTAGATAGGAAACTGTCCATCCTACCATACTAGGTTCTGGGAGCTTGTTTCAAGCCATACAAATCTTTCTTCAATCTGCACACATATGACTCCCTATCATGTATTTCAAAACCGAGTGGTTGCTCCACATATACTTCCTCTTCAACTACACCATTCAAGAAAGCAGTCTTGACATCCATCTGGTGTATTTTCCATTTCATTGCTGCAGCCAGGGCAAGTACTGTTCTGATGGAAGTATACTTGGCTATAGGTGCAAAAGTTTCTTCATAATCTATTCCCTCTTTCTGAGAGAAGCCATGAGCTACGAATCTTGCTTTGTATTTCTCTACACTGCCATCTGCAGCATGTTTGATTTTGTAGATCCATTTAGAAGTCACAACAGACTTCTCTTTAGGTCTTGGGACAACATCCCAAACATCATTCTTCATTATTGATTGGTATTCCTCAACCATGTCATCCTTCCATTCTTTCTTTTCCGCTGCTTCTTCATAACTGGAAGGTTTTTTGTTCATAATGTCACAGAGTAAAGCAACATAGCCGGTATGTGATCTGGTTCTCTTCTTTGCTCTATGTTCTTCTTCTGGAATGCCAAATCTTTCTGAATCTTGAATGATCTCTCTAGCCCATTCAGGTTTCCTCTTGTGAGAGTTATCCTCACGGGGTGTATCTACAGGTTCTTGTAGATCTTCAAACTCATGAACAACTTCCGGAATTGCTTCAGTCATGGTAGTGTCTTGAAATCTAGTTTCCTTAGGTTCTTCATAAACTTCGATAGGTGCCTTCCTTGATTTGATGAATGCTGATTTTTCATCAAATGTCACATCCCTCCTAACATCAATCTTCTTGAACCCTAGAAAGTATATTCTGTAAGCCTTCGAGCTTTCACTGTAACCCACAAAGATACCCTTCTTTCCTGAAGGATCTAGTTTGGTCCTCTTTTCCTTTGGGACATGAGTGAATACTGGACAACCAAATATTCTGAGATGACTGACTTTAGGTTTCTTACCAAAAAAGACCTCTTCTGGTGTCTTGTTGTCCAATATCTTGTGGGGTGTTATGTTCTGCACATATACATCTATTCTAGCTGCTTCTACCCATAGATGCATAGGTAGATCCTGGTCATGTAGCATTGCCCTTGCTGCTTCCATGATTGTTCTGTTCTTCCTTTCTGCAACTCCATTTTGTTGAGGATTATAACGAGTAGTCAACTCCCTCTTAATCCCTGAATCACTGCATAGCTTCTTGAAGTCACCTGAGGTGAATTCTCCACCATTGTTGGATCTGAATGTTTTGATCTTCTTGTTAGTTTGATTCTCCATCAAGGTTTTGAATTACTTGAACTTATCAAACACCTCATCTTTGTTCTTCAAGAAATATATCCAATTCTTCCTAGAGAAGTCATCAATAAATGAGACATAGTAAACATACCCACTTAGAGAACTGGATGACATGTGACCACATACATCTGAGTCGATGATTTCCAGGATATCCTTTGCCTTGCTTTCACTACTTGGGAAAGCCTTCTTAATGTTCTTACCTTTTTCACATCCTTTGCAAACACCTTCATGTTTGGTCTTGCTTTCAGGAAGACCCTCTACAGCCTTGCTTGCAATTGGAAGTGCCCTATAGTGCATATGAGCAAGTCTTCTATGCCAAAGTCCACTTGGCTCCATGGATTCATGCACCATGGCATGTTCAGGTTGTCCTTTTAATTTATACAAACCTCCCTCTTGCTCTCCAATCACTACTGCATCATCTATGGTCTTTCCCTTTAGCCACATTAGGACTTGGCCATCCACAAATGCAACCCTCATACCTTTTGCATCCAATGCAGAGATGGAGAGTAAGTTCTTCTTGAGCCCAGGTACATAAAGGACTTCTTTCATCTTCAAATATTTTCCAGAATCTAGGTTGTAGGATGCTTCACCACTTCCTTTGATTGGGTATTGATAATCATCCCCAAGTTTCACCTTATGAGGTTATTCATGTTCAGATAGGTTTACAAAAGATTCCTTAAACCCAGTCATGTGTTTGGAAGCCCCATTGTCAATCAACCAATCATTACAACCATGGGAGATAGTACCTGTGAGAGGAGAGATTAGAACATACTCTTGTTCACTTGATGAGTCATCATTACTATCATCACTTTCTGCCCTAGCCTTCTTCTTTGGAGGTTCATCATCTTCGGCAGCATGAGCATGGTACCTTCTTTTGTTACCCTTCTTCTTCTTGCTAGAGTTGTTGTGGTTGTCCCTTTTTTTCTTGGGACATTCTGAAGCAAAGTGACCCTTCTCATTACAAGTGAAACACCTTAGATCTTTCTTGTCTTTGTGAAAATGATGAGAAGATTTATTCTTGTGATGGGATGGCTCCCTCTTGAACTTTCCCTTCTTAGTGTGAGCTGTGAGAGCTTGATCTTCATTTCCCATCTTCTCTTCTCTTGCCACAAGCCTTGCTTCTTCTTGAGAACATTCCTCCCATAATCTGCTGAAGGAGATTAACTTCATTCTGCCACAGATCCCCTGGATAAAAGAGTCCCATGACCTAGGTAGGCCATTCAAAGTAGTCATAAAAATTTCACCATTCTTCACCATTTCATCTACAGCTTCAAGTTGTTCCTTGATCTGAGAGACCTTGGAGAAATAGGATTGAATGGTTTCTCCATTCGACATCTTGACCCCTTTCAATTGATTCCGCAGGGTCATCTTCTGATTTATGTTCTTTCCTTCAAATAGCTTGGTCAAAGAGTCAAACATAGCCTTGGGTGTCTTTAGAGAAGACACATGGGGTATGAGATGGTATTTGATAGAATCAACAATGATTCTCTTTTCCTTGACCAAGTTCTTCTTATGCAAAACCTTAGCCTCTTCATCCTCTAGGATAGGGATGTCTTCTTTTATATATGAGTCCAACTCAATCTCTTCTAGGATTAACCCAATCCTATACTTCCAAGCTCGGAAGTTATCAGCCCCTTCAAGCTTATCCTCAAGCTTGGTGTGGTGAGACATCTTAAAGAGTACTTCAAATGGAAATAGAAAAGATTTAGGTCTTACCACTTGAAATGCTGAAAACTGGATCTGGTCCCGGATTAGGGTTTGTTGGAAAAACCTTAAAAATTCAAAATGTGATTTTCAACTTTCTGAAAGGATAGAAAGATGCGCCTTGATGAGTTGATCAACTTGGTGTATTCAGAATTTGATATCAGCAAATTTTTACCCTTCAGATTTGACTTTTTGTCCTCCTGGGTTCACTAGGGAGAGCCCTGAATTAGGGTTTGAGTTTCCCGGAGATCTACCCAGCCAAAAATATCGATCCAAAGCTCTAAACTTCGAATTTTGCAAGGAGCTTCCAGATATGTCTTCAGATTTCAGAAATTCCTATTTTTGTGGAAACCCTAATTTTTAGGGCCAAATCTGAAAATGTTCAGAATTGAATTCTGTTTGGATAGATGGATTCGTCTTGATGAGTAGAGTCAATCTACTATACGGCTTTTCCAAAATTTGTGGAGAGAAACCCAATAAACAAGAAACTCAAGTTTCCATCACTGCAAAATGTCTTCTTCTGAGGTTAGCTCTGATACCATGTTAAAATTTGAGCATTAATTCACAATACTCTCGGATCTTTACTGAGATAATAGCATATATAGCATATCAATGCATAACAATCACAATAAACATGACAAGCATCACAAGAATCAAAAGCATGAGAGACAAGAGACACAGAGTTTTCGTGGGGAAAATCCTAAGGTGAAAAACCCCACATCTTCCTCAGAGATAGAGAGAGCAATGGCTCAACCAAAGTACAACCAAAATACACTTGAGATAGTCTCCTAGAGCAGAAGATCGTCCTCCTCACTAGTGCGCCACTTTCTGAGTGAGAGAAGTGTGTCTTGCTGAATGATCCAAATAGAGAACTCCTGATCTCTATTTATACTTAACCTATTTGCCCAGTTACGCTATGGGGCCGACTTGTCTATCTAGATACATCTACAATATAATATATATTTTAGGGCCGACCCCACACATGGTGGTCTAATAACCCATCCGCAAGTACACACACTTGCGACACTTGTCAATCCACATGACGACACTTCCTTATAGACGAATAACACATCTCTTATAAGGGTACAATAAATATATATAAAATACATAGATGAAATACATTCTGAAGTTACATATACATCAACAATCCAGGTCATGTTCAATTATGCTCATATTTTTGTCCCTAGATATAAGGCATTCCCTTTCCCAAGGGATGACATGTTGTTTGACTGATTCTAGGGACTTTACAAATTGAACACTTAATGCCCCCCCATATTAGAATCAAACTTTATCCATGAATCCTAGGCTATTTTTTTAATCCCTCACCCTCAGGACAAGAAGGATAATATTTGAATGGATATTTTCTTTAAGACTTAATTCCAAAAGGATTAGAGTGATCAGAACACCTTTCAAGTTCCACCCAAGAGTGATAATTGCTCAAGGATTCTAGAAACGTGACTGATGTACAAGAAACCTATCCAACCATTTTTGTATTCCCAAATCCTGTGTTTAATTGTTAGTCCAAGTAGGTTTTATTTCTAATGTTTCTACATCCACCATCCCTAAGGATTCATTTTTTTTCATAAAAATCTAGTCAGACTATCGAGCCTTGTCGAGGATCCCCACACCTCACCTCAGTTCTGTTAAAGAAATGTAACTGTGGAATATATTCTATGTGTACTTGTCTATTGAATTATTGTATTCCTCCTTCGAGAGATGTAATTGATGTAATTAATAATGTAAGAGTCATTGAAAGAGTCAATGTAAACCCTAGGTCTTGTGTCGGCCTAGAAGAACCCAAAAAATATTATTATATTATGTAATTGAGAGGTTGGATGTCATGTCCCAAATTTGGAATTGGGTCACAATGGCCTAATCACATTAGCCATATTCATTAGAGTTTGCAAAGTTGATGTTAAGGGTCAAATAATTGCCAAGGAGGAAAATTACTAGTTTCCTAGGTTTGGGGTGGAAGCTTTGGGATTTGGAATAATGGGGATAATAAATGATGTTTGAACATTAGAATGGAATAAATATTTAATAAAGGAGCTAAATAAATATATACAAGTGAAAATCAAAGTGGCATTTCATCATGAAGACACATGGAGGAAGTGGGACCCACATATGGCTAGATTTCCCCACTACATTTGGCATCATTCTCTCACCAATTCGAATTCAAGGTGAATGGTAACATACTTGGGGAAGTCCAAAAGGTATTATTCATGGCATAACTCATCCAAGGTCGAAATATAGAGGAAGAGTAACTCCCATGGAAGAGGAAGAGACAATTTGGAGCTAGTGAGACACTTGGGCTAGATTCCCTAGCTCTATGACAACAATGATGAAGATGCTATGACACCTATGACACAAATCAGACCTGAAGGCTGACATATGACATATATGACATGTCAGGGCTAAAAATAGACTCCAAGAGGGCGCTCAAGGGTGTTAGGGCAGCTAAGATGCTTCCACATGTGATTTGGTGGAAGTGGGAGACTAGGAATTGTTGTACAAGTGGCGTTCTTTGGAATCTCTTCCCAACTTGAGTTGGCATGAGTCTCTTGGAAGGAATTCGACCCATGGAGGCCATTAGAACTTTATAAATGTCAATAACAAAGAATGAAGGCAGCTTTTGATCATTTGTAGAATTTGCAATTGCATTTGTGAAGAGGGAGAGCTAGTGGATGACTAGTTTCTTGCCTTAGCCAATTTCGAGGGTGAAAGATTCCCATCCAAGTTGGTAATTGGAAAGGCCATTCAGACCTTCCATTTGGAGCTTTAATGGAGTCTTTATTTGCAGGTGTAAGCTACAGGGCAGCTCATGGTTTCTTCTATTGCAGCTCACTCCTTCAACCATTTCCAGTTTTGATGGCATATTCTTGATCCTTGAGGGAGGGCGTTTTTGGTGAGCTATTGTACTCTTTGGGGAAGCTCTTAATGCTCCATTTCTTTTGTAATATGAATTAAATACTCTGTTCTTCATCTCCAAGAAGTTTCAGGTCGAAATTCCAAGTATAAATGTATAAATCTCATTTTTAATGGAAGAACAATGCCATTTCCCCACTACCTTGTTGTGAGCCAATGTATTGATGATGATTTCGAATGAATGGATGATTCTCTGATATATTTGTGATAAATATACTGTCATGGATGTCTTCTACAAGTTTCATGTACTTTACTTGAGCATTTGAAGCATTTTTACTCAGTTTAATTGCATTGGGAGAAGAAATAGTGTCATTTCCCCAAGGGTCGAATTGGTGATTTTTGCAGTTGAATGGGAGAGGGTGAGAAAAGTTTTAATAAACCATTAATGGTGCATATGAGACCTTAATAACATACTTAACACATTACATACCTCTGTTCATAAATTTGAGTGGGTTTGGAGGCATTTGGGAAGCCATTTTCAGTACTTACCTTAGGGGGATTTGAACCCCAAATTACTAGTAAAATTGCATACTTGGTCCAGAATCTTAAGAGAGTTTGCAGAGGTATTTTGGTGGCTATATGTTATCCCTGAACATCATATTCAATCCCTAATATCATTCATAAACCTTCCTTGAAGATTTGAAGGCATTTGGAGTCAATTTGAGACCTAGAGACCAATACTAGTCAAAGGGAAATCACTAGTAAAGTTACCTACATTGACCAGAATTGAAAGAGTATTTGCAGAAGTGTTTTAAAGGTACAAAGGCATCCCTGAAACACATATTTATGTTCTAATATCATTCATATACCTTCTCAGAAGATTTGGGATCATTTGGGGCAAATTTGGGACCTAGAGATCGAAACTAGTCAAAGGTCGAATTAAGGAAAAAAGTGGAAAATTGCAATTTTAATAAAATTCCTAACAAGGGACACTACAGTGGTATCAGAGCATGATCTTGGCACCTGATGTGGTATAATATTCATGAGGACAATAATTCAGGTACCACCATTAGATATTGAAACCGAAAGTGCTTTTGTTGAAGAAAAAAAAAAGTAGGAGAAGAAGAGCAAATTTTTTGAGGAAACTATGACTAGGGATGAAAAGGGAGCCTCATATGATGGTGAGGAGCATATAAAAATTATGAAAACAATATTTGAAGATATGACCAAGCAACTTAAGGAAGGATTCGAATTGTTTTCTATCGAACTTGTGGAAAAAATTATTGATTTTAAGGAAACCAAGGGGAAAAATGCATCAGCTTGCTTGAAGGAGCAAAAGGAAGAGACATCACAAGATCATGAAGAAGAGTCTATTGAAAATATGGAAGATCATTTCGAGACACCTTCTAGCTTAGACATGAACCAAAGAGCATCTACTGATGGATGCTTAAACTATGAAGGAGTACCTACTGATGGGTGCTCACACCTCTATGTTGGTGACATAGAGATCACTTTTGAAAGTGTTGCTGCAAGCCCAAGTTCCATTAAGCATGATAATGAAGACCTTGCAGCAGTTGAAGAAGAACCAAGATCAACTTCTCCATCACCACTTGAGCTTCATGAAGTTGGTCCAAGAAAAAATGAAGAAGATGAGGAGGTTCATTTGCAAGAGCCTCATTTTCTTGAAGGGTCCTTAAAGATGAATGAAAAGAAGATCCAAGAGTCCCTCAGCATTCTCCATGACACTCAAGCATTGGTGTCAAATTCTTCTTGGAGAGCTACTTCATTGGAGGAAACATCCTTCCTTGAAGACATGGAGAAGATTCAAAGAGCAATGTGCCACATCAAAGGTAATTTCATGTCTTTGCTTTTTGATAGAAACCATTTGTTTGAGCTTAATGAATTGTTACATGATGCATACTTGAAGAATAATGAGGATATTCATAAGCTCACAATTCAAAATGAGCAACTTCTTGAAAAGTTGCAAGATACTTGTTTTTCCTCCTATGTTTCAGATTGTCAAATGGTAGATTGTTTGGAGGATTCTCATGACATGGTGGATCATGAGAAATGTGAAAACTTGAATGTTCTTGATGTGTTTGAAGATGAACTTGAAGAGATCCAAACACTTGATGTGGTGGAAGATGAATTTGAATTGCCTCTTGATGAAGGTTATGCAATTTTTAAAGAAGAGCATGATTCCTCTACATTGGAACCAAACTATGACAAAGAGTTCACACTTTTGAAGGAGCTGCATGATACTACCCACATGGATCCTTCCCATGATAAAACTCCTGAACTTTTTGATCATTTGGGTGAGTTAGTACATTCTCCTACATCCTACAATTCCATGTTTTGCAGTATTAGTCTCAATGAAGTATGGGTGAAAGGGTTCTTTTTGATGGTGCCACATGAGGAGTATGGAACTCCTAGATTTACTTTTTATGATGATATGGTTGGAGCACATTCTTATTCACATTTGCAGAAGCATACTTTGTTACTTTATGATGATTCACATCTACATGGATGCACCTATGATATGGATTTGAGTCACTTGAATACTCATCGTTTTTCTTGCTCAACACTGGGTTCATTTGATGTTAGAGGAACTTCATCCAACACTTGGATGAATAGATTTATGATGGGAGAACATTTTTGTTGGAAGCCACATACCTTGTTACATTTTTATGATTCTCACATTCATGGATGTATGGGTGAGACTTCTTTGAGTCATTTGAAGTCTCCTTGTTTTTTCTGCTCATTATTTGGTTCAGATTCTAGTGGAGATTCTTCATTCACTTCTTGGATGAAAGAATACATGGCTGAATATTTTGATGCATATCACATCCTTTTGGAGCAGAATTCTAGGACATGGGATCCTCACCTATGTCATTGGAGCAGATTTGATTGGTCACTTGAAGCTTGTATGCACTTGGAAAACGGTGGTCTACTTGCTTGGAGGTATAAGCACTTTCATGATTCTTTGATGAAGCACCTCCTTGATATTAATTTTCATTATGTAGTTATGTACTTTGATGATATATATTTGGTACTCATGATGTTTGGAAGAATGCATACAAGAAAATGGGATCCAGGAATCCTCTTATCTAATGGTGTAGGTTGGAGAGCACTCTTAATTGTTGGGGTGCAATACAAGCAATGGGACCCTGGAATAATTTTTATCTCATTGGTTTCAAATTTTTTGGGGAAACAAGCAGTATGGGAGATGGATTTCCCCACTTAATAAAGTGATTTTTATCAGAGTAGTGCAGCAGCAAGCATGTTGGTTCCTCTCTAAAATATTCATGGAAACTCAAAGACTCAAGGTTTGGCAATTCAATGGCAACTTCAAAGAATTATACAGAAAGCAGGTTCTTCAACACCCATGTTTGAAATTGCTTGAGGACAAGCAATATTGGGAAGGGAGGATTTGTCATGTCCCAAATTTGGAATTGGGTCACAATGGCCTAATCACATTAGCCATATTCATTAGAGTTTGCAAAGTTGATGTTAAGGGTCAAATAATTGCCAAGGAGGAAAATTACTAGTTTCCTAGGTTTGGGGTGGAAGCTTTGGGATTTGGAATAATGGGGATAATAAATGATGTTTGAACATTAGAATGGAATAAATATTTAATAAAGGAGCTAAATAAATATATACAAGTGAAAATCAAAGTGGCATTTCATCATGAAGACACATGGAGGAAGTGGGACCCACATATGGCTAGATTTCCCCACTACATTTGGCATCATTCTCTCACCAATTCGAATTCAAGGTGAATGGTAACATACTTGGGGAAGTCCAAAAGGTATTATTCATGGCATAACTCATCCAAGGTCGAAATATAGAGGAAGAGTAACTCCCATGGAAGAGGAAGAGACAATTTGGAGCTAGTGAGACACTTGGGCTAGATTCCCTAGCTCTATGACAACAATGATGAAGATGCTATGACACCTATGACACAAATCAGACCTGAAGGCTGACATATGACATATATGACATGTCAGGGCTAAAAATAGACTCCAAGAGGGCGCTCAAGGGTGTTAGGGCAGCTAAGATGCTTCCACATGTGATTTGGTGGAAGTGGGAGACTAGGAATTGTTGTACAAGTGGCGTTCTTTGGAATCTCTTCCCAACTTGAGTTGGCATGAGTCTCTTGGAAGGAATTCGACCCATGGAGGCCATTAGAACTTTATAAATGTCAATAACAAAGAATGAAGGCAGCTTTTGATCATTTGTAGAATTTGCAATTGCATTTGTGAAGAGGGAGAGCTAGTGGATGACTAGTTTCTTGCCTTAGCCAATTTCGAGGGTGAAAGATTCCCATCCAAGTTGGTAATTGGAAAGGCCATTCAGACCTTTCATTTGGAGCTTTAATGGAGTCTTTATTTGCAGGTGTAAGCTACAGGGCAGCTCATGGTTTCTTCTATTGCAGCTCACTCCTTCAACCATTTCCAGTTTTGATGGCATATTCTTGATCCTTGAGGGAGGGCGTTTTTGGTGAGCTATTGTACTCTTTGGGGAAGCTCTTAATGCTCCATTTCTTTTGTAATATGAATTAAATACTCTGTTCTTCATCTCCAAGAAGTTTCAGGTCGAAATTCCAAGTATAAATGTATAAATCTCATTTTTAATGGAAGAACAATGCCATTTCCCCACTACCTTGTTGTGAGCCAATGTATTGATGATGATTTCGAATGAATGGATGATTCTCTGATATATTTGTGATAAATATACTGTCATGGATGTCTTCTACAAGTTTCATGTACTTTACTTGAGCATTTGAAGCATTTTTACTCAGTTTAATTGCATTGGGAGAAGAAATAGTGTCATTTCCCCAAGGGTCGAATTGGTGATTTTTGCAGTTGAATGGGAGAGGGTGAGAAAAGTTTTAATAAACCATTAATGGTGCATATGAGACCTTAATAACATACTTAACACATTACATACCTCTGTTCATAAATTTGAGTGGGTTTGGAGGCATTTGGGAAGCCATTTTCAGTACTTACCTTAGGGGGATTTGAACCCCAAATTACTAGTAAAATTGCATACTTGGTCCAGAATCTTAAGAGAGTTTGCAGAGGTATTTTGGTGGCTATATGTTATCCCTGAACATCATATTCAATCCCTAATATCATTCATAAACCTTCCTTGAAGATTTGAAGGCATTTGGAGTCAATTTGAGACCTAGAGACCAATACTAGTCAAAGGGAAATCACTAGTAAAGTTACCTACATTGACCAGAATTGAAAGAGTATTTGCAGAAGTGTTTTAAAGGTACAAAGGCATCCCTGAAACACATATTTATGTTCTAATATCATTCATATACCTTCTCAGAAGATTTGGGATCATTTGGGGCAAATTTGGGACCTAGAGATCGAAACTAGTCAAAGGTCGAATTAAGGAAAAAAGTGGAAAATTGCAATTTTAATAAAATTCCTAACAAGGGACACTACATTGGACCAGTCAGTTAGGTGAAGTCGGCCAAGTTGGGGAAAAGTCACCTCAATGGAAGAATATAAATAGAGGAGGATTCTCTCATTTGTACTCATTCATCTCACACACACAAGGTCGCATAGGAGAGAGAGAGAGAAGTTCGCACAAGTGGAGGAGTAGTTGATTTTGTCTTGGGGTTTATCTTTGTACTTTGTGAATTCTATATTGAGGAATTATTTTCTGGAGTTTTCTCCCTTGTTTTTTCCCTGAGAGAAATATTGTGTTCATTGTGTTCTTGTTGTGCTTTTATTTCTTTCAGTGATAGATTGTTTAATTTTATATGCTAAACAAGTAAAAACTAACATGGTATCAGAGCAGGCCTAAAAGAAAACATTGTGCAGCCTCTGTAACTGTAGAAACTAGGGATTCTTGTTCTGGGAGCTCCATCCACAGATTGGCTAAAAAAGAGAGTGCATCTAACTCACCTCACTAGGGTGCATCTTTCTATCGAAGCATATTTCAATTCTGAGAATTTTCATTTTTAGGTCCCCCACTGCAGCCCGGGAGAATTAGGGCATTAGGTTTTTAGATCATATGCTCACAGAATTTGGAGAAGGAGCACTTTTCTCAAGTCACCTTGAGGAGGATAATTTTCTCATCGATCCAATTTTCCCAAATCCCGAAGTTGGAAAATTAGGGTTTCTCTGACAAACCCTAGGTCAAAGAAGAAGCATTTTTTATAAGGACAAATTTTTTGGTAAGTCTCAAATATATTCTATTTCCATTTGAGGTACTCATTATATCAAGATGACAAGCAATACCAAGCTTGATGAGAAGCTTGAGGGATTGGAGAACTTCAGGGCATGGAAGTATAGAGTCATGCTCATCCTTGAAGAACATGACCTAGAAAAATTTATAAAGGAAGGACTTACAGAACTTGAGGGAGATGAAGCCAAATCAAGGCACAATATGTTGGAAGGATTGTTTGATGCAGATATTGATGCTACAGATATACTCCGTGACAACCAGAGTTGAATCAAGATGATAGAGAATCATGTGTTTCGTGATCGATCGAAGCACATCAATATCAAGTTCCACTATATCCGGGATATGGTGCAGAAGGGAGCTGTAAAGCTCAAGTATGTTCCTACAGAGGAACAAGTTGTTGATGTGTTGAATAAGCCTCTATCTCACATAAAGTTCAAATATTTTCAAGACAAGCTTAGTGTGGTCCAAAGGAACCTCTCTCGAAAGAGAGAATGATAGTTCCAGTTCCTAGGGAATTGATTCTTGTCAAGGGATGACGGAATATCAGTACTTGTCGACTGATCGAGTTCCTATTCTTAGGGATCGATTCCTGTCTAGGGGTGACGGAATATCAGTACTTGCCGACTGATAGATTTCCTATCCTTAGGGATGCATGCCTATCTAGGGGTGAAGGAAGATCAATACTTGTCGAATGATAGAGTTATTATCCTTAGGTATGGATGCCTGTCCAGGGGTGATGGAAGATCAGTACTTGCCAAATGATAGAGTTCCTATCCTTAGGGATGGATGCTTGTCCAGGGGTGACGAAATATCAATACTTGCCGACTGATAGAGTTCCTATCCTTAGGGATGGATGCCTGTCCAAGGGTGACGGAAGATCAGTACTCGCCCACTGATAGAGTTCATGTCCTTAGGGATGGATTCTTATCAAGGGATGATGGAATATCAAAACCTGTCGATTGATAGAGTTCCTATACTTAGGGATGGATGCATGTCCAGTGGTGACGGAAGATCAATACTTGTCTACTGATAGAGTTCCTATCCTTAGGGATCGATGCTTGTCCATGGGTGATGGAATATTAATACTTGCTGATTGATAGTGTTCCAGGTGATGATGTTGCCGATGAGGATGTTCCAGCAGAGGATGTTATAGCTACGATGTTGCTAATCCAACAGAGGATGTTGCAGTTGATGATGTTGCTGATGAGGATGTTCCAATAGAGGATATTCCAGCTGACAATGTTGATGATCGAGCAAAGGATGTTCCAGCTGATATTGTTGTTGATGATTATGTGTTAATTTTAGCCTAATTTCACAAGCAAGATCACTGAAAGAAACATAATCACGGGATAGACAAATATTTACCCTAGGAAACCCTCATGGGGTAGAAAACCCAGCAAAGCTTTCCCTAATATAGATAATCAACCTAATAAAAGATGTAGTCCTCAACAAGAGCTCCTTCTTCTCCTATGCAGACCTCTCTCTCTCCTATGCGTAATACACAAGTGAGTGAATGAATCATATAAATGAGGAACAAACCTCCTATATTTATACTTGAGCTCTAAATGAATTTTCACCCTAATGGGGCCGACCTCTCCTAAGAGAGTCTAATAACCCCTAAACAGCTAACTCAGGGCTGACCTCACATGGGAGATCTAATAACCCTAGTTACCACACTTCCTCGGAGGAATAAACATCTCTGGATATAAAATAGGGTCTCCACGGAGGAATGGAACATATCCGAAATAATAAAGTACAAATATAATATTCTTAGAAGTTACAATATTTCAACACCCCCCCTTAATGAGAAGGATATTATAACAACATCTGCAGGAGCAAGGAGACATCAACTACATAATACATGATACATCTATAAATCATTGGAAGCTTTCTCCATACATAATCAGTAACTCAAACAGATACTGGAACATCTTCAAGATCTTCAGTACTTGAGTCTTCATCTTCTGCAGCACTCGAACAGCTACAGTAACATCATTATCTGGATCATATCGATCAACAGTATCAACATCTGGATCCCTCGATCAACACCCTCATTGTCTCGATCTTCAGATCATCATCAGGATAGCAGCATACCCTGCAACACACATGATCCAATTATGGGATGATCAATCCCTCTCACTTTAAGACATAGGTCCAAGGATCATAAAATCCTAACATGTACATTTTGAGCCAAATGTTCAGGGGTGATGCAATCCTATCACGTACATTTTGAACCAAGGGTTCTGGGATGATGCAATCCCCTCATGTACATTTTGAACCAAGGGTTCCGCAATGATGCAATGCCCTCACGTACTTTTTGAACCAAGGGTTCCAGGATGATGAAATCCCCTCACGTACATTTTGAACCAAGGGTTCCAGGATGATGCAATCAACTCACGTACATTTTGAACCAAGGGTTCTGGGATGATGCAATCCCCTTACATACATTTTGAACCAAGCGTTCAAGGATGATGCAGTCCTATCATGTACATTTTGAACCAAGTGTTCAGGGACGATGCAGTCCTATCACGTACATTTTGAACCAAGCATTCAGGGACGATGCAGTCCTCTCACGTACATTTTGAACCAAATGTTAAGGGATGATGCAGTCCTATCACGTACATTTTGAACCAAACATTCAGGGATGATGCAGTCCTATCACGTACATTTTGAACCAAACGTTCAGGGACGATCTAGTCCTATCACATACATTTTGAATCAAACGTTCAGGGACGATCCAATCCTATCACGTACATTTTGAACCAAACGTTCAGGGATGATGCAGTCCTATCACGTACATTTTGAACCAAACGTCTAGGGACGATGCAGTCCTATCACGTACATTTTGAACCAAGCGTTCAGGGACGATGAAGTCCTATCACGTACATTTTGAACCAAGCGTTCAGGGACGATGCAGTCCTATTACGTACATTTTGAACCAAGCGTTCAGGGACGATGCAGTCCTATCATGTCCACTAGGGACCATACAATGACTTCATCGTCAGAACAGGTAGCCTCATCATCAACCTCATCGTCGGAACAGGTAACCTCATCAATGATACATGTATCCACATCAATACAGGTATCCTCATCACATCATCGATACAATATCCTCATCAATATAGGTATCCTTATTATTGACCTTACCGTCAATATAGGCAATCTCATCATTGATACAGGTATCCTCATTGATACCAGTATCCAAATATCATCATTGACCATATCACTCCCCCTTTCGAGGAGGGTCCTTCTGAACTACACCAAGCTTGTCTCGTAAATACTCACCCTCAGGACAAGATAATTAAAAGAGAGGGATCCAATTTCTTGAGGGATGATTTTTTTCTTAATGTGTAAAAAATTTAAGATAAAACAAAAAAAATTACACCTCAATAAATTGGATCCCTCTCGGTGCTTGATAGATCCGAGTTTGAGATGGATCTACGCTGGTTTTTGATAAGTTATGAGCGAACATGAAATTTTTAATTACTTTTGATTTTTTATAAGTTATGAGCCGACATGGAAACGTAACATGACAAATGTGACAAATGTGACAAACGTGACAAATGTGACAAACGTTACAACATGTCCCCCATACTAGGTTGTAACGTAACGTGACAAAGTGACAAATGTGACAAACGTTACAACATATCCCCCATACTGGGTTGTAACGTAACGTGACAAATGTGACATGTGAGATCCGTTATAGTGTCTCCCCCATACTACAAACGTGACAAATGTGACATGTGACATCCATTACAGGATCTCCCCCATACTATTACTTTTTAACTTTATTACTTTTGAAAACGTTACATGTGACATGTGACATGTGACATCCGTTACAGGATCTCCCCCATACTGGGTTGTAAGTACCTCGTTTACACTCGGTTAAAAAACGGGCCATTTTTTTTCCTTGGGGGCTCCCAAACCCCCATGAACCTTTAGAGCGGGGGGTGTTCCACTCCCATGCCCCCCTATAGCTCGACCAAGAATCATACGTCTTCCACATGTAGTCGGTTTCCTTCACACAAGCTCATCTGAGCTCTAATACCACTTATTAGGATTTAACAAGCATTATAAATAATAACTTGGAAGAGAAAAATATCATATACAAGCAACTATACATAGACACATAAATTTACCCTGGAAATCCCATGCGGGGAAAACTAGCACCCAATGAAAATCTTCATCACAGGGCCAAAACTGCCAACTGGGCCAAGTGAGCTCACCTCCAGGCCACTTTACAATGTATCATCCTCAAGCCTTATAAAGGCTTCTTTACATGCAATACCTTGGGCCAATACAATGAGCTACAAAAAACCATGTACCCAAAAACATGTGCTAGACCTAACCACCTTTGACTGATTACCAATCAAAATTAACCCTCACAAATCCAACTTAAACTGACTTCCGATATACATTATTTAAAACATAAATAGGCACTCGAACAGATCTGTAACTAGTTTAACTAGCTATGGTTTTCGAATTGGCTAGGATACCGAATGATATAACATCTAAGGGGGATGGAACGGGATCCACTGCTTCAACGGAGGCAGACTTGTATGTTTGCTTTGCTGGTGCTGCTGGGTAAACTCAACTCGGTGAGCTCGGTCAACTTAATCAATTACATCTGTATCTATACAGGGTTTTAACCCATATTTAATATCGGATCTGGTACTTAGCTCAGAATTGGTAGTTAATCCTCGATCTGAGCTCTTCGATCTGAATGGCACGTAATGAGGCATGGACACATGATGTAGGAGTGAAGATTCTCACTGGGTTTTAAAAAAATACAACTACCCATATTACTAACCATATTCATTAGTGACATAGGATACATAGCTTATGCAAGATTGATCTCCAAAATATAATACTCTTGGATTGGTTATTGAAATCCCTTATTCCTATAATAACCAAAGATGTGGCTACCACTATGCCTAAAATAGAAGATTGTATCATTTGGTTGTAACGTCTTTATCCTTCAATCCGACCACCTGGAAAGGATATTAACTAAATCCGACGATATTTTTAGAATAAAAAATTTTGTACTTTTGTTTGTAATTGGAATTAGAATGGACAAAATTACAATTATAAATTTTTAAAAATATATAAAAGATATTTGAAAAAATAAATTCATTTTCATAACTAAAATAATTTTTAAAAAATATATATATATCATTAAAATATTTTAAATAAAATTGAGTAAAAAATAAGACCGACTTTACAAATATAAAAAAGTTTACCATAAATTAAAATATAAAAAAGTTAGGATTGTTTTTTTTGTTTTTTTTTCAATTTTGAAAAAAACTGTTACTTGGTATTCAAAAATGAATCAAAAGTAACCAAAGTGACCTCTGAAATGAATCAAAAGTAACAAAAATGATATCTGATAATTGCATGAGATTGTCCAAAACTTTAAGATAGACTATCCCTTCAGACTACAAAAACTTCCATAATCATAATCAACAACCATAAAGGTGTTTTTATGGATAGATAAATGAACAAATTTAAATGCCAAGTTACTAAACTTCTATAATTGGTTTATTGCCGGATTCCCAAGCTCTGTCTTCTGCCATAGCGACACCACTGGATCCGGTTTCTGCGCTTGCTATCGATATGGATTCTTCTTCTTCACCGTATGATCGTTTTTTCGAGCGCCCTCGTTTGCTTCACATGTGTCTGGAACTGGACAGTTAGGGATGTGTGAAAACAAACTTGCCAACTTACGATCAGCTTCACTCTTCTCCTTACCATGCTTTTTCGCTTCCCTCATAAATTCATTATGATGACCGTCGGGATGCAGTTGAGAGTTTGCATTATCCAAGAAGGGTGTAGTTGGTTCTACAGTACAGTTTTTTGTGAGCATAACCTCTTCTGTGGGTTTATCAGATGAATTTTTTTCTTTTGAATATGGTCTGAGCTTTTCGGCACAAGATTCAACTACACCCATGGCTAACGAATAGGCAGCCGGTGAAGAGTCCTTCATTTCTCTTCTCAAGTTGATGAGTAAAACAGACAATAGCTCCTGCGAGATATGATCAGTTTCATCCAAAACTAAACCCATAATCCTTTTCATGGAATCATATACATCTGTAGAATAAGAATGCTGAGAAACAACAGCAAAAAAATGCATGAACATCTCAAGGAGGAGATCGTTCAATTCAAGCTTTACCATGGCTGTGCACAACTTGACTTCTTCAACAATCTTCAGAATGAAAATCCTCCTTCCAAAGGAGGGACTGTTCATATCCCCCAGATCTTGAAACGTTTCTACAATGAGCTCAAATATTTCTGTCATTACATGCATCGTCGGGTGCTGTTATTCTGATGATTTGACTGAGGCAATTGACTACAAGCAGACTCACATCTCTGTCTGGGTGTCGCAGAAGCTGTGGGTTTATCAGTGTATTCATTGATGGAAGGATTGCATGACCCATTGATCGAGACATTGGTCGACGAGGATTTGATTGTTTCAACATCGATAAACAGAGCTCCACTTTCTCTAAGGATTCAAGTAGCCCTTTGTTGGAGCTGACTGCATGTTCGAGTTGCTTGCCTGCTTCAAACAGTCTACGCTGGAATACTTCCACATCCACAAGCCCCATTTTCGTTCTCAAAACTTTCCCGTTCAGTTGCAGAGAAAAAGCGTATAACAATGCATATGAATCAAGCATGATGAAGACAAATAGGGTATATATTGTATATATTGTTAGGTTAAGCTATATGGGTTTTGAGTGTCTCAGAGTATTCTTAGTCGTTTACCTCATGATTTATCATCAATCGAGGATTTTGAATTGGAAATGTGGTCGGTTTGGGCTTATGATATGGGTACCCAAATCATTTTGGTGAGGATAGATTTTTTTTTTGCTAAATTATAGTTTTTTTATTATTATTATGATTATTTTAAAATAATCAAAATTTGAAGATGGAGTTTTTAACAATGAAGTAGAACTATGACTTTCATCGTCATTTTTGTTAAATTTTGAAAATTATGATCATTTTAAAATGGTCAAAATTTTAAAGACAAAGTCCCAACAATGAATTGGAACTATGGCTTTAATCATAATTCTAGCCAAATTTTAAGATAATTTTGACCATAAATAGAAAGCGATCTAAAAACCCCTTATATCTACTGGCTATATTTCTCTTGATCATCTGTTAGGAATAGCTATAGATGTTAGGTTATTATGTGTGTTCAGTTCTTATGTTGGTTAAGTGTGTCACTAGGTGCATTAAGTGGTTCTAAACAATGGCTTATGTTGGTTGGAGTTAGTGGCTGGGGTCTAAACAATGGTTATGGTGGGTAATATGTGAAGGAGGGGAGAGTACATGAGTTGTTTTTTAAGGATGGGGATCAAAGCTAGTGGCATGGCATAGAATAATTTATGTGGGTCACATATTAATGTGAAACTGTTTAGGTGTATCACTTATGTGGATTCACAATTAATGGAAATATAAGATGTAAAATGTTTCCCCTAAAAAAATAATAAAATAAGAAGTATGTAGCATATGAGACTATGTTAGAGGTTTTTGTAATTATTTTGAGATAACTAGGGTTAATGTAAAGTTACGAGGCCAAGGTTTAAATAATAGTAAACATAGTAGATTCTTGTGTACTATTACTAAAGACTTTATATCCCAGGTATGGCAAGTGTGGGGATGGGGGTAGGGAGTGGGGGCATTGTTCATTCATCGCAAAGGAAATCAAGTAACAACAAATGCTCGATGACTTGGAAAAATCACCAACAATCAATTTGAAGCTCTTGCACTAATTAAAGGCTTAATAATAACCAAACAAATGAACCTAAAGAAAATGTAAATCTTTGGAGACTCGACCATCATCATCAACTACATGATTTCACAATATTATCCTCAATACTATGAGCTTAGTATAATAATCTATTGAATCATTTTGGATACTCTATCCTTTGAAAAGATAGAATTTCATCGTATTCTCCAATGTATAAATTCCAAATCCAACAAAATGGCAATTTTTGAATGTCTTATTTCCTATGGGCATATGAAAAAATGGGGAGGTGTGGTGGTCATACCCATACCCTAATTTTGTTTACCCCCTTCACTCGTATGAACCACATTAACATCCCAAACAAGTGGCAGATAACACAATGCTTCACATTTATTGTCTCATTATTATCACACATCTACTCTCCAGCTCGCACAATCTTATGGTTATGAATGTCAAGGAAACAAGATGCTTCATGAAATTTCATAGTAATCAACCTAAAGCTTAGACCTGGGTTGAACAATCTACAATATATTTCCCTCCAAGAACCTAATTTGCAAACCTGTGACTCTAGTCTGAGTGAGCATTTCAATTATGGTCATGTTATATAGTTTTGTTGTGTTCTTTTGATTTCATGTGTAACTCTCCTCTCCCTCTTGGTGTCAAGCAATAGTACGGTCCCTACATGTTATTGTTGTTAAAACTCAAAAGGAACTCATCTATCCCCTAGTTAGCTAAAATTTGGAAAGCCTCTAGGCTCAAGTTGTCCTCAAAATTATGGTTTGATGGAATATAGCACATGAAATTTCAATCTTTGTTTGGAAAGGGGAATCCCTTCCAAGTCACTCCTAATTGCATGTTTAGGGTGTAGCACATGATTTTAGAGAATGACATCTCATATACATTATGGAAGACACATCCATGCATAACGATGGAAATCCATCAAGCAGTGCAAGAGGATTGTTGGTTAAAATTAATGTTACTTAATTCACCTCAATTTAATTATCAACCGGAGAACGTAAACTTTGAGCTGCTACACTATATGTGTAGGCAAGGCAGTTTTGATGCTCGTGCTGACAGGAATGCTAGTCTACTTCAAACAAAGCAATGAAATGGATGAAACTATGGCTATCCTGGATGATCTATACTAAGGACTCATAGATCTGTTCTAAAACAAAAGGAAATCAATTTACTGACTATCAAACTCAGCATGGCCTACAACAATCTACAGGATATAGTAATTCTTTGAAACAACCCTAATCTTTCAAAGAAATCCTACCTACAGCAATGCTTCAAAAGAACAACCTGCTGATAAATTAAACAAACCCTTGAACTACAGCAATCCCGTAAAACACTCAACAGTCCACACTCAGCTACAGTACTGATGATCTATCCTACAAATGAAAGAGCTTAATAAGTTTCAGAATAAATATGATCAATTAACCTGAAAACTCCACCATTAATCCTACAAGATCTAATGCTTAACTCTACACTAATACTTCTATGACCTCTTGACTTTGAATTGTCAACACATAGCCTATTACAATGAAACTTGATTTGTGTTGTTATCTAAATATACTCCATTTTTATGCACACAAATGCACACAGGAAGATGCCGAGTTTATTCAGATAATAATCATCATTCAATATTAGGGCTGTGTAAGAAACATTCGTTGGTTCTGGTCTGTATATGCAAACTATGAAACCAATGTTGATTTAAGGGAGCAATATTATAAAGCAGCACTCTTTTCCAAAACTCATTCAAGCACAACTTCAGCTCTTATCTAATCATCCACTCAAAAGACTTATTTAACAAACCCTAGGTGCTCTGGAAATTAAACTATTCAAACCTTCTGCTAACAATTCTTTTAAAATCTACGTTCTACCAGGAAAGAATACCCTATAGCTCTGCGAGCTCAACAATTGGAAGAATGGCGCTATTCACCAATTATTCTAATGCTACAGCAAAAGGAAATAGAGGGTTCAATCTATTCTCTTCAGAAAATCGATTCTTCAGCAACTGAAATCAAGTTCATTACCAGTTTTCCAATACCATGATTCACACTGGAAATCAAAAGGGAATTTAAATACACACCATTCCTCAATCTCATTAAATCAATTCTATAATAAATCCAATCCAAATTATCACACATTTCATCATTGCCGTAACCATTAATAATCACTCACACTGAAAACCAAAGGAGATTTTAAATACAGATCACTCCCAAATCTATTCTCTGCGCTAGATCAAAATACAAATGAAATTAACTAATGACCTGCATGCATACATTCTATTTCCACTCACGGATCAGCAAAACCATTACTATTTCTGAAAACACTGTCAAAATAAGAAACCGTTACATCTACTACTGTAAAATGCACAATATCAAAATACCAGGGGTTGGTGTTGAAGGGGGCCCTACCCTCAACGCCTTCCATCTTTAAATCAAAACCTTAAAGGAGATAAACGCTGATTTTATTGATGAAATAAAGTGTTACAATCCTCCCTGAGTATCCCCCCCTTAAGCTTTATTTATACATCAACAGATGGATAGGATCCATCCCAGAATGCAGAGATTTGAGCAACTACCCAGAAAACGGCCAACACCAAATCTGGCAAAACCATGTCTGTTCCGGAAAATATTTCTCCACATTCGTTCAGAAATTCTGAAAACTGCCCACGGTTAGGGGTAAATGGGGCCATTTGTGAAGTGGGTTTCGAACCATTTTGAACAATTCCCAATCGTTTGTTCAGAAATCGAGCCCGAAATCAGGTTCCTGATCAAGGACGAGAATGACATTGCCAGATTGCTTGAGATCCATACACTGCTAAAAATGGAGGATAACAGCTCCTTGATCAAAGATCATCCCCAAAACAGCACCTGGAAAATCTGCATAGATATCTAGAAGACAATGGAAGTTCAAAAGACACCCCAAATGTGGATCGAAGCCCCCGAATCGCTAGTGCAACTAGCGTAAATCTGCCCTGGAGCGCCGAGACCACTGCACAAAGGAAACAACGACCCCTCAGTTGACCGGATATTTAAATGGAGGTTTAAAAACCCAATTTATACATAAAACAAGGTAAAGTAAGAAATAAATAAATAAAAATCACTTACCAAACCTTTATCAACGTTGGTCTCCACAAAAACATGACCATGCACAAATCAACATTAATAAAACTAACTTATCATGTGGTTTCATAAGATTTATGCTAGAAAATGTTGTATTGGATAGCCAATAATAGGAGACCAACAAGGATCAATGATGATTGTTAGGAGTCAATGGAAGAGGTTCTGAGAAAATAAGATAATTGAAGAAAGAACTGGAAAATTAGGATTGCCGTGGAAGTTAAGGTTCTCAAAAGAAAAAAAATACTACTGAAGACCTAACTAGAGAGACATAAGAGAGAAATACCAATGTTGCAAATAGATAATGAAATATGGAAGGAGAAATTGGAAGAGGAGGTAAGAGCTAGAATGAAGGTCGATATTTGAAAATATAAGGATTATAGTCTCATACGAAGCTTGGTTCCCATGAGTGGTAGCCATGGAGGAAGATGTGATGGAACAAATACCAAAAGTGAAGAAGCAACACGAAAACTCCTACCTTGCCTCAACTACAATTCAAGGAATGCCCAACATCTTTGGGAAAGTTTAATTCTCTCAACTCTTTCTTATGTTTTGCAAAAAAAATATTTTACTAGAACAATGTTTAAGGTTGTATATCAACAGTAGTCTGAAGGTTATTAGGAATTTAGCCTATACTTGGAAAATATTGGGACATTTTGTAATTCCATCATAGTGTTGTCATTAATGCTCCATCATTTTTTTCCTATTTTGTACTTATTAGTTGCATGATTAGACAATCGTCCTTATATTTTTTAATATAAACTAATAACCATTTCTATCCAAAAAAATAATAATAAATACTTTACATAATAAATAGAGTTTATTTTCTTAAATACAAGGACAAAATTAAAAATTAAAAGCCAAATATAAAAATATAGAATCAAAATTATTATTAAAATATATACAATGTAGAAAGAAAAGATAAATAATGATGATGATGATGATGATGATGTAGCGGAGATGCGAGGGTTTGCAGGAGGTTAACACCTGTCACCTAGTGGGGTCGTTTGGAAGGTTTTCTATTGTCGAGATGTATGATCTAGAGGAACTTGTGTATTATTCTGAAAACCCATATGCGAGTGGGTCGATTTTCTGGTATCCAGTGGGAAAAAATGGGGACCATTTTCCTCAAAGGTTAGGAGTGAAATCTAGTATTTCCTAGCGCGGGATAGCTACAAACATGAGATAGATGGAGATAGGGAAAGAAGGGATTGCATCCTTCTCTTTTCCAATAGAAACAACTCTCAGAAGAATGGGATATGAGGCTTGGCCAAATCAACAGCTGGAGCACCAGCTGTTCTCTTTGGGCATTGGGGGCCTCAACCCTCATCAAGTTTGGTATCCCGCCTCCTTGGAGTAAGGGCAAGCAAATATTCTTTGTCCTTTCACCCATAACTCTCTAGATATTATTTAGGACCAAGGTTTGCCCCTTTTGTCCTTTGATGTGATCAGGGTTAGGGTTTTGTTCCCCATGCCTCGTTGAAGCTGCTCCTTTTTTTCGAGCAGGAAATTTTGGCTCGGTTCCTTTGGATGGTATACGATCTAGATATCTAGATAAATTTCGGGGAAAGGATATTAGGGGTTTTCCTCGCATAAGTGGGGATCTAGAGGAGCAAGGTTTTATCGTCTATTTTTTGGCTTGGGAGGAACTTAGCAGTGGGGGTAGTTTAGGTGGAGCTGGAAGATGTGGATCTAGGTGATCGTTGACTAATAGTGGTAGAGGCACTGAGAAGGGAGGGACCATTAGAGATATTTTGAGGTCAAAAAAGGGCCTCCTAAGAGATGTACTACAAAAATATGAGATATATTAAAATATTATGAATTGGGGGTTTTATGGGGTAGGTATATATGACAAGTCACCTCCCACACTATTTTCTATGCACAATATAAATAACCATGGTTGAGTTAGTTTTCAAAATTCACTAGAAATAAAATTAATAAAATAAGTCTACATTGATGTGATTAAGATTCATTGTAAATTCCCAAAAATGTATTGTCCTTTAACATTTATTTGTCTTGAACTTGCAAATGAAATTAAATAATAAAAAACATTTTTAAGAGTTTTTTTTAAAATTTTATGTTGACTTTTTATATTTAGTACTTTTCTCATGAATTTAATAATGTAATTTAATTGAGAATTTATTTACATGTAAAATGTCAATAATATTATTATAATCCACATTGCATTATTATTATTATTATTATTATTTATTAAATCTATTATTATTCTTTATTAGTTTGACATTATGTTATTAAATAGAATGGAGTGAATATATAATTTAAAATTAAAAACATAAAAATGATAATATATTATTTTATAAAAAAATGTGAAAGGACTTTCTTTATGAATTAAGAGTACTTCACTTGAAAATGACAATAATATTATTTTATGTGAAAGTGTGAAAAGACATTCATTATGAGTACTTTACTTGAAAATGACAATACTATTATTTTATGAAAAGACTATCATCATGAGTACTTTACTTTATGACTTAAAAGTACTTACACCACTACCTTGGTTAACTATGTGTTTTCATCCACCATAGAAAATTTGACAAATAAGCATTCTTAACTCATGCAATGCCACCTCACCAAGGGGGATGATGTCATCTACTAGAATGTGATTGGTTGTATTTTATAGTACATTTTCTTTGTTTTGAGGCCCTTTTTTGACCTCAAAATTTCTCTAATTAGTATCATAATAGCAGTCATGATCAAAGATCAAGAAGTGTTTGTGCCAAGATAATGCAATATTTAGGTCAAGTAACAAAAGAAAAAGGTCCATTTGTTTTCAAAATTTAATTAAAACAAAAGATAGTGAGAAACATTGTTCACAGGTTATTCAAAAAGTTTAAGCATCAAAATTAAACTCAAGCTGGGATCTTGTAAAGTGTTTAATTCCAAACCAGTTTCTTTTGTGGGCTTTACTAAAGAAAATATTGCCATGACAAATGGATGTGCTCATACAATTTGAGACTCAGAAAATGACCATTCATGGATTGGGGTAGACAGGCATTTATATGAAGGCACTCAAATCTCTATACATCTTTTAGACCCTTAACAATGTTATGGATTGGCATGATTCCGGACAATGTTATGGAGTAGCAATGCCTCCTTGCTTCCAGCATATTAATTCTGCCTCATTCATCACCCAAGATATGCCTATAGCTACTCCATCGCTCTATTTCAACTACAATTTCACCATGCAGCACAAGATGGCCTCTTCACACAATTGTAGTGCAAGGGTAACATAATTTCTAGATATTGTTTAGAGTTGGAACTTTGGAGTTGGCTACCTTCTATAATGGGACATACAGACTTGGAGGTTTCCTATTTACCATTTTTATACCATATTTTGGGCTCGTTTCACATGTTTATTCATTTGATGAGAGTGTTCCACTATTGAAGTTGTTAGATGTTATGGTTGAAATAGGCCATCAACCTGATGATATCACATATAATACACTTATAGGTGGGCTTTGCAAGGTGAATAATCTAGAGATGGCCAAGGAGCTTCTTCAAGAGATGTTGGAGAAAGCTTCCAGGCTTGATTTAGTTCACTATAGTACATTAATAGATGGACTTTGTAAGCATCACAGGAAAGACAAAGATTAACAGATCCTCTGTGAGATTCCAGAGTAACCTTGATGATGTTACATACAACAAATTGATGGATGGATTTTGGAAAGTTGGTAATCTTATTGAGTCTATTTAGTTATTTAAGCTCATGAAAGATAGCAGTTATCTTCCAGATATGACTACATGTACTTCCTTCATGGATGGACTATGAAAGGAAGGAATACCCCAAGGGGCCAATATTGCATGAGATCCTAAAAAAGGTTTGACATGACACTATGATATATTCTGCATAAAACAATAGCCTCTGTAAATATATTGTTGAAATGCACTGGGAAAGATTCAGTAGCAGTTCAGTGAATTGCAACCGATGAAGTGATGAGGTGACTTTGGTAATAATGAAATAACAAGCTATCTGGAACAGGTTTGAGGTTGAGCTCAATGAAGTGATCTAAGTTGAATTTCCATGAGTACATAAAGTGTTTACTCTGAATATTGTTCACAATGATAATCTGGAATTGGTTTGATAAAATGATTAGTGGTTTGTCTTTGTCATTGATGGAGTGTACCTTAAGAGTTTCAATTGCAAGTTGTATTTCTATGAAATGGAATGACCTGCTTTTATATCTTGAACTGATGGTTGTTTGTAATTTGTAGTTTACATGCCTCATTTTTGTTATGTTTTTAACTGTTGCAGTTTTGTGAAATATTTTTTTGCATTCATTGAATGCCCAGAATCCATATCTATTGAGTACTTTTTACTTTTATAGTATACAATGAGTTGTAACAATTGGCATGGCATCTCTTAGTAGTAGTGCATATTTTTTAATTAGACATATGCAACTACTTGAATGTCTAGTCTCTACTTCCACAATTGCAATAGCTAAAACAACTCTTATATTGGTGTCCATCTGCTCTAAACTTGTAGCAATAATCTTGATTCGCAAGCTGTCATGGGTATGCCTCTCAGAGAGGATATTAATTGGGGACCATTTTACTCTAAACTTGCGGCAATCAACTTGATTTCCAAGTTTTCATGGGTGTTAGGTATGCCTCTTGGAGAGGATATCGATTGGGGACCATTGCATTATCTTAATCACAAGTTATTTCATTTTCATCTTGGGAAGGAAGGTGCATTCAGTTACATCTCCAAAAGTTCAACAACAAGCAATGGGAGTTGGTTTAGTCTATGGGCACACATCCCAAACAAATGCAATGGTTGTTGGAGTTCAAGGAACGTTTTTTTCTATTACAACATGGAGACCTAAGCATGGGACCTATGATGTTGCAACTATTGTCAAGCAGTAACCAGAGGTAAAGTATGTACCCTGAAAGGCCCGATCAATCAGAATGCCATTTCTGTTGAAATTTTCAGATCATGGCAACAATTTACTACACTCATATTAAAACATGAAATGAAGAGATTTAATCTACTCTCAAAGCTACAAATCTAAGCTATGCTAAAAAAAATGAAACATGTCACACTAAAAAAAAATATGAACAGAAAAAGCTAAATTGACCGTCAGACCTTCTACTGCTTTCTCATTAACTAAAGAAAATAAATCAATACAACATCTCATGCAAAACTGGCTTTATGAACACCCTACCTTTGCCTTTATTTTATAAACTAAGAAGGAAAAGGATACAAAAGTAACACATCTTGGTGGGCTCCTAGATTAAAAAACCAAACCTAAAACTTCCTAGGGATCAACACCCAATCTTGAATGAAAAGCTACATAGGAATAATTCACCTCAACTGCAGTAGGACATCTAATAAATCCAAGCTCCCCTCCTTGAGATCTATGCCCTCTTAGAATAGAATTCTTCATGCAACAAGCACCTAATCTAAATCTAATCAAACACTGGAAAAAACACACTTTCTAAACTTGTAAAACATCTTAGAAATAGAGAAACACTAATTCTAAAATTAGAAAAACACACACTAATTTTGAACTTAACTCAACCGTTAAATTTTAGGACAACAACTATACTAAGTAGAAAAGCATCCTCTAACACTCCCTTTTGTTTTCCTATAACAGTTATGCACCTCCTGCTTTAATAGAATCCGAAATTTTGCTGCTGTTGAAGATGAACATTGTTGGAAAGACAAGGTAAGAAAAATTAACGAGTTCTACATGAAGACAAGTGATTGTAAATTTGGCATGAAATGTAGATAATATCATCCTTGTTGAATTTTGAAGCTAGGAAAGTGTTCCCCTAGGTGACTTTTTCCATAGTCACGTAAAAGGGGGAAATAAATTGACCCTTGCATTAAATGACTTGAGATGAGCATTTAATTTGACTTTAGAGATTAAAGTTACTTTTTGATAAATTTAAGTGAGGTGAGTGAAATTATTTTTTATGAGAATTAAAAGACCATTTATTCTCATCCACTCATCTAAACCAATATGAGCCATTGGATTAGATGACCATTCACTCACCTTAGGGTTTCACTCAAAAATCAAGGGAAAGGCATTTTGATACTCACTTTTTTTGTGAAGAAGAGAGTGAAGAAAGAGCAAGAGAGAAGGCACATAAATCAAGGCAGCTCCATGAGCATTTATTGAGTAGCACAAATTTCGAGGAAGAGAGATAAATTCAGACAACACAAATCTCGAGGCAGCAGGAAGGGCAGTGGCACAGAAATCAATAAACTATACAACAACATTTAATGCTGGTCCGTACAAATTGAGTTTCCAGATAGTTTTTCTGGGCACAAATCCCAAGGTAGTGGGCACTGTTTTCAAAGACTGCAAAACATCAATAAATTATTGTGCATCCGTACAGTAGGATGGGAATGATACCTGAGTCATTCTGGGCACTATTTTTGAGGGTCGTACAACATAGATTTTGAGGCAGGGACAACACAGAAATCAAGGCAGGTACTGCACAGATTTCGAGGCAACTAAAGCACAGAAATCGAGGCAACTTTCTGGGTGAAAATTGATGGTTGAGATAAGTGGTTTTAACTGTGAATTTTTGTACTAAATTTTTCTGAAGAAATAAATATCTCTCTCTCTCTCTCTGACAGGTTTTCCCCTTGTGGGTTTTTCTTGGGCATTTAGCCAAAATTCCGAGTCTGAAATTTTTATGGAGTGCATTCTATATTTAATTTTCTGTCTATAAATGTGAGTTTCAGCTATGTTTTAAATGTCTGAAAATTAAGTGAAATTTCCAGCCAATACACAAAACTGGGTTGGGCATTAAACTATGAAGATTTGACATTAAAACTTGGTTGGGTTGAAATCTCAGAAAACTTTCATGGTATCAGAGCTTGGTGGGTAGAAAACTAAAGTTATTTCAGATTGTTAGTGAATTCTTTTGTCAATGGGAAGCACCTTGTTGAGTTGGTAGTGAGATGGCTATAGGACTTAGGTTAGAATAGAGGTTATATGGGACAGGGAATTTTGTTCCATGGAAGGCCAGAATAATGCTTATCTTGGAGGGAAATGAATTATGGGATGAAGTGGTAAACAATACTACAGCTAAACCTATTCAGATTCTTGCTGCTACAGATCCACAGGCATTAACATCTTTCAACAAGAAGGACTTTAAGGCTAGGAGAATTGTTCTAGATGCAGTTAAAGACCACATTATTCCACATATTTTAGGTAAAGACCGTGCATATAAATTGTGGGATGCTTTGACTAGTTTATACCAGAGCACTAATGAGAACCGGAAGATGGTCTGAAGAGAGAAGCTTAAGGGTATAAAGATGAACAACGCAGAGGGAGTGACATCCTACCTTACGAGGATATCTCAAGTTAGAGATGAGCTTGCAGCAGTTGGGGAGGTAGTTTAAGCTACTGAGTTAGTGTGGACAACAGTGAATGGTGCGACCAAGTCATGGGATGTTTTTGTGTAAGCTATAGTGTGCATGGAGAACTTATCTTCTTGGGATAGACTATGGGATGATTTTGTACAGGAGGAGACCAGGAGAGGTCTTGTGCAAGGCATCTCTTCACAGGGTAGGGAGGATGAGGAGAATGTGGAATTGATTGCAAAAGGGAAGAAGAAATCCAAGAAGGGCCCCGAGCAGGGTGAGGCTAAGAAGCAGTAGAAGCAGCAAGGTGGACAGAAGAAGGACTTAAGCAAATTCAAGTGCTTTGCTTGTCAAGGATTTGGGCACTATGCTTCCTAGTGTCCAAAGAAGAAGAAGAAGAAGCAGACAGTAGCCTCAGCGGAGATTGATGATTTTGGACAGAGATTTCAAAGAGAGTTTTCTCTTTGTGCTGGAGATGTTGAGAGAGAGAGAGAGAGCCTCTATTATTACCAGCACTGATTTAGATATTGAGATGGAGTATTCTTTGTTTACTGGCCATCAAATGGGTGCATCTACCACCAGCACTTGGTATATTGATAGTGAAGCTTCGAGTCACATGACAAGTGCTCGAGAGATGTTCTCTGAGCTTTCACAGACAGGTGTAGATGTGGAGGTTGTACTGGGAGATGACACCATTGTCAGAGCAGTTGGTCATGGGACCATTAATTTTCAGACTGAGTCCATGAGTCCTATGATTTTGAGGGATGTGTTATTTGTCCCTGGGATGAAAAAGAACTTGGTATCAGTTTCTACTATTGAGGATAGGGGTCTTGGGGTTTGTTTCATGGATGGACATGTGCGTATATTCCCTAAGACTCCAGGATCATCTACTTCCTTGGAAATTGGGGTTAGATGTGGCAAACTATACAAGCTCTTATTTCAGCCCGAGCATGCTTTGGCACACAACAACAACAGTGAGCTTTGCAAGTTATGGAATTAGAAGATGGACGATTTGCATCATCCATCTTTGAGATTGTTGAGGAGTATAGTTTCAGGTCTACCAGAGTTCAACACAGAGAACAATGATGTATGCAGAGGGTGTGCTTTGGGAAAGTACACCAAGAATTTTTTTCCGAGCATTGATAGCAGGTCAGCAAGGGTACTTGATTTGATTCACTCAAATTTATGTGGTCCTATGTCATATGTTTCCTTGATAGGTTTTAAGTATTATGTGACTTTCATCAATGACTATTCTAGGAAAACCTAGATCTACTTCTTGAGGAGCAAGAAGTTAGTTGATGTCTTGTGGATCTTCCAAGAGTTCAAAGCTCTTGTGGAGAATCAGACAAGGAGGAGGATTCAGGTTCTAAGATCAGATAATGGGGGAGAGTATACCTCCAATGATTTTGATGAGTTTTGCAGACAGGAGGGCATACAAAGACAGTTGACAGTCCCATGTACTCCTGAGTAGAATGTAGTGGCTGAAAGGAAGAATAGAGCTATTGTGGAAGAATTGAGAGCTATGCTTCATGATCAGATTCTTCCTTTCTTTCTTTGGGCAGAGGCTTGTAGTACAACTGTTTACCTTCATAAAGGAGTCCCACCATGCCTTGGGGAGGAAGACTCATGCGGATATGTAGACAAGAAAGAAGCCTGAGGTTGGTCATTTTCGCATATTTGGTTGCTTGACTTACTCTCCTGTCCCTTCAGAGAAGAGGACAAAGTTGGACCCCACTGCAGAGAGAGGCATCTTTGTGGGCTATGATGAGACTTCGAAGGATTTCCACATTTATCTTCTTGCTCTCAAGAATGTTCTTGTGAGGCAGGAAGTGAGGTTTGAGGAGGAGAGATCCTTCAGGAAGTCTAGAGAATTGGAGTATGGGGAGTCACGGGCTTCCACACCTCAGGTGACACATGTATCTTCAGTTCATAGTACTGGATCACTAGTTTCTGGAGTGACTGGGCCACAAGTTATAGGCACAGGTTCTACATGTATAGTGGTACAACCAGAAGGTATTACGGGGATAGGTTCTAGATCTCAGGTCATAGGTTCTGGATCACTAATTTCACCAGTGGCTATTTCATCTGCTACTGGCTCACAAGTTGTTGGGCCATCTACTTCTGGTAGTTCTTCAAATGAGGACAGACCAGTTTGGGAACCATCTTTAGGGAAGAGGAAGCCTAAATGGCTTCGTGATACTTTGAAGGAAGCAGAGGCATTTGGTAAGCCCCAGGAACCTATTCGGACAGTTGAGATGCCTGACAGATTGGGTATGGAATTAGTTGCTAGTCTTTGTGAGTCAGAGCCTTCTACTTTTGAGGAGGCCTCTCAACATCAGGTTTGGAGAGATTCCATGATGGAAGAGTACCATTTCATCATGAAGAATGATGTATGGGAGATTGTACCGAGACCGGAGGGGAAGTCAGTGGTGACTTCCAAGTGGCTTTACAAGGTAAAGCATGCCGCAGATTGTAGTGTGGATAACTTCAAGGATTTTTTTGTGGCATGGGGGTTTTCACAGGTAGAGGGAGTAGATTATGATGAGACCTTTGCGCTGGTTGCACGATATTCTTCTATTAGAGTAGTGATTTCCATGGCAACAGAGATGGGTTGGAGGATCCACCAGATGGATGTGAAGACCGCATTTCTCAATGGTCTTTTGCATGAGGAGGCTTATTTGGAGCAGGCACATGGCTTTGAGATTCATGGGAGAGATTTTCATGTGTGCATACTGAAGAAGGCCTTGTATGGTCGGAAGCAAGCTCCTCGAGCTTGGTATTCCAGGATTGATGCTTATCTGATGTCGATGGGATTTCAGAAGAGTGAGGAAGATCCCAATCTTTACTTCATTATGATTGATGGGGATCTACTCATTCTTCTGTTGTACGTTGATGATTTGTTTATCACAGAGGAGGAGCATCTCATTGCGGCTTGCAAGAGAGATCTTGCTTCAGAGTATGAGATGACAGATATTGGGTTGATGCACTATTATTTGGGGATGGAGGTTTG
Organism: Larix kaempferi; assembly: GCA_027924585.1. Lineage (NCBI taxonomy): Eukaryota > Viridiplantae > Streptophyta > Pinopsida > Pinales > Pinaceae > Larix > Larix kaempferi. The sequence continues at coordinate 10,893,871 of BSBM01000101.1, read as the reverse complement.
GCAGGATCTTGGTCATATTTTCCTGGGACAAGGAAAGCATGCTACTGATATTCTAAGGAGATTTCGAATGGATGATTGCAAGCCCATGTCCACGCCTATGATTACCAATTGGAAGCAGCTTCATGCTTCTGAGGGAGAGTTGGTAGATCCTACATTATATCGTCATCTCATTGGTTCATTGATGTATCTGGTCAACACCAGGCCAGACTTATGTTTTGCGGTGAACACTCTCAGTCAGTTCATTGCGGAGCCTAGGAGAGTGCACTGGACAATTGCGAAACATGTGTTGAGATACCTTGCAGGGACAGTGGATTTTTTTTTGGACTACAGGAGTTCGGGTGGTGTTAGTTTGGTTGGCTTCACGGGTTTAGATTGGGCAGGAAGTGTGATGGATCGAAGGAGCACTTCCGGTTGTTGCTTCAGTTTGGGCTCGACAACAGTGTCGTGGTTCAGTCATAAGCAAAATTCTATTGCTTTGAGTTCTGCTGAGGTTGAGTACATGGCATCTAGTAAGGCTAGTTGCGAGGCATTGTGGCTACACAAGTTATTGGTAGATTTATTTGGTTAGGAGATGAGGCCCATGGTGATTTACTATGACAATCAGAGTTGCATCCAGCTATCTGAGAATCCAGTTTTTCACGATAGGTCAAAGCACATAGAGATCAGATACCACTTCATCCGAGACTATGTTCAGAGAGGAGTTGTGGAGTTACAGTACATTTCCACGGATGAGCAGGTTGCAGACATTCTGAAAAAATCCTTGGGGCGGGACAAGTTTGTCTTCTTCAGGGACAAGTTGGGAGTGGTGCATAACACCTTCCTCAGTAAGAGGGAGTGTTGAATTTTGTACCTCGGAAAGTGTTCCCCTAGGTGAATTTTGCCTTAGTCACTTAAAAGGGGGAAATAAAGTGACCCTTGCATTAAATGACTTGAGATGAGCATTTAATTTGACTTTAGGGATTAAAGTCAGTTTTTGATAAATTTAAGTGAAGTGAGTGAAATTAATTTTTATGAGAATTAAAAGAGCATTTATTCTCATCCACTCATCTAAACCAATCTGAGCCATTGGATTATATGGCCATTCACTCACCCTAGGGTTTCACTCAAAAAGCAACGGAAAGGCATTTTGATACTCACTTTTTTTGTGAAGAAGAGAGTGAAGAAAGAGCAAGAGAGAGGGCACAGATATCGAGGAAGCTCCATGAGCATTTATTGAGCAACACAGATTTCGAGGAAGAGAGATAAATTCAAACAGCGCAAATCTCAAGGCAATAGGAAGGGCAATGGCATAGAAATCGAGAAACCGTACAACATATAATGTTGGTACAACACGAGTTTCCAGGTATTTTTTTTGGGCACAAATCCTGAGGTAGTGGGCACTATTTTCGAGGACCGTACAACAACAATAAATTGTTATGCGTCCATACAGTAGGTTGGGCATGATTCCCGAGGAATTCTGGGCACTATTTTTGAGGTCCGTACAACACAAATTTTGAGGCAGCAACAAAACAAAAATCGAGGCAGGTACTGCACATATTTCGAGGTAGCTAAAGCACAGAAATCGAGGCATCTTTCTGGGTGAAAAATTGATGGTTGAGATAAGTGGTTTTGACTAAATTTTTGCACTGAAATTTTCTGAAGAAATAAATATTTCTCTCTTTGATAGGTTTTCCCCTTGTGGGTTTTTCCTTGGCATTTAGCCAAAATTCCGAGTCTGAAATTTTTATGGGGTGCATTCTATATTTAATTTTTTGTCTATAAATGTGAGTTTAAGCTGTGTTTTCAATGTCTGAAAATTAAGTGAAATTTCCAGCCAATATGCAAAACTGGGTTGAGCATTAAACTATGAAGATTTGACATTAAAACCGTGTTCGATTGGAATCTCATAAAACTTTCAATCCTATGGATAGTATCTATTCCACAACAACAATGTCCTCAATCTTCTCGACCCACCCCATGACCTTTAAGATTTTGCTTCTGTCTTCTATCCTGTTCTGCTTTCATTTTTCCTTTATAAAATTGGCAGTAGATCAATCATGCCCGAAAATGTGCTTTAATTGTTTACATTGTTGCATGGCATCCTATGTGTTACACCTCAAAATACATTCTGAGGCATTCTTGTCAGCAACACTATTTTCCAAGGATGTTTATTATGGTGTTTACATGTGGAGCTACTAGGTCAAACAAGGTCGTGGAGGCTGGCAGAGGAAACTATATTCGACCCTATATGTCATACGGTGCAGGTTGTGGTAGGGGCTCCAATATGGCAAGCGAAAATGTGGGGCACTAGAGTGTAAACAAGGATAGCACAAACAGTGCCTTTCCTCCCCCCACAACTTCACGAATGTGCGAACCAAGAAAAATTCTTCCGGAACAATCTCTTTGCCAGCATTCACTAGTGTTACCTCTATCATAGCCAATAACCAAGCAGGGAGCTGGAGTCCTACTGCTGGACCAAACTTGATGGTCGATTTCTTGAAGTCAAGGAGTGTGCAACAATCACCCACTCGACGCCCAGGTGCACCTGCTTCAACTTCTGTAACAGTGCAAGGACAATCAATAGCTGGTGCTTGGCGGCATGTTGACGATTTGACTCACACATCTGTTTCATGGGTCTATTCGTCATCATCAGATCTTGTGCTGGTGCCAAAATTGAATTCTCTTGTTTCAGGCGCAGTTGGAACAATCAAACGTGAAGTTGGGCCCGTTGCACCAACAACGGGCCCAACTTCACGTTTGATTGTTCCAACTGCGCCTGAAACACGAGAATTCAATTTTGGCACCAGCACAAGATCTGAAGATGACGAATAGACCCATGAAACAGATGTGTGAGTCACAGCGTCAACATGCCTCCAAGCACCAGCTATTGATTGTCCTTGCACTGTTACAGAAGTTGAAGCAGGTGCACCTGGGCGTCGAGTGGGTGATTGTTGCACACTCCTTGACTTCAAGAAATCGGCCATGAAGTTTGGTCCAACAGCAGGACTCCAGCTCCCTGCCTAGTTTTGTGGAGCATGTGCATCTGCTGACAACCCATTGGCTATGATAGAGGTAACACTGGTGGATGTTGGAAAAGAGCTTGTTCCAGAAGAATTTGTCTTGGTTTTAACATTTTGTGAAGTTGTGGGGGGAAGGCACTGTTTGTGCTATCCTTGTTTATACTCTAGTGCCCCACATTTTCACTTGCCATATTGGAGCCCCTACCACAACCTCCTATGGCATATAGCGTCGAAGATAGTTTCCTTTGCCAGCCCCCCTTCCTCCCCGAACTGCATATTTTATATTAAATATATTAAACAATAATAATATTTAATGTTATTTTATTATGAGATTAAATAAAAGGGTTGTCAAAATAATTAGACACTTCAAAATTTACAACATTTAGAGTAGTTTAAACTTTTTATGTTTTGGATATTTTTAAAATAAAAATCTGTATACTTGGTTTGTAATTGGAATTGACAATTGCAAATATAAATTCTTAAAACTGTATAAAAGATATTTGAAAAATAAATTCATTTTTATAATCAAAATAATAATAAAAAAACAAAAAAGTTAAAATATTTTAAATAAGACTGACTTTAAAAAAAATAAGAGCCCATGTAAACTAAAATATATAGTTAACCATAAACTAAAATATAAAAAAAGATTAACAGTAAAATGGTTTATTTTTTTCAAAATTTTAATTTTAAAAAAACTGTTACTTAGTATTAAAAAATAACAAAAATGACCACTGATAATTGCATGAGATTGTCCAAAACTTTAACAGAGACTATCCTTCAGACTACAAAAACTTCCATAATCATAATCAACAACAATAAAGTTGTTTTATGGATAGATAAATGAACAAATTTAAATGCCAAGTTACTAAACTTCTATAATTGGTTTATTGCCGGATTCCCAAGCTCTGTCTTCTGCCAAAGCGACACCACTGGATCCCGTTTCTGCGCTTGCTATCGACCTGGATTCTTCTTCTTCACCGTATGATCGTTTTTTCGAGCGCCCTCGTTTGCTTCACATGTGTCTGGAACTGGACAGTTAGGGATGTGTGAAAACAAACTTGCCAACTTACGATCAGCTTCACTCTTCTCCTTACCATGCTTTTTCTCTTCCCTCATAAATTCATTATGATGACCGTCAGGGTGCAGTTGAGATTTTGCATTATCCAAGAAGGGTGTAGTTGGTTCTACAGTACAGTTTTCTGTGAGCATAACCTCTTCTGTGGGTTCATCAGATGAATTTTTTTCTTTCAAATATGGTCTGAGCTTTTCGGCACAAGATTCAACTACACCCATGGCTAACGAATAGGCAGCCGGTGAAGAGTCCTTCATTTCTCTTCTCAAGTTGATGAGTAAAACAGACAATAGCTCCTGCGAGATATGATCACTTTCATCCAATACTAAACCCATAATCCTTTTCATGGAATCATATACATCTGTGGAATAAGAATGCTGAGAAACAACAGCAAAAAAATGCATGAACATCTCAAGGAGGAGATCGTTCAATTCAAGCTTTACCATGGCTGTGCACAACTTGACTTCTTCAACAATCTTCAGAATGAAAATCCTCCTTCCAAAGGAGGGACTGTTCATCTCCCCCAGATCTTGAAACGTTTCTACAATGAGCTCAAATATTTCTGTCATTAGAGCATCGTTGTATGCATCGTCCGGTGCTGTTATTCTGATGATTTGACTGAGGCAATTGAGGACAAGCAGCCTCACATCTCTGTCTGGGTGTCGCAGAAGCTGTGGGTTTATCAGTGTATTCATTGATGGAAGGATTGCATGACCCATTGATCGAGACATTGGTCGATGAGGATTTGATTGTTTCAACATCGATAAACAGAGCTCCACTTTCTCTAAGGATTCAAGTAGCCCTTTGCTGGAGCTGACTGCATGTTCCAGTTGCTTGCCTGCTTCAAACAGTCTACGCTAAAATACTTCCACATCCACAAACCCCATTTTCGTTCTCAAAACTTTCCCGTCCAGTTGCAGAGAAAAAGCGTATAACAATGCTTATGAATCAAGCATGATGAAGACAAATAGGGTATATATATTATTAGGTTAAACTAAACTTGATAAAAGAGTTAATATGCGTTTACCATATTTATAAGTGGTCGGCCTATAGTTTTGAGTGTCTCATGGTATTCTTCGTCGTTTGGTTTCATTCTTTCATTTCTTCTTCATTATATACGCTATAGGCTGGCTTATTATAATTATTTTGCATTTTTTATATACTAACATCGTTAACCTCATGATTTATCATCAATCCAAGATTTTGAGTGGGAGATGTGGTAGGTTTGGGTTTATGATATGGGTACTTAAATTATTTGTCAATCTCATGATTGCATCGAGAGGAGTGAGGTGTGATGTTGTCACGTAACGTAACACTACATTATAAAAAATACAAAAATAATAAATCAGCATAGATCCATCTTAAACCCATATCTATCAAGGAGCGAGAGGGATCCAATTTCTTGAGGTGTATTTTTTTTTTGAATTTAAACTCAAGAAATTTGATCTCTCTTGATTGATAAATCCGGGTTTAAGTTTTAAGTTTTTATTTTATAAACAAACATCCATTTTTTAATTACTTTTCATATTTTATGAATCAACATTGATTTTTTTAAATACTTTCCATAATTTTTTTATTTTATGATCCGACATGAATGTTTTTAATTATTTTGTTACATCACAAACATTACATCACACACGTTACAACATCTACCCCATACTGGGTTGTAGAGCACCTCGTTTCACTCCATGCAAACAACATCTCCCCCATACTAGGCTTAGAGCACCTCGTTTCACTCCGTGCAATAAAACTTAAACCCGAATCTATCAAGAAAGAGAGGGATCAAATTTCTTGAGTATAAGATTAAAAAATATTGCACCCTAAGAAAATGGATCCCTCTTGATGCTTGATAGGTTTAAGATGGATCTATGTTGGTTCATATGGCTACTCAAATCATTTTGGTGAGGATATATTTCTGTTTGTTTGTTAAGTTATAGGTTATTTTTCATTTTGGTGAGGATAGATTTTTTTTGTTTGCAAAGTTATAGTTTATTTCATTATTATTATTATTATTTTAAAAAGGTCAAAATTTTAAAGATAAAGTTTCCAACAATGAAGTAGAACTATGACTTCTATCATAATTCTTGTTAAATTTTGAAAATTTCACGATTATGATCATTTTAAAATGATCAAAATTTTAAAGAAGTGCTCAACAATGAGTTGGAACTAAGACTTCCATCATAATTTTAGCCAAATTTTAAGATAATTTTGACCATGAATAGGAAGCGATCTAAAAACCCCCTTCCCATGATCACCCATTAGGATTAGCTATAGATGTTAGGTTATTATGTGTGTTAAGTTATTATGTTGGTTAAGTGTGTCACTAGGTGCATTACGTGGTTGGGGAGTTAGTGGCTTAAGAATTATGGGGTCTAAATAATTGTTATGGTGCGCAATATGTGAAGGAAGGAAGAGTGCATGGGTTGTTGTTTCAAGGATGGTGATCAAGCTAGTGGCATGGCATAGAATAACTTATGTGGGTCACATAGAAGTGAAATTGTTTAGGTGTATCACCAATGTGCATTCACTATTAATGGAAATATAAGGTCTAAACTGCCCCCCTAAAAAATAATAAAATAAGAAGTATGTAGCACATGAGACTATGTTAGAAGATTTTGTAATTACTTTGAGATAACTAGGGTTAATGTAAATTTATGAGGCCAAGGCTTAAAGAATAGTAAACATAGTAGATTCTTGTGTACTATTACTAAAGACTTTATATCCTAGGTGTGGCAAGTGTGGAGCGGGGCAGGGCGGAGGGGGGGAGTGGGGGTAGTGTTCATTCACCACAAAGGAAATCAATTAACAACAAATGCTTGGTGACTTGGAAAAATTACCAACAATCGAGTTGAAGCTCTTGCACTAATCACGGGATTAATAATAGCCAAACAAATGAACCTAAAGAAGATCTAAATCTTTGGAGACTCGACCCTCATCATCAACTACATGATTTCACAATCTTATCCTCAATACTATGAGCTTAGTATAATCCTCTCTCGAATCCTTTTAGATACTCTATCCTTTGAAAAGATAGAATTTCATCGTATTCTCCAAGGTATAAATTCCAAATCCAACAAAATAGAAAATTTTCATGTCTTATTTCCTATGGGCATATGAAAATATGGGGAGGTGTGGTGGTCATACCCCTACCCTAATTTTGTTCACCCCCTTCACTCGTATGAACCACATTAACATCCCAAACAAGTGGCAGAACAATACAATGCTTCACATTGACTGTCTCATTATTAGCATCCATCTACTCTCCAGATCACACAATCTTGTGGTTATCAATGTCAAGGAACGAGATGCTTCATGAAATTTCATAGTAATCAACCTAAATCTTAGACCTGGGTTGAACAATCTACAATGTCTTGGCCTCCAAGAACCTAATTTTGCAAACCTGTGACTCTAGTTTGAGTGAGCATTTCCATTATGGTCATGTTATATAGTTTTGTTGTGTTCTTTTGATTTCATGTGTAATTCTCCTCTCCCTCTTGGTGTCACGCAATAGCACCCCTACATGCTATTGTTGATAAAACTCAAAAGGCACTCATATATCTCCTAGTTAGCTAAGATTTGGAAAGCCTCCAAGCTCAAGTTGTCCCCAAAATTATGCTTTGAAGGCATATAGCACATGAAATTTCATTCTTTGTTTGGAAAGGGGAATCCCTTGCAAGTCACTCCTTATTGCATGTTTAGGGTGTAGCACATGATTTTAGAGAATGGAATCTCATATCCATTATGGAAGATATATCCATGTAGAACTGTGGAAATCCATCAAGCGGTGCAAGAGGATCAATGATGATTGTTTTCTGAGAAAATAGGATAATTGAAGAAAGAACTGGGAAATTAGGATTGTTGTGGAAGTTAAGGTTCTCAAAAGAAAAAAAATACTAATGAAGGCCTAACTAGAGAGACAGAAGGGAGAAATACTAATGTTGCAAATAGATAATGAAACATGGAAGGAGAAATTGGAAGAGGAGGTAACTTAAGCTGGAATGAAGGTCGAAATTTGAAGAGCTAAGGATTATAGTCTCATATGAAGCTTGGTTCCCATGAGTGGTAGCCATGGAGGAAGATAGGATGGAACAAACACCAAAAGTGAAGAAGCAATAAGAAAACTCCTACCTTGCCTCAACTACAATTCAAGGAATGCCCAACACCTTTGGGAAAGTTTAATTCTCTCAACTATTTCTTATGTTTTGCAAAAAAAATCTTTTACTAGAAGAATGTTTAAGGTTGTATATCAACAATAGTCTAAAGGTTCTTAGGAAATTATCCTATGTTGGAAAATATTGGGACATTTTTTAATTCCATCATAGTGTTGTCATGAATGCTCCATCATTTTTTTTCTATTTTGTACTTATTAGTTGTATGATTAGACAATCGCCCTTATATTTTTTAATATAAACCAATAACCATTTCTATCCCAAAAAATAATAATAAATACTTTACATAATAAATAGAGTTTATTTTCTTTTTTCTTTTTTCAGCGGAAAAATCACCTTCCTGCTATTCCGAAGGAATCAAGGAAAGCTTGAAATACAATCATTACAATAGGGCTCAACAAGAGCATCATGTCACTTACAAGAATTGAACCTGGGTGGGGAGGGAAACAATCTTTCCTCCCAACCACCCAAGCTACAACCAATGGACAAATAGAGTTTATTTTCTTAAATACACACACAAAATTAAAATTAAAAACCAAATATAAAAATATAGAATCAAAATTATTATAAAAAATATATACAATGAGGAAAGAAAAGATAAATAATGATGATGATGATGATGTAGCAGAGATGCGAGGGTTCGCAAAAGGTTAACAGTTGTCACCTAGTGGGGTCATTTGGAAGGTTTTCTATTGTCGAGATGTATGATCTAGAGGAACTTGTGGATTATTTTGAAGACCCATATGCGGGTCAGTCGATTTTCTGGAATCCGTTGGGAAAAAATGGGGACCATTTTCCTCAAAGGTTAGGAGTGAAATCCAGTAGTGTTTGGCATGGGATAGATACAAACAAGAGATAGATGGATACTAGGCAAGAAAGGATTGCGTCCTTCTCTTTTCCAATAGAAACAACTATTAGCAGAATGGGAGATGAGGCTCCGCCAAATCAGCAGTCAGAGCACCAGGTGTCCTCTTCAGGCGTTGGGGGCCTATACCCTCCTCGGGTTTGGTATCCTGCCTCCTTGGAGTAAGGGAAAGCAAATATTCTTTTCAATTTCACCCATAAATCTCTAGGTATGATTTAGGACCAAGGTTTGCCCCTTTTGTCCTCTGATATGATTGGGGTTTCCTCACAAGATTTAGGGTTTTATTCCCCATTCCTGGTTGAAGCTGCTCCTTTTTTCGAGTAGGAAATTTTGGCTCGGTGCCTTTGGATGGTATAGGATCTGGCTATATAGATCATTTTGGGGGAAAGGAGATTAGGGTTTTCCTCGCATAAGTGGGGATCTAGAGGAGCAAGGTTTATCATCTATTTTTTGGCTCATGAGGAACTAAGCAGTGGGGGTCATTTAGGTGGAGTTGGAAGTTGTGGATCTAGGTGATCAGTGGCTAATAGTGGTAGAGGCCCTGAGAAGGGAGGGACTAAATACTCGTTGTGGCATAGGAAAAACAAATTTGTTAAGGAAAACAAAGATGTAAATCTAGTTCTTGGGGATAATGTTTAGTTCAACAATGTGGCACGGATTTTGGATTTCACAATGGTTGGAAGAGCTCCGGGTTTTACTATGGAAAAAGGATGGTTCGATGTATTGTTCATAAAAAGGAGCCTTGCAAACTGGGTTATCTCTCGGAATTGGAGCACCAACTCTTCACATGTATTTTTGAAACCCTAGACACCAATGTTCGACACTACTTGGGGGGTGCTTTGAATCGGACCTGATCTAGGTCAGGCTACTCGAAATTCCATGGGACTCTTGCGCCCCTATAACCTTTCAAAATATCGTCAATGCCCTAGGGAATACCTTGAAGTAGATATGTCCTATTTGGAGACGGTAAATCTCTCTATGGATCCTATTTTGGTTAAGATAGATTTGCGAGATGGGTTGACCGAAAATATTAACATCTCTACTGGAGGTAGATCCCATTTGCAAAAACTGGACTACGAGGGGGTCCATTTTCGATGTTAGTGCTGCCACCAATATGGTCATTTTAAAGAGAAATGTAGGTTTCCTTTTGTGTTAAGAAGAGGGCAGTACAAAGTAGATGGCATTAAGAAAATATTGGATTAGGAGGAAGAAGAGGGATGTGATGCACTGGATCCAAAAATGGGGAGGTTGTCTCTGCAGCAGGATTACAATGATAGTGAAGGGGAATCAGTAATGACAGTCTCATCTCGGTCCTTCAGTTTGATTTATCCTTCGAGGTTAATTAGGATGGATCCAATTTCCTTTGATTCTATGAAGAATCCTATAGAAGAAGGGAAATTGGTTCCTATGTAGCCTCTAATGCCTTCTTTCTCTTTGAGTAAGTCCTTTCCAACACTATCACATTTGTTTTTCAGATTTCTTGATTAAAATTTTCATGTGGGGAATGGTATAGATCACTCAAAGCTAAGTTTTACCTGACGAATATGGAAATCTCTCAATTGAGGTTGGAAATTCGGTCTGAAATTCCCCCCCCTATACAATCTAGTCCAGTTGTGGCTCTCGTTTCTGTGTCCCCTAAGACAAAATCCTCTCAGGATTTGGAGTTCAAATTTTTTCTGTATAATCTGACATCAAGGAATGACCCTCATCCTATTGAGACCACCAAAGTTAATAGGTTTTGGGGCTAGTCTTGGGGTAGATAGGGGTGGGTAAGGGAAGAGGTAGAAAATGTTTTATCTCAAAAGCATAGGTACAATTCAAGCAAGATCTGACTTCTGGTCAACAATTCTCAATTGATAGGGTGCTTAGAGTAGTGTTAGCCTTGGGAAGAGTTTCAAAATGAAAATTATCTCTCTCAATTGTCGTGGTTTGGAAAACCCATCCAAAACATTATCATTAAAATGGTTGGTAACATCTACAAAACCAACCATGTTGCTACTACAAGAAACACTTGGGGAAGGGGAGGCAGTCACAACTCTGTTAGAAAATCTCCTTAGAGGGTGGTCTTTTATAGCTATTGATGCACGAGGTAGGTCTGGGGCTCTGGAAATAGGATTTGACCCTAGATTAATCAAGGTTCAAAATAGTTTGGGAGTAGATTCAGGGATGGTCTTGGAAATCCTGTTAGAGTAGCATGGATGTACACTGACAATTCTAAATATTTATGGTCCCTATATGCGAATAGGGTTGTGTATTGGAATGAGCTCTCAAGGAAGACATTCATGAAATATGAAAACCTTATCATAGGGGGGGATCTAAATCTCACCCTAAGTGTAGTTGAGATATGGGGGCCAAGGGTGGGGATGGATGTTCTGGTGGATTTTTTTCAGGAAAAATTTGAGAATCTGCACCTAGTGGATCTAGAACTAGTAAAGCTAAATCCAACTTGGAGAAATACAAGAGTGGGGGGAAATCGAATCGCAAAATGATAAGATCATTTTTTGGTGGCGGAATCTCTAGTAGAAGGAACACTACTAATGAGGCAACGGGTAGGATCGAGAGGATACTTTGATCATTTCCCAATTTTACTATAAATCTAGGATTGAGGCCATAAGCCAAAAACCCCTTTTAAATTCAACTCTTTGTGGTTTTCAGATGAGGAATCATTTTTTGTTATTTAGGGAGGCCTGGGTGCCCCTAAAATTGGATCTAGATATTTTAACTATAGAACAATTTGGGATTAATCTAAATAAGATCAAATAAAATATTATCAGGAAAGCTCATTTGAAAAATGACAAGGAGGAAGTTGATCTCAAAGAGGTTGAGGAGGCCTTAAACCAAATCTATGATTCTAGGGGAGCAGGGTATCTTTCTCAGAATACAAAATAGGCCCTCCATCAGTTGAAAGGAAGGAAGAAAATTATGTTAACTGAAAAAGATGAAACATGGAGATTGAAAATTTAGACTATCTGGTTAAAATGTGGAGATGAGAACACAAAATTCTTTCAAGCATATGCCAAAGGAAGATGCCTTTCCAACACAATTTGGAGCCTGAAGGATAATGATGGAAGAGAGGTTCATTCCTTTGAAGATTTGGATCGAATGGGGAAGGACCATTTCAAAAACCTCTCGAAGAATGTTGCTGTTATTTCTTTGGAATAAATTGGGCATTTAGCCCAGTTCTTTCCAAGATTTGTATCCAAGGAAGATAATTGGGATATTATGAAGGAAGTTATAGAGTATGATGTAAAGGATGTTTTATCTAGTTTTCAAAGAAACAAGAGCCCAAGCCCAGATGGGATGCCAATAGAAATTTTCCTTCATATTTTTGACATTATTGGATCATATTTGCTTATGGTGGTAGAGGAATCTCGTCGCCTAGGGTGCATTTACACCCCTTTCAATCCCACCTTTATAATATTAATCCCAAAAACTGATAATCCTTAGTATCGTTGTGCAATAGTAGTTACAAGGTGGTGGAAAAATTTATTGCACAACACATTAAGGAAATTCTCTTAAAGACTATCTCCACTGAATAGTTTGGATTTCTTAAAGGCCATCAAATCCATGAAGTTATTGGTGTCACACAAGAAAGTATTCAAAGATTAATCTATTTTAAAGATTGATCTGTCTAAATCTTATGATACGGTGAGTTGGATTAAAATTCAAATGTTAATGACTCATTTTGGGCTTGAATTTCTTTTCATTAACTGGGTTATAGGTGTTAGAATAATTAACCCATATATGCCTTAGTGTAAACATTATTTTATGTTTCCTAAGTGTTAGACCATGGTTAGTTATGTTCATATGTGTTTAGACTAGGTTATTTGGCCTCTAGTGCATACTTGGCCCACATATTTTGATGTTTATCCACAAGTGTTCCCTCTTTCTGCTTTTAAAGTGGCTTTTATTAATTAAGAGCACCCATCATGCTTTTGTCCATATTTTCTTAGTTAAATACATATTTGTTCTACTTTTCAAATGGATAAGGATGGATAAGGTGCACTAGGATGATTTTGAAAAGTCTGCATGTTTTTTCCTCAACCCTTTCCTACTTTTCCTCTTGAAAAGCCTCCAACTTGTGGCCTTTTGGTCACTCATGGACAACCTAAGCTTAGTTATCCAATTTGTGACAAGTTTCTATGATTTGGAGTTGATGTTGCCTAGATGGGGGATTTTTGCTTCCTACATGGGGGGGTTTTTCTATTCTAAGCTTGCCACATGTGAGCATTTCGAATTGCCTCCAAGGCATTCGAATTTATCCTCATAAATGTATTATAATTGTTCATTAATAAGATGATGAGATTTATCAAATTGTGTTTTTTCTTTTATGTGTTTCTGCTCATTCTCTTCTCAATTCTCTGCAAATATTTGTTGTAATTCTTAGTGAAGATTACATTGTTGCTCAAATCCTTAGCTTATGGGATTCTTGCATTCCATAAATTCCATAGAATTTTGACATGGTATTAGATCTTAGGGAACCTAGGGATCATAGCTGCTTACTGTAGCACACCATAAGTAATGGAGTTACCACATAAATATGCTTAGGTATGTCGATGGAAAATGTATTTTGCGCTTTCTAAATACATTTTGGAGGTACACTAGCATTATGCTTTTGGAATTTCTGAAATCTCATTAATTTATGCTAATTCTTGTGCATATGGTATTGTTGTTTCACTTTGATGTAGGTGCCTTGTTTCTCTCATTCATTGCCCCGAAACAACTTCCAACACTTTGATCAATATATAAGTTGGTAAGACCTTACAAGTACCAAAGTTGCTTTATTGGTTGCCTTTTATCATCTATATTTCACTATTCATGTTGTATAGCATATATATGTTTGAGTGTTCGCTATCAGGGAAATTTATTTACTAATGGCACTAGATGTAAATGAAACACAATTCCTTCTCAAGGGATTTGTTATTTATGCAATATATTAATAATGGAGACATGTGTAATATCCCCATTTTGACCCGTATAATATTTTGGGCTATAATGTAAATATTGTATGCATATTATGTATAGTTCCTAGCGTGGAGCTCAAGGCCAAGGCCCCGCTAGTGAACACTCGACCTTGAGGAGGCAAGTATTGGATATTATGCTACCCGTTTGGTAGTGATCCAGGGGAATTGTAAATATGTGTTTTAATATAAATGCCCACAACTAGCTATGGAATGCAACAAGAGATGGGGGCAGGATGTTTACAAGGAATTGGGAGGGAAATATTCAAACCCTTGAGCCAATTAAGTCAAGCCAAGTGTCAATGAGAGAACCCTTGAACCCTCAACTACCCATGTTGACTTTTGTACCCAATCATTCATTTTCTCCCAAGAGTTGGTTGAGGTAGTTAATGCCTTGGGGAATGGAGAGGTATGGATGTCCAAATTCGAGTATGGGCAAGCCACCCTTCCTAGAATTTCATGATTGGCTTCTTGGGAAAAAAAGGAGCCACGGAATTGCCCCCAAGCCATTATTGACCCATCAGTTTTGCTCTCCCATGCGTTTTGAGCTACCTGGGCATTTTCCTCCATGGATCTCCTGTGTTTTCCTTCATTTTCGTAGCTGGGAAGGGCGTTTTTGTTGTGGCTAACAGTGGGGAAGAAGGGGAAATGATTTGGGGTTTTATTGAGACCGTTTTGGCCCACTGAATGCTCATACATATGTAGGAGAAATCGGTTTTCTTCCCTCTTCCCACAATCCGTTTTGGGTGTGCCACGAATTTGAGAAAAACCCATAGACCCTATTATGTGAATCCCATTGTTGAAATGTGTATCCATGCCCAGTTTTGAGTTGTTGTGTGTAAAATAATGTTGGGGTAGAGAAGGGTATTCATTGCTTTGGGCTGTGCTGAGCTTAAGAGTCCCCTTTTTCCTTGTAGATATCATGCCCAGCTCGGGGGTGGTTTCTGAGTGCTAAAATAATACAGGCCGGGCAGAGACCTATGGTTAGGTGGAACGTTGCAGTGACATAGCTAGTTGCTTGGGACATCATTACAGTGAGATAAGTATATTCTCTTATGTGTATTTACCTCTGCACTATTTTAATTAATTGTGGACTGTTTTTAATATGTTGAATACATCTGAAATGTGTGTGGATGATATTTATTCCGCTATGCATGTTTGCTTGATTAGCATCTGCACACATATGCATTTTATTTGTAGTGCAATTGCTTATATTTATATGAGTCATGAATGTTAAAATGGGCTAAGTTATATAAAAGCCCAGATTTTGGATATCATGTTTCCTTCCTTGCGTTGATAGATGGGAGGGGGTGTGACAGAATGGTATCAGAGCTGCTGGTTGCAGCATTGGGCCTTCATGGGATACCTATCATAGTTGCAGAGGTAACTATGCCTCCTGTCCAGCACTAAACATCAGAAAAGAAGAAAATATTTCAGAAAAATTTTCTAACTGTTTTTGAAAAATTTGAAAATTTTCTAAGTGTTTTGAAAATTTTCCTAAGTCTCTGTCAGCAAAAGATAAGCCGCAAAACGCCGAAACAGGCGGCGATTTTAAGCTTAAAAGTTGCGATGCGGCAGAAACTTTAGGCTTAAAATTTGCAACGCGGTGGCAATTTTAGGCTTAAAAGCTGTGACGCGGCAGCGATTTTAAGCTTAGAAGTTGCGACGCAACGGCAACTTTAGGATTAAAATTTGTGACACGACGGTGATTTAAGGCTTAAAAGCTGCGACACGGCGGTGATTTTAAGCTTAGAATTTGCAACGCAGCGGCAATTTTAGGCGGCGGTGATTTTAAGCTTAGAATTTGCAACGTAGCGGCAATTTTAGGCTTAAAAGTTGCGACGCAGCGGTGAAGTTAGGCTTAAATGTTGCGACAAGGTCAACGATTTTAGGATTAAAATCTGCGACGCGTCCAGCAATTTTAGGCTTAAAATCTGCGACGGTCGGCCCGAAATTAAGTCAAAAATTTGCAACCCGGTCGCAGCAACGAAGGCTTGCGGGCGGCAAAGATAAGGCCAGGACCGCCGCAATGGTCGCAGAAGTTAAGGTTAAAATCTGCGATGGTTGGCAGCGACACTGGAAAAATGGTCACAGAAGTTAGGGTTAAAACCTGCGATGCGACGACAATGTTAGGGTTAATCGACAACAGTTCAGCTAAAAATAGATATGGACCCCAGGTATGTGCGGCTTCCTAACAGTTCAGGGGTTTCACTCGGCCACCAATGTTGTCTAACGACTTGCATATTGGGGTAGTACCCCTCACTCCACAGCTCAAGTAAAATTGATAACCACTTTGCCACAAACGACAGCTCTTAGTTTACCTCACGGGTGGGAACTAGTCAATCAGGTAGGTGTCGTTTCCCTTTTCGCTGGCAGGTCCTCTCAATGGGCCAGCTACTTCGGGGTTCCTATGGTACTCCTCACAATGAGTTTTAGGGCTTATGGCCAAGTACTTCCCACAGTTAAGCGGATAGGGATTATTCCCAAATCTGAACCTGCAACAGATGCGAAAAAAATTTGGCAGAAATTTCACCCAGCGAGCCCAAGAAAGTGCTCTGATACCAGATGTGATGCACCTGCAACAATTAATTAATAAGAATATGCGAAATAGCAGAAATGACAGAACTCAGAATCACTTTTATATTGATCACAGGCCACTTCGAGGGGGCAACCTCCTATGAGCAAGCTCAATACAAATAACTTCACGGTGCCTTCATAGGTCTCAACACACACTTATATACTAAGTCTAGGCGCCAATACTATGGTTCAAAACCATGGGCCACTACAAACTATGGATCAACAATACTACGGGCGACTTACAAAGCATATGCGCCAACAACAATAACACAAACTATTGATCAACAAATACTACTGGACGACTTACAAAGCATATGCGTCCAACAACAATATACTAACAAAGTAAAGACATCGGTTCCTAACACACGGCAGCGATTTTAAGCTTAGAATTTGCGATGCAGCGGCAATTTTAGGCTTAAAAGTTGCGACGCAGCGGCGAAGTTAGGCTTAAATGTTGCGACACGGTCGGCGATTTTAGGCTTAAAATATGTGATGCGTCCGACAATTTTAGGCTTAAAATCTGTGACGGTCGACCGAAATTAAGTCAAAAATTTGTAACGCGATCGCAGCAACGAAGGCTTGCGGGCGGCAAAGATAAGGCCAGGACCGCCTCAATGGTCTCAGAAGTTAAGGTTAAAATCTGCGACGGTTGGTGGCGACACTGGAAAAATGGTCGCAGGAGTTAGGGTTAAAACCTAAGATGTGACGACAATGTTAGGGTTAAATCCAGTGCCAAGGTCAGCGGAGTTAAGGTTAAGACCAGCAACGATCGCAGAGGTTGAGCCGCGACCAGCGATGGGAGGAGTGAAAAAAAAAACCCAGAGATTCCTGTGAGGCTCGGAGGCCATTAACGAAGGCCATGAAAGAACTAGAGAGGGTCCCGAACTCATCATGCTTCAATTTGACAGAAAATGGAGAATAGTGACTTTTGTCAGATGGTGTCCCGAGGCTTGATGGAAGGTCGGATTGAGATGAAATTGATATGGCGCGGTCATGGAGCAGGAACAGTGTTAAGTTTGGAATCTTGGAGCCAAAATCCGAAGGATGTGGAGTCGGGGTGAACCAGAAGGCCAAAAAGCACTGTTCCAGGCCACCTTTTCGGGATTTTGAAAAGCCTGTGGACAGTAAACGTGACCCTAGATGTTGGAATCAAAAATTTTACTGAACTAGAAATTTCATCTTCTCATTAATACAGACAATTTCCGTTAGACGAAGATTTTCCAGAAATGCATAGATTGGGAGATAGCCATGTTTGGCCAAATTTTGAGATTTTGGGGGAAAAAGTGAAAAGTGAAAAGTTGCCAAACCCTGAATTTTATAGAAGTTGACTAGTGCATTAGAACAAGGATCCGAAGGTTGCTGAGTGTTCCTTGTTATATGGACTACCTTCTCCCTATAGATAATTTTTCATGATTCTTCCAAATATTTGCTTCTACAAGCAGTTGAAGTTGGTCTTTCAAAACAAATTGCAGCTGTGTAAAAGTGCAGAAATTTGGGCAAAATTTGCATTTTTGGAAGAATGTAAATTCCATTTTCTGGATCGGAATGGAGCACGGGGATAGGCATTGGAAAGCTTGTCCATAGGAGAACAGGGATGCATGACCAGAATGTGCATGAGGTCCACATATATCATAGATATTTGGTACAGGAGAGTGTCAGTGGCTGTTTTGACAAAACAATTGTTGTCAATATGGGCAATTTCTAGAATTGCATGACTGTAAGGAAATCAGACCAACTATGATATGGAAGAGGGATTCAATACTACGATGAGGGATTGGAAAGGGAGAATTCCTTAACCCCAGTTTTGCTATCGTATTTATAATTATGAAATTGTCATGCATATAAACTATGGCATAGGAATGTTGAAAATGCAAGAGATTACATAGATGAAATGAATATGCACTAGATGGCATATTAACAAACATTGCAAAATGCATGTGAAAATGTTTGTGCATGAATAGGATATTGCATATTGGTAAAATAGTGAGGTTTTACATATGCAATGAGCTACTTGAGATAATTATGGTGGTTGCTAACAATTAGTTGTGTCCACATTGGTTGTAGGACAAAATACAATCAAAGCATGGCTAAAGAAGTTGATGACGTTGTTGCACGTGACCAACAACCTTATGAAGAGAGGATGGTGCAACAAATCTGTGATCATGAGGTTGGAAAAAGTATTGTGCAGCCTTGGTAAGAGGCCAACTGATCAGGTACCATCAAGCAATGTTAATAACAGCTAGGTAGGTAATGGTTATTTGTGCTTAATTGCATGAATGATTGAAAGAGGATTTGGTGAGATCTTTTCAACTATGTTTAAACTATGTCGATTTGGTTTGCATGTGGTATTGAATGTCTGAATGTGAATGTCAACATGCCAAGTAGGGTGAGGTGTGGGTAAGTGAAGGCAGGAAGCCTTACACCCTATTGTTTCTTAGAAACCTCAATGCATTCATATGAAATTATATCATACCATTTGAGAATGTGGGTTGTGAGCTTAACAACCAAAGCAAGTGATGACTTATGGTCATGTTTAAGTGAATGCTATGTGTGGTAATCATGGTTAGGCCATAATATGCATGAATGCATAATATTCATGAATTAATGCAAGGTTGTATTGAGGGGATGTGCATTAAAAGATTTTATACAATCTTGTGGATATGCCTTGAGTGAATGCACATTAGAATATTATGTGAGTGATGTAAATGTGCATGCATGTGTAGGTGCACATGTTAAGATGCATTGTGAGAATGCACGGTTGTGAGATATATATATATATATATATATATATATGTTTCAACGCAATTAGATAATAGATGAAATGGTGAACTGTTGTTACTTCTGAGACCATTTCATGAGATACTGCAAATGCAGGGGAATGATTGCATGAAGAAGGTAGACACGTTGTTGGTTTGCCAGAGTGCTCTATTGGAAGGACAGAGTTGCATAAAAGGAATATGGTTGTGACGTAAGGAATATTGGAGTTTTTATTTAAATTGCACGGATAATGTGACTGTGTCTTGCAATTTTATTATGATAATGATGCATATATAGGTATATATATATTTCATTGCATTTCAAACATTAACAGCTGAAGCTGTTTGAATTATTCAGTGTTATAATTCTGAGACCACTTCAGTGACTATTGTGGAAATGAAAAGATTATATGCATAGATACTCACAACATGTTTGCTAATTGAAGTTCAAATTTCAGGTAGAAAAGTCTTGTGTATGGCAATGAGAATAAGACCATAGTAAAGACCGGGATCTACCAGGTGTGGAAGCCAAAGGTTATGAGAAGGTTCTCATGATTGTGAAATTTAACTTATACATAAAATAGATCTGAAAGTTTCTTGATTTAAGTTTATGAGAATAAACTCACGGTTGCAAATCTAATTTCTGTAGGAAAACAGATTTGTGAATTTCAGATTTGAAATTTTGCTAATAATTGCTAACGACTGTTTGGATTATATAAAGTTGTGTCAAGAGGACATGTTGTAGGTGGATGTTCAGGTTTGGTAGCAAGTGTAAAACCATAATGGACAGAGTGATACCACTTACAAGAGCCAAACAATATGAGGATGGCCTCATGGTTAAACTAATCAATTTCTGTAGGAGACAGAGTTGTAAATTCATGTTTGAATTTAATTATTAATGCCATTGATTGGTTATGAAACAGTCAGATTTGGAATTTATTGTTGAATGTTGATGACTGTTTGGCTACTTGATAAGTGTGCTAGGAAGACACATTGCAGGAAGACCATGTGTGATGGCCTGCAGAAGCCAAAGTCCATGGGAAAGACCCCATGCTTTGGAAATGGGTTTCGGGTGAAACACCATTGTAAATTTTGATAATGTCTCAGCGGAACAACATGTTGGCAAACGATGTGAGTGAGACAGTAAAATTATGCTAAGAAGGCATGTGTGGATTGTGGAACGTGAAAATATTGGGGTGGCAACCTGAAGGACTATTGACTTAGAGAAGGGATCCCCCATTCTTCGCAAATGAAGAAACGATGCATCTATAAAGTGGATGAGTATTTTGTAACCCTAACCAAGAATATACATGTCTGGTTATTAGAGCATGTTTTATTATTTTATTATTATTACAGACTACTTGAGTATGATTAGGGCCTACATGACTCGCATCAGAAAGGAATGCATACCTTTTGGGTGTTGGGTTATGTTAGGGTTGTAAATATTAACTACACCCTAAGGGAATGGACGCATTACTGGTGTTTCAATACTTGATAGTGAATGTTATGGAATGTGGTTACAATTTTAGAGCAGCAATACTGATGAGCCTGTTTATCCTTCTTGCGCTACCAGCTTACACAGGTGCAATTTGGTGTTGCACGTTAAGAGGCAAAGTGAAGAAAGGGTACTCAAGAGGACTGAATGAGTTGTTGTAACCTTTGTGGAGTGTGAATGGGTATCATGGGGCAATGATAGCCTGTAGTTAAGAAAGTCACCTAAAGAGTTCCTAAAGGGAACCGCCGATTTGCACAAGAAAAGGAATGTCATCCTTGTGTGGGTGAAGAATTGTTATGCGCATGAAGGGTTGTTGCATGCCTAATAAACCTAGTCGGTGCACTGGTTTGGAATTATTTACTTGGATGTTGTGGGTGTTGTGAAGGTTATTATATACTTATGGATCTGTAGTAGAGCTTTGACCTATAAGGGTCAGTGGCACAGTTTCCTTCCATTGGTCGATGACCCAGACGGATGTGCTAGCTCGGCAATGGAGAGGGCCAACCAGGTATGGGATTGGTTGGGCACCACAAATGCTTGGTAAACCCAGTCGGCGTGAAGGTGTACTGGTTGGGAATTAAACATCCACCACACAGGTGATCCAAGGCTTGTAAAGTAGAGAAGGAAACCTATGGAGTAGCAAGGAATTGCCCAATATAGATAAGTATTTGATTTTCATTCATTTTTGGATAATGAAAATTTCATGAACAAGTCTTATGACAGCCAAGCTGATGCACTATTGTTTCTTTGTTGGAAACTTTTGTCTTTGCAAGAAAGCAAGAAGCCCTGAAGGCATCCTAGGAATGCATTTGGACATGTGACTATCCAAGAAAGCTCAGTATGAGCAGTAATGATAAAAATGATGCTATTGGAAATGTGTGGGAGTCCTAGCAACCAAAGGTTCTGTAGAAAAACCATGGAGAGGAGATTCCCTAATGGATAAAAGCCTTAGACAGACCTTAGACACTAAGTGTCATATCCAAGAAAGGGTAAGTCAAGCATTCACATTAAAGTGAAAGAGGCTAAGGAGCATAGAACCACCGTGTTGGAGTGGCTCCGGATTGGAACAAGAATGTGAGGGGGAAACCCTTACTCCTCTCTTTCCTTTTTGACTGATGCATCTTAGAAATAGAAAATTGTTGAATGCATGTCATGACTGAAAGTCTATTGTGTTTATTTGCTTAAAATAAATTGTGAATGCTGAAAAAGATAATTCCCTATGAAAGGATGAACATGAATGAGTTCATATCTATGTTGGGCAAGCATGAAAAGTGTGGAAGTCTCATGAATAAAGCATGGACATTCCATGTAAATTGGGGAAATTAATTGACTAATTTTAATGTTTATGTTATGCTTGGCCTAACAAAGAATTGCAATAATGAATTTCACAGGTGAGAAATTAAATGCAGTTGGTTGCACCTATTACAAAAACAAACAAGTGGTGCTAGCAAGCAAGTGAGGAAAGCTGTGCGCATTGACCATGGAAACAGACCAAGGGATATTGGAATTAGCTTAAAGTCTTCTTCAAACAATTTCCAAGACCCAAGAAAATCTTGGAGAGATGCTCAAGCTACAGAAGCAGCAGAATGCAATGAACCACAAGGTTTTGCAGGACTCTATTCGTCTGCAAAAAGAGGTAAAAAGTATTCTGGGAGAAATCAGTAAGGGAAAGGAAAGTGGACCAATGATGAAACATTCATCCAACCACCCCATCAGGAAACGTCCAAGGGTGGAAGAGAGCAAGAATGTTGACAAAGGAAAACAGAGGCAATTACCTCCAATAGAATGTTGGGGATCTGGAGGAAGTCACCTCCTCCGTGAATGTCCAGCAAGGGGTAGCAAGAAAAGAGACGGCCAGCAGGAGCAATGTGCAGGGGTTCAAGAACCTCACCTTGAAATCTCCAATCAATGAAATGCAGGACAGACCTGCCACATTTTGTGAATTTTGGACATCTATAAAGCATGTATTTATTCCTAAGTATTGGAACACCGAGGACGGTGTTATTCCATGGGGGAGGGGAATGTAATATCCCCATTTTGACCCTTATAATATTTTGGGCTATAATGTAAATATTGTATGCATATTATGTACGGTTCGTAGCGTGGAGCTCAAGGCCAAGGCCCCGTTAGTGAACACTCGACCTTGAAGAGGCAAGTATTGGATATTATGCTACCCGTGTGCTAGTGAACCAGGGGAATTGTAAATATGTGTTTTAATATAAATGCCCACAAGTAGCTATGGAATGCAACAAGAGATGGGGGCATGATGTTTACAAGGAATTGTGAGGGAAATATCCAAACCCTTGAATCAATCAAGTCAAGCCAAGTGTCAATGAGAGAACCCATGAACCCTCAACTACCCATGTTGACTTTTGTGCCCAATCATTCATTTTCTCCCAAGAGTTGGTTGAAGTAGTTAATGCCTTTGGGAATGGAGAGGTATGGCTATCCAAATTCGAGTATGGGCAAGCCACCCTTCCTAGAATTTCGTGTTTGGCTTCTTGGGCAAGAAAGGAGCCACGAAATTGCCCCCAAGCCATTAGTGACCCATCAGTTTTTCTCTCCCATACGTTTTGAGCTACCTGGGCGTTTTCCTCCATTGATCTCCTGTGTTTTCCTTCATTTTCATAGCTGGGAAGGGCATTTTTGTTGTGGCTAACAGTGGGGAAGAAGGGGAAACAATTTGGGGTTTTATTGAGGCCGTTTTGGTCCACTGAATGCTCATACATCTATGGGAGAAATCAGTTTTCTTCCCTGGGGTTGATTCCCTCTTCCCACAATCCATTTTGGGTGTGCCACGAATTTGGGAAAAACCCATAGACCCTATTATGTGAATCCCATTGTTGAAATGTGTATCCATGCCCAGTTTTGATTTGCTGTGTGTAAAATAATGTTGGGTTTGAGATAGGTATTCATTTCTTTGGGCTGTGTTGAGCTTGAGAGTCCCTTTTTTCCTTGTAGATATCATGCCTAGCTCGGGGGTGGTCTCTGAGTGCTGAAATAATACAGGCTGGGCAGAGACCTATGGTTGGGTGGAACGTTGCAGCAACATAGCTAGTTGTTTGGGACAAGATTACAGTGAGATAAGTATATTCTCTTATGTGTATTTACTTCTGCACTATTTTAATTAATTGTGGACTATTTTTAATATGATGAACTGCACACATATGCATTTTATTTGTAATGCAATTGCTTATATTCATATGAGTCATGAATGTTAAAATGGGCTAAGTTATATAAAAGCCCATATTTTGGATATCATGTTCCCTTCCTTGCATTAATAGATGGGAGGGGGTGTGACAACATGCTAATATTTGGCAACTCATGTTGCATAAGTTGCTTCTTTTGTCTTTTTCCTCATTTGATCTTCTTCTTCCTACGGTTGTTCAACTTTGGTAACACAATGATTGTGGATGGAATCTATTAATATGATGAAATGTATTGCAACTCTACTAAAGGCCATAACATTAATATTATTGGTATCTCACCTTCCTCTATGGTACTTGTCTATTAGAGGTTTGCCATAATCTATTCTTTTATCTAGGATAACTGTATATTTGTAAGGTGTTATTTTACCATTTCTACATCTACTTTGATTCAACATGATGTCCTGTATGCTATGCTATGTTTCTTGTTAGTACACTATAGGTTCTGCCAATCAAGAAAAAGTCTTGAGAATTATTATGAATTTCACAATTGTAGATGCATTCAGTTTCCATGTTATTTTCATAAATTGAATCAATGCTACCTTTAAAGAATTCAAAGCATAGCCCTTTTCTGCCATACAATAAAGCTTATTTGTGTTAATTACACAGTACTCTTTGTTTCTCATTGTTTTCACTTTATTTTAGGTGTCACATAGGGAGTTTGGGTGACTGCTAGATGAATGGGAAAAAATCCTAGTGGAGCGAACAATTACAGGATGTTCTTGACTCTAACCTTCATTTTTCTTATTCAATGTTAGGTTGCATGCAGATGAAGTGTAGGTGACTTCTAGATGAACATAACTTTTTTTCAGTTTTACAGATCAATGTAGGTTATTTCTTATGAGATGTGCCTAGTAAACAAACTAAACCTAGTGTTCTTTAATTGGCATTGGAAAAAGTTAAATTATAGGTAAGTCCATTCAACTTATATGGCACTAGAGAATTGAATTTGTGCATTTTCTATGAGCATTACTTCAATGATTCCTAACAATATTTTGTCCAGTATTGAAAACAAGTAACTTACATATTAATTGTGTATATTTCATTACTGATCAACAAAACCATTTGGGTTGTGATTCTTGTTTCCTCTCTAAATGCAGCTCCAATTTATTTTATGCCATTGGACAACATTTTAGGTGGTCATTCTGATTTTTGGTTTTATACTGGTGAGTCTTGAGAGTGACATTCTCTCAATGATGCATCGAATGTTCTGCAAACATCACAACATACATTTTGATAAGTTTGTTGTGGCATCCCAATACTACTACCATTTGAAAAATTGAAATGTTATAACATTTTGAAGGTGCAAGCAGGTAGTTCAGGCTCCCATATAGCAGTGCAAGAGAAGGGATACTAGTCTCTTTCAAACATGGAGAAATGAATGGTAGCAGAAGGTACTGTACCTATCTAGAATGTCTTTTAGTTCACTGGTTTGTTCCATTTTTTCTTGTTGATGTGATATGGATATGTGTACTTTTGTAGAAGTTGATAATTGATCATGGTATGGGCTTGTCCATAATTTTGTGGTTTCAGAAACCAGAGACTAACTACTGAGGATTCATGAGCCAGATCCTGGAAATCTTTTCAAAACTAGCAAGCAAGGTTCTATGTAACCGTTTGAAGTGTAAGAGAAAGAATTGTTAGTTTTCTTGAAGAATCAGACCATCTCAATTAACTGTAATGAGGTCTTGGATTTGTAATATGTACCGGTTCTTTATATTTAACCAAATTTTAGAAAGACACCATGGACCGATTTTCCATATTTGACCAAGTTAAAAAGAGACAGTGAAAGGATCGAAGAAAAACATGAAATTTATTGCTAGTAATAAGCACTTTAGTCTTGAAAGTAGCAAGGATAAATGCGGACATTGATAAGATGAAATTGGTCATCTCATTGACAAAAATTTTATAGATTTAGAGTCAAGAAAATATTAAATCTATGCATGGACAAAACAAGAGTTGGTAAATAATATTAGGAAAGTTGGGAAGTAAAAAAGAATTGAAGGTCGAGAAATGAAAAGTGCATGCTTATTGTTAAAGTTCAATCATTACTGAGAAGATTTTATTACATGTTTTTTAAAGTGATTATTAAAAACCCTTCCCTGCGGTTTATCTGTTCCTTATTAGATGCCAAGTTCTGAGGGTTATCTATTTTTCCAAAAGTGCCTGGACTTGCTTCTGTGCTCAACCCCCTTTGTATAAGGAGAACATGCCATTCAGGTGGGGAAAGTCATAATGAGACTGGAACCTTGGCGTTCGATTTATAACACTCTACTTTTCTAGGAAACAAAAGCTTAACAAGGAAAAGGACAATGATTGATAGCTTCATAATATTTCTTTCTTGTTTATTCCATATCAATAACTAATTTTTTGATTGTGCATCTTAACAAGGAACATGAAAAAGACGTTCATGAAATGAAAGTAAGGGCTCTATATATCCCACCACCACAACCACCTTCTCTTGTTTTAAAATCGCTAGAGAAAGGGTTATCACCAAGGCCATCATACATGCTAGATAATAGTGACAAGAATGCTTTCTTTCATGATACAGTGGGTTACTTTACTTTGCCTATGTTTTTTATCTTTATCGTATATTCCAGCTTTTCCTTGGGAAAAATATCATACAATATGTTCTTGAAGTTGAAAATTAGTGGTTATGGACTAGGATAAATATCTGTTGACAAATTCTTATATATATATTTTCATTTCCTTGCTATGGTCACAAGTCTACCAATATCATAACATCTTATGATTTGTTTGCTCCTTGTGTTCATTTGATAGAAATCAAAAGAGGTCAGTGAACTGAGAGCAAAGTTAACTGAGGTAAGTTCCTTTGATATTAGGGTTTACGTTAATGAATAATTGTTGTTTTTTGTAAATATTATTAAATGTCTTCTTTCATTTATAGAAGTGGATAAAACTTAGTTCCATTCTGACTAAAATTTTAATCACTGAAATTTCTTATAGAATTGCAATGGTTTAAAATTTGAAAACATATGGATGTTTTTCTATTATAAAGATGAAAATCAAAATTTAATTTGAACAAGCATCCATTTGGAACCATCTAACATAGTGTTGTAATCACATCTTGAAGTTTTTAAAAGCAATTAAGGTCTCTCTAAGATAACCATTTACCTATACCCTTGTCCTAAAAATCACACCATGTATGAAAGCCTTTTCTCATTGGTCCCTTAACAACAAAAGGTAGAATGCAACCCCAATTGTCCTTTTTATGTTGAAAAAGTACAAATTACATGTGCTTCCAAATGGAAACCTTGTTGAGAATCCAAATTATTTCAATATGACTACTTGGAAACCAATTTCCATGCTTCCAATATCTTCTTAAGAATAGTCGAGGGACCAAAAATCTTAAAAGTGTTAACAACATCGACTATGTCATGCAAACTAAAAAGGGTCGGGTATACCATTTACATGTATAGAATTTTGAATATGATGTTGCATAGTGGATTGTTATTCGGAGTACCCTTTTGACCTATGCATTTGTGCTTTGGTGATTCCTAGAGAATTTCATAAGTGGGCACCTTGGAGCACTTATAGGCACTCTCATGTGCTCATGGGTGCACTCCTGGGACCATTCAATCTCAAGAGGGCTCTTGCCTACACAATTTATTTATGCAACATGAACAAATCGTTAACCCATTTCCTAATCAACTTACATCAAACAGAGATCATTGCATATGTTGTTAAATTTTCTGAATTTACTTCAATCTGA
Organism: Larix kaempferi; assembly: GCA_027924585.1. Taxonomy (NCBI): domain Eukaryota; kingdom Viridiplantae; phylum Streptophyta; class Pinopsida; order Pinales; family Pinaceae; genus Larix; species Larix kaempferi. The sequence continues at coordinate 10,866,038 of BSBM01000101.1, read as the reverse complement.
TCTAGGATCTTAACTGAGAGAACAACATGTACAGCATATCTACAGTATATCAATAATGCAAGCACACAAGAGACACAAAGATTTACTTGGGGAAAACCATAAAGGTGAAAAACCCCAATAACTTCCTCAGAGATAGATAGAGCAATGATACAACCAACCAATAGAGATAGCCATAACCTAGCAGCAATCCTCCTCCTCCATAAGTTCGCCTCTCCTCCTTGAGAGCATGTGTAAGAAGTGAGTGAGCAAATAGAGTGCCTCCCGCACTCTATTTATACTTGACTTGACTTGCCTTTTTACCTAACTCATGTCGGCTCGAACTTAACCACATAACATAATGCTGAGTGGGCCGACCCCCAATAGGGTGGTCTAATAACCCTTTGACCCACATGGCCGACCCCCAATAGGGTGGTCTAATAACCCTTTGACCCACATGACTTATACAGGGCCGACCCCAAACAAAGTGGTCTAATAACCCATCAAGTATAAGTTATGACACTTACAATATAAATGACGACACTTCCTTATAGAGGAATAATACCATCTCTATAGGAATACAATATACATATATGTGAAATACATTCCGAAGTTACATATACATCAACATATGTTTGCCAAGTTTTAATAATGGTTGATATGAAAATTATCACATTCACATCTTCAAGGAACTTTGAGAAAAATTATATAATCCAAACATGACATCAAGCCAAATACATATCAGGTCCATACATATCATATTAGTTGATTAAAGCTATGAGGAGGAAACCATAATCATATAGGAATTCAAACAATGGTAACAATCTTAGGTTTAAGCTTTCAAGCTTCTAAGTTCTAGCAAACGAAAGACTTGTACGACCACAAGAGTTCGTTTAGCAGAAAGAAACAATTTATTTCAAAACTCAAAACAAACTCTCATTCTACAAATTTTACTCTTTAAACTACAATTGCATATATTTGGATCCATCCAAATGTAGTAGTATGTTTAGGGCATTAATGTGAACTTCAAAAATATCCAATTTTCCTATTTTGCACCCCTAACAATTTCCAATCTACCCTTCCAGATATAAGTGATGGTATGCATTGAATTCCTTATTGTGATATTTAAGGAACAAACTATGTTTTGACTAGTTTACCATTTGAGATATAAAATGTAGAGTGCATTTTTGTGTACACCTTAGTAGTAAGAGAATTAATTTCACTTTGTAAGTATATTAGGCACCTTACCGGTTTTAAAGCATTTTTACAGTTAATCATGATATTGTAAATATATAGATGGTTGTTAGAGTTAGCAACCAAGTCCTTAATTCATGTTTGTGTTTGAGCTTTGGGAGAATGAAATTATAGAAGGTTGTTAGAGTTAGAAGCCAAGTCCTTGATTCATGTTTGTGTTTGAGCTTTGGAAGAATGAAATTCTAGAGAGGTTTTATGCGCAAAAAATAATGTAAGTGATCATGGAAAAATTATAATAATGTAAGTGGAGCATTGGATTTTAACTATATTGATTAGGTTAATGAGAAATTGTACATTGTACTAGTGTTGTAGACAGTATCTCAACTTGACAAGATGTTAGCTTCTAGCATGGATTTCTAGTGATGGCAATAAGTTATAATGATTCATTATTAAGTTGTTTTAGTTTTAACGACTCATTATTGGATTATTTCGGAGCACAAGTAGAATCCACCTTCCATATGAATTTGAACTATATGGATGTATCCATTTGAAGGAGAAGGAAGCTTTACCGAGTGGCCAATATTGTAACAATTTTCACGCAGCTTCTCCATGACAAAGTTTTGGTACTGTTAGTATAAGTGTGTTTTGCAACATTATTTAATTCAATATTAACTGATATCTCACCTTTTAAGTTCATAGGTGTTTTGAAACATTCTTTAATTCAATATTAACTAATACCTTGTCTCTTCACCTTTGCAGTGTCGAATTTTCAGAGGATGGAAAATCTCAAGTCTCAAATCATAGAGTTAGAAGATGGATTCTGCATAGGCATATGCAAGGAATTCAAGGAAAACAAAGGACACATGTTGGGTAGCAAGATGTGCGAGAGCGTAGTGAGTGTTGGTTAAATGACAATAAGAGAATTATTGGATTTCTATGGGCATTGCCAAGGTTTCACTTAGTGGCCATTGTAATATTTTGAAAAGTTATCGATGTAGATGATTTTAATGTAAAGTATGGAGACGATTTTTTTCATTGACTAGTATTAGTCCATTAGTGGATATTTGGTTGGAAATTCAATATATGTAATACTTGAAATTTTTCACATAATGAAATTTACATGGTTGAAATTATATATGTGTGTACTTGATATTATATAGTGTTGTAATTAATTAATGAGATTTTGTATGATTCACATGTGTATTCAAATTTGATTAGCATGAATATTAAAATGAACACAAATAAAAAGAATAAATTACTAGATTAGTCATTGATAATAATGAAATAAAATAAAATAATATAAAACTACTAAATTAGTCATTTATACAATGAATATGAAACTATTAAATAGAGATAAATGACTACTACAAATAATAAATTTGTGACTAGAAAAATGACTAAAATTCGCATATAAACAACTATTAGTAGCAAATATCAAGTATCTTATAGCTCGACTAACTTAGTCATATTTATTTTAGTCATTAATAGTTGCCTTATTTAGTCATTGATTTTAGTCATTAATGACTAAAATCAATGACTAAATATATGACTAAATAAGGAAACTATTAATGACTAAATCAATAGTTGCCTTGTTTAGTCATTTTTTTTCATGGACTAGTATTAGTCCATCAGTGGCTATTTGGTTGGAAATTCAATATATGTAATACTTGAAATTTTTCACATAATAAAATTTACATGGTTGAAATTATATATGTGTGTACTTGATATTATTTAGTATTGTAATTAATTAATGAGATTTTGTATGATTCACATGTGTATTCAGATTTGATTAGCATGAATATTACAATGAACACAAATAAAAAGAATAAATGACTAAAGTAGTCATTTATATTGATAATAATGAAAGAAAATAAAATAATATAAAACTACTAAATTCGTCATTTATACAATGAATATGAAACTACTAAATAGAGATAAATGGCTACTACAAATGAATAATTCGTGACTAAAAAAATGACTAAAATTCGCATATAAATGACTACTAATAGCTAATCTCCAATATCTTATAGCTCGACTAACTTAGTCATATTTATTTTAGTCATTAATAGTTTCCTTATTTAGTCATATATTTGGTCATTGAAGTCATTAATTGTCACAAGTGGTCATTGATTTAGCCATTAATTGTGGCAATTAATGACTTCAATGACCAAATATATGACTAAATAAGGAAACTATTAATGACTAAAATAAATACGACTAAGTTAGTCGAGCTATAAGATATTGGAGATTAGCTACTATTAGTTGTCGACTAAAACATAGTCGTTTATATGTGAATTTTAGTCATTTTTTTAGTCACTAATTTCTCATTTTGTACTAGTGGAAGGACATGCGTAGTTTCTTTAGGTTCAAAATCTCATTGTTATCAAATGCCAATCTATCCCCAATAGCTCTGGTTAGGGATCAATATTCTCCTATATCTCAATCACTTCAAACTTCGCCATTGTCTTCAACCCATCAATGTTTACTTCCACATTGGTCAGCCTGCCAATGTGAAACACTTTATACTGGTTTGCTAATCTGACTTGGATGGGAGACCATACCAGCTTTGGTTTTCCCATCAACTCCTAAGTCTCCTTAGGCAGAATTCTAACATCTACCCCCAATTGAATCATAACATCTGTCATCTAAAATCCCCCGAATTTAAGGGAAAGCATGAATTCCTTCTTGATTCTTCATCTCTTACCCATTATGCATGCATTCCTTTCAGGAAGTAGTACAGAAATAGGTTATTCGACTTCATCAGACATTAGTAACTTAGCAACTATACTAGTTACTTTATTTAACATATGTATACAACTTCATAGGAAAGTACTTACTAGGTCTTCCTAATGACTTTTGTATATTCCTCCAGGATGTTCTTCTTTTCACTGTAGTGTTTCATGTTGCACAGTACACTTTAACTCTTTGTTATGCATGATGCATAGTAGTTATTCCTCATGCTACCTTCTTCTGTGGTTTTCTTATACCTTGCACATGCAGCATATTTCATCTTATCGTTGTGCAACTTCTTCAATTGCTCTATGTGCCTCTCATGGGATTTGTAACTGGTATTCTGCTTGAAACTTAGGCAGAGGCTGTGTAACTTTTCTAACCTTTTGCTCTAATAGTGCCCCTGCGCAACAATCCCCAAGGAAGTCTTCGCTTGTCTGAGCACCTCCTCTAGTTACTATGTTTACCTACGTTTGACCCTTCCCATTATTATCTTTCATTAGTTCCATCGTGACTAGGTTACAGTGAGCTTTCTTCTCTTCGTGTTTCTTAACTAGGTATGGGAACTCCTCCATAGTGTGTTACGTGCTATGGCAGTATGCACACAAATCCCATGGATTAGTATAATATCTCACCAAATGGCCTGGTTCTCCACAATTGAAGCAAATTACCTTCCTTTCACCATTTTATCCTCTTCCATGACCAAAGAACCCACTATGCACTACTACCTATTGCTCTCCCGGGTCAGGTTGTCTATTTTCTTCTATACCTTACACCCAGTAGGCATACACTATATTATCTTTCATTAGTTGCATAGCGCGACAGGTATCCACATCATGTCTAATGGACTTACATAATTCACAGAATGGTACATGCACAGAACTTAGATACTTATGCAGTGTAGGACAATTGGAAGCACATGTCCCCAAGCTCTAGGGTGTGTGCAAGAAGATGCGGGTCACTTTAGATGTAATCCTAGTTTTTGAAAACTCGTTCACGTTACATAAAAATATAACGCGTTTCTGATACTTAGCACTTGGTATGGTAAAACCCAAGCCTGACATGTCATTAGACATGTAGGTTAGGTAAACACAACGCGTACGTGTTATAGAACTACAAAACGTGTATGGGTTATAGAACTACAAAACGCGTACGCATTTTGTAAATCTAAAATCAATTTAGACCTTTAGACCCTTTTCTAAACATTAATCCTTAAGTGTGTAAGTGCACAAGATGATGAGGAGGAGGGTGATGACAATGAAGATGATCATGATACAGATGATGATGTTGATGAAGATGAAGATGATGGTGATGACGATGAATATGTTGAATATGATGATGAGGATTATGAGGATGATGATGATGGTGATGAAGAAGATGACGATGATGGAGATGTTGATGGGGAAGGGGGAGATGTCAATGATGATGAAGAGGAGGATATAAGATGATGATGATGATGGTGGAGATGTTGATGATGATGATGGTGATGGTGATGGTGATGGTGATGAAGATGATGATGATGAAGAAGATGATGATGATGTAGATGTTGATGAGGAACCTAGAGATGACAATGATGATGAAGATGTTGAGGACGACGACGATGGTGATGATGATGAAGACGTTGATGATGATGGTGATGGTGATGAAGATGATGATGATGATGAAGAAGAAGATGATGATGATGGAGATGTTGATGAAGAAGGGGGAGATGACAATGATGATGATGATGATGATGATAATGATGAAGATGATGATGATGGAGATGTTGATGAGGAAGGGGGAGATGACAATGATGATGAATATGTCGTTGATGATGATGATGGTGATGATGATGAATATGTTGATGATGATGGTGAGGGAGATGGTGATGAAGATGATAATGATGATGATGATGCAGAAGATGATGATGATGATGGAGATGACCATGGTGATGATGATGATGGTGATGATGATGATGAAGATGAGGATGATGAGGATGATGATGATAATTTGTATGATGATGGTGATGATGATGCAGATGTTGATGATGATGGTGATGGTGATGGTGATGGTGATGAAGATGATGATGATGATGATGATGATGAAGATGAAGATGATGATGGTGATGATGATGATGGTGATGGTGATGAAGATGATGATGATGATAATAATGATGATGATGATGATGATGAAGATGATGATGATGATGATGGTGATGGTGATGGTGATGGTGATGCAGATGGAGATGGTGATGGGATGGTGATGGTGATGATGATGATGATGGTGATGATGATGGAGACGTTGATGGTGATGGTGATGGTGATGTTGATGAGGAATCTAGAGATGACAATGATGATGAAGATGTTTATGATGAAGATGATGATGATGATGATGAAGATGATGATGATGTTGATGGTGATGGTGATGGTGATGGTGATGGTGATGAAGATGGATATGGTGATTAGATGGTGATGGTGATGGGATGGTGATGATGATGATGATGGTGATGATGATGAAGACGTTGATGGTGATGGCGATGGTGATGGTGATGGTGATGAAGATGGAGATGGTGATGGGATGGTGATGGTAATGGGATGGTGATGATGATGAAGACGTTGATGGTGATGGTGATGGTGATGGTGATGGAGATGTTGATGAGGAATCTAGAGATGAAAATAATGATGAAGATGTTGATGATGATGGTGATGGTGATGAAGATGATGATGATGATGAAGATGAAGAAGAAGTTGATGATGATGTTGATGGTGATGGTGATGGTGATGGTGATGGTGATGGGATGGTGATGATGATGATGGTGATGATGATGAAGTCATTGATGGTGATGGTGACAGTGATGGTGATGATGATGGAGATGTTGATGATGATGGTGATGGTGATGTTCAGATGATGATGATGATGATGATGATGATGAAGATGATGGTGATGATGATGATGGTGATGAAGATGATGATGATGATGAAGATGATGATGATGGAGATGTTGATCGAGAAGCTAGAGATGACAATGATGATGAAGATGGTGATGGTGATGGTGATGGTGATGGTGATGAAGATGATGATGATGATGATGATGATGATGGAGATGATGGAGATGTTGATCTATTGACGATGAAGATGATGATGATGGTGATGATTATGAAGATGTTGATGATGGGGATGATAATGATGATGATGGTGATGGTGATGGTGATGGTGATGATGATGAAGAAGATGATGATGATGGAGATGTTGATGAGGAAAGGGGATATGACAATGATGATGAAGATGTTGTTGATGAAGATGATGGTGATGATGATGAATATGTTGATGATGATGGTGATGGTGATGGTGATGCATATGATGATGATGATGGAGATGTTGATGAGGAACCTAGAGATGACAATGATGATGAAGATGTTGTTCATGATGATGATGGTGATGATGATGAAGATGTTGATGATGATGGTGATGGTGATGAAGATGATGATGATGAAGAAGAAGATGATGATGATGATGGAGATGTTGATGAGGAAGGGGGATATAACAATGATGATGAAGATGTTGTTGTTCATGATGATAGTGATGATGATGAAGATGTTGATGATGATGGTGATACTGATGGTGATGTAGATGTGATGATAATGGAGATATTGGTGATGATGATGGTGATAATGATGAAGATGTTGATGATGATGATGATGGTGATGAAGATGATGATGATGATGAAGATGATGATGATGGAGATGTTGATGATGATGATGATGATGATGGTGATGATGATGATGAAGATGTTGATGATGATGGTGATGGTGATGAAGATGATGAATCATGATGAGGATGATGAAGAAGATGATGATGATGAAGATGTTGATGAGGAACCTAGAGATGATAATGGTGATGAAGATGTTGATGATGATGATGATGGTGATGATGATGATGGTGATGGTGATGGTGATGGTGATGGTGATGGTGATGGTGATGATGACGACGATGATGATGATGAAGAAGAAGATGATGATGATGATGGAGATGTTGATCTGATGATGATGAAGATGATGATGATGATGATGGTGATGAAGATGATGATGGTGAAGAAGATGATGATGATGGAAATGTTGATGAGGAACCTAGAGATGACAATGATGATGAAGATGTTGATGATGATGATGATGATGATGGTGACGATGAAGATTTTGATGATGATAGTGATGGTGATGATGATGAAGACGTTGATGATGATGGTGATGGTGATGTTCAGATTATGATGATGATGATGTTCAAAAGATGATGATGATGATGATGGAGATGTTGATTTGATGAGGAATATGACTATGATGATGGTGATGATGATGAATATGTTGATGATGATGATGATGGTGATGAAGATTATGATGATGAAGAAGATGATGATGATGGAGATGTTGATGGGGAACCTAGAGATGAAAATGATGATGATGATGTTGATGATGATGATGATGGTGATGATGATGAAGACGTTGATGATGAAGACGTTGATGATGGTGGTGGTGGTGATGAAGATGATGATGATGATGATGATGATGATGATGATGAAGATGATGGAGATGATGATGATGGAGATGTTGATGAGAATGATGGTGAAGATGTTTATGATGATGATGATGGTGATGATTAAGATGTTGATGATGATGGTGATGGTGATGAAGATAATGGTGATGATGATGATGATGAAGAAGATGATGGAGATGTTGATGAGGAACCTAGAGATGACAATAATGATGAATATGTTGATGATGATGATGATGGTGATGATGATGAAGATGGTGATGATGATGGTGATGGTGATGAATATGATGATGAGGAGGGTATCCACCTTCTCTTTATATTCTCAATTATACAGGTCCCTATAGAACTCTCTCCCTTCGTTCTCCCTTAGTCACTAACCCTATGTTCCTTTATCCCTCCCCCCTTCCCTCTCTATATCACCTTGTATCCCTCCCTCACTATCTCTTTCTCTAGATCTGTCCCTCACTCCCTTTACCTCCCTCCCTCTATGTCGCTTTCTCTCCCTTACACCATCTTCGTCCCTACCACCTCACTGATTCCTCCTTCTCTATCACACACACACACACACAACCTCCCACTTTCTTTGTCACTCACACCTCCCTCTAGTCTCTCTCTCCCCAACCATCAATCTCTCTCTCTCTCTCTCTCTCTCTCTCTCTCTCAAACACACACACACACACACATTATTTCCCTTTCCATTCTTAAACGCATTCCCCCTCCATCCATATCTATCTCCACCTTTCTCCCTCCATCCCTCACCCTACCTTCTCTCCATCCCTCTCTCATCGCCTCTCTCTCTCTCACCTTCTATCCCTCCCTCATGTTATCTTTCCCTCAACCTATCCCAATCTCTCCATCACTCCCTCTCTCTCTCTCACTTTATGTCCATCCCCCCTCCTCTCATATTATCTCTCTCTCTCTCTCTCTCTCTCTCTCTCTCTCTCCATCGCCACCATTCCCTACATGTCTCCCACCAACACTTTTTGTCCCTCCCTTCCTATCTCTTTATTTCATTCTATCCCCATCTATCTCTCAATCCCTCTAAATCCATTCCTCCACATTGTCCCTCTCCCTCCCTCGCTCTATGTCTCTCCCCCCTTGTATTCTTTATCTCTCTCTCACATCCCCCTTGCCTCCATCCATTCTCCCTTGTCACTCAAGTCTCACTTTCAAATTCTAACCCTATACCTCTTCTACTCCTAATAGTGCTCTCAAGATCCACTTCCCTTCACCCCCTGTAGCCCATCATGTTCTCATTCCCTTCAACTCTCCCCACTCAAGCTTCCAACATCCTTCTAAGCCCTTGACCCTTTCCCACCCCTATTAAATATTGACCATAGATTCCCTTGACCCTTCCCCACCCCTTCTCAAATATTAACCAAAAATTCCCTTGAGTCTTCCCCACCCCCTCTCTCTCAAGTATTAAACATATATTTTATGATTTACATAACACGAGTGTGTTTTGGCACTACATAGCGCGTACGGGTTATGTAGTTATACAACGTGTGCGTGTTATGAAATTCTAAAAGCGCGGAAATATTTTTTGAATTTAAACAGAACGCACTCGTGTTTTTTAGAGCCTAAACCAAGCCAACTCACTTGCGCGCATGTCAACCATAAGCCTATGTGTATGCTTTGGAGTTTGCTTCAGTAATACCAAACCTGTGCTATGGTAATGATAAACCAAAGCTAATTGGGTATTTCTTCCAATTTCTGGAGAAGCTTGTGCTTAGCCACTCGTTATAGTATGCTACACACAGTCATTTTTGACGAAATCTTAAACACAAATAGCATTTTTTCTACAGATTCCAAATATGTAACTTTTATTTAAAAATATTAATTTTTCCTATTTTCTTTCAATTTCTTTTGTGTCCTACCTCCTTAACTCGTGAAACACACTTTTAGTGTTTCTTCCATAACTTTTTCAATTCTTGATCATTTCAAAAAAAAATTGTATGGTGCACAAGTAGACACTAACCTCCACATTCTATCAAAAACCCATTTCAAGATTTTTGCATTAAGACGTTCAAAGGCTGCACCCACAAAAGAGGTACTATTTTTGAGGTTTGATCAGTTAGACAATTATAAAAAAATTATAAAATTGCTAATTTCATTTTCAAAAAATAATGGCGCACTAGTGCTATATGTTCTCTACATGCATGCCCATTTTTGTAGCTTGATTCCATCATTTAGGCCCTCAAAGGCTGCACCCACAAAAACATATACCTTATCATTTGCCTGAAAAATAAAAAGTGTCTGTTAGGAAAAATGAAACTTGACATAGCTATGCAAATTTTCAATACATAAAAGTTATATATTCGGAAACGTGATTCAATTTCCTACATTTCATCTTTTTTACTCAATGCTATTTATTTTGCATAAGTATCTCAAAAAATCCAAGTAAGTTGAGGGATGCCTAATTTTTCAGTTTTCTATTGCATCTAATGTGCCAAAGGTGACCCTCATTAACTTGCATTGACCCTCTACAAATAACACACCATTAAAACTTAGGCATTTCCAAAAAAGGACTAGGTGCACTTGTACCGAGATAATTGTTTAGGGTCGGGCATTATTCTTGTGATGTCCTTCTGTTCTATAGAATCTACACCATATGCTTTCCCTGACTATCTTACCTATAGACAGGTGTTGTAGTTGTTCATTTAGTGTAGCAAGTTGCATTTGAACATGTGCCATTCTTGGAAATGCCTCCCCTCCAGGAGTTTCTTCCAACCTGATGGCAATCTCTAGGGACTTTAACTGAGTGTTTACCTTAAGTTGTGTCACAGGAACACTGATATGCAGTAAAAACCCCGCGATGAACCATTCATGGTGTTACACGTCCATGATCTAAAATCCCATTCGGTGAAGCAATATCTTGAAATATTGATCATAGTCCTAAACAGGCTCACCCACTCTTTGCTTGATTTCTTTAATCTCAGTAATACACTGTGACTTGGACTTCAAATTTTGAAATTATTTCAGTAGGTCGATTTTAATTGTAACCAGTGAACATGGTTGACCTGTGACGGTCATGGTCTTATACTTCATGTACCACGTCAAAGCTATATCTTTGAATGTAGTCTCCAACTACACAATCTTAACAACTTCATTTGTAATTTTCTTTATAGCCCAAATTGCTTCGTAGGTAAATCAATGTTGTTCTGCATCATCTTTTCTCTTCCCATGGAACTAGGGAAATCGCAAGGTAGAATCTAATGTCGTCACCATCCTTGTGTGTGTAGGCTGATTCATACATCTACTTGTGATCACTGGACTTGGAATAGTGCTACTATTCCTTGAACTTTGTATATCTGTTTTAATCCCATGTGTAGAACTAAACTGAACTTCTCTTGACTTTGGTTAAGCTTTGGGTCTTTCTTCCCGCACAAACTCAATTGATAACTAGTTTTCTTGATTTGATAAAGAATGTTGGGGGGTTGGTACAAAGGGAAGATCACCATCTTGTGCATGTCTTTTGACATTACTGGTTCCAAGGGAGTGAGATTTTAGCTATGCAATCTATCTTCTAATGATGCAAGAAGATCCATTCATCTATACTTCTTGTTCTTTTGTATCTTCTTCTTTCTTCCTTCCTTCTATCCTCAGGGGTTCGATATCATTATTCTTGTCGGAGCTCTCACTTTCTTCCATTCCACTCCTCTTGCGAGGTATATCATCCTTTGAGCACTCTTCTTTCCCAAAATTTGTGCACCCATTAGCACAGAGGGACCTTCTCCACCTTCTCTTCACATAGTCACATCTCTGGCATTCGTATTTCCTCTCCAATATGACTTATCTTCTCCCTTCAGCTTCTTTTCTTGCTTCTTTCTTCTGACTTCTTCTCTTATCTCAGCTCGTCTTTCATGTCTTTTCACCCTCTAAATTATTTTATCTTTTGGATCCATAGTGCGCTTATATGTTCTCCCACTTCCTCATGCCCCACCCCCACAATGCAGGGATTACAATGCCATACTATTGAGGTTCATTGTCATTAGTCCCTTCTACACGAACTTATTTATCCACAGTGGAATTAGCTTCAAGAACCTCCTTCTTGGACCTTCTTCAAATATTTCTTCTGTGCAGTTGTATGATTCACTCGATCTTATAGAAAATTCTATGATATATCCTTCTTTCACACGCAAGAACCAAATATTCACATCTCTAGACCAGCTATTGTCCAAATCTTGTAGTTCTTGAATATTTTCCTCAATCCAGACTACTGGCCAAGGCACTCTCTATGTATTATCTATCTCAGTCTTCCTCTTTACCCACTCATACAAACAAAATATGAAACTTGAAAAAGAAAATTTCATGCAGATCAAAATAAATATATCTTTCCTTTCAATATTGGGCTGAAATCCATGGATCTTTAGTCTCTTTTTGTACAAATTTTTCTTCCTTGATCTCCAACCATTTTTCAATCACGTCTTTAGTAAGTTTCCACCTCATTACTTCGTCCTCCTGACACAATCCTTGTCAGGTCCCGACAACAGAACCATTGTTGGATGCAATCTGTCAGACCTAGGGTTCGAGTTAAGTGACCAACAATAACCCCATAAGCATCGACACCTTTTAATACTATGTAGACAGAGTAAGGTCTCACCTGAGGTGCACGTAGAAATTACATAGAGACTTGAATCAGGGATGCACAAGAAGGACTAAGTTCTTTCTAGTCAACATCCTAATAGTTCATCTTAATACATACAACATATTCATACCTCACATACATTCATTAATCACACAATTCATAATCATACATTCATGGAGGCAGTGCACAAGAAAATATATAGAAACAGAGACTTTAGTCTATTCATTGACAAACTTAAGATATCGCCATGAAAATAGATAATCAGTTCAATAGTTTATATATTCCCATACATCACACATATCAGAATGATGACTTTACAAAGCTATATGAATATTCAAAACAATATTAATAGCGTCGGAAAAACAACTCTAAATCTATGGAACTGAACCAACCCCAACCCTTTACAAGCATAGGCCTTATATAGGCTAGAGTATCCAAAAGTGGAATTTGTTACTAGCACATGAGTGCTAACTATTTTCTGTTTAGCACAACTGATCCTAAGTTTAAATGGCTTGACGCACAACAACTGATCAAAACTTGGGAGCCAACAAGACATCATTCAAAAAATTGTTATCATAGTTTGTATGACCTATTCCTTTGATTAAAGTGTATATAGATTATGCTTATGTTGACTATCAAATTGTAGAGTGTCCTGCAAAGTAACCAGTAGTTTGAAGTTTTGTTTGTTAGTAGTCTAAGACATTTTTATTCAAGCTACAACTACTGAAATATCAAATATAATTTAGATTAATTTCAAGTATTTTTCATTATTTTCACAAGCTTTTCCCCCTCTTTTAAGAAATCATTCAGAAAGTTGTCATGATAGTTGGCATCGTTCATGCATAGCTTGCCACATTGAAGGAATTTTGACTATGCCCATTTTTGTCTTTGATAACTTCAACATTAAACAAAAATTCTGAAGTCAATAACAATGCTAATGGTTCCTTCACCATTAGCATTCTTATAGGCACATAAAAATTGTGAATTCAATGACAATGCTAATGGTGCCTTCACCATTACCATTCTTATATGCACATAAAAATTTCCATTTCCATTTTTGTGTTTAATATAATTCTTATCGACTTAGAAATAGTCTACGAATTTGATTATTCCTTCAAAAAAATGCACTGAACATTTTCAATTGTCTTAGTGTAAAAAAATCCAGTGAGTAATTGCCTTTGTTTTTGCACCATTTTTCAGTTTCAATTAAGATTTTATTTTCTAAAACCAGTCTTCCTTTTTCACAGTTTATACTCTCACCTGAGATTTTATTTTCTAGAATACAGAATTATAGATTGCTTTGCAAATCACGTTTCCACACTTTGTCACTTTCCTTTGCAAATATTGTTATTCTACATACAGTGTATCGATTCAATCCATGTGGTTTTGTATTTAACCTTACTATTATGTTCATTTTTGCTAACTGCTCCAAACAAACAAAAATAATTTCTTGCAACTTTTCAAATACATAAATTGTTGCCTTTTTTGCTCATTGCTCTGACTAATCTGCAAACAATGTGCAAGAATAGCTACATAAATGCAGAAACAGGAGTGATCAAATAAAAAAGCAAGAAGTTTTTTGGCACAAGAAAACTAGAAGATATTTTCCAGGTACCTTTTTTGCTTATGCCATGTGACCAATTCCAACATTTTCCATTGTCTCACGCACATTTTCCTATGTCATGTTGACAACTCTAGGATCTACATTGCATTGCAAGCACTTTAGTGCATAAAATAAATTGTAAAGGCTAATGCTTTGTAGCAAAACATTGTCTTTGATTTTCACTTGCTCTTCTAGCTAGAACATTTTTGCCCTTTTTTTTATTTTGGCAAAAGGAATAGACACAAACAAATCTAGTCACTGTATCTTATCTAAATAGGTATTGCCTCGATGTATTAATTTTGAACATGCCAATGATATTTGCATAACATCCAGAACTTTATAACTAATGGCATTTATGATACAACAAAATATGTTTCTTCTTTCCTTCTTAACACTATGCTTGGCATTTATGATACAACAAAATATGTTTCTTCTTTCCTTCTTAACACTATGCTTGTTTTCTAGTTGACATCATTATTTTCTATAAACAGATTTGCAAAAAATCATCTCAAAAGTAGAGGATGCATGGTTATCCAATGTTTTATACTTTAATTAATAGATGTGATACATGTGAAATTTTGCACAACATATCTAGAAACAAAAATAATCCACACTTAGTTTCATAGAGATGCACAAGAAAATAGAACATATCTAGAAACAAAAATAATCCACACTTAGTTTCACAAAGATGCACAAGAAAATAGAGAAGAAAAAATGTGCTAGAAAACAAGAGATTTGGAACTCAATCGAAATAATTTCCATGCATTATTATTCAACATTGTGTGTACATTTATAATACATCCTCAAGAGAGAAATTTGTTAGCCTTAGGAGGCTTTTGGAAATGATACATGTGGCAGGCTTACTTTGGAAGATTCACATCACTAGATATGAGAGCTAGTTGCAACTCCGATCAAATCGAAGTTTAACTGATGGTAGATGGATTGGAGGGAGAATTAGTCATTTAAATGACAGTAGGTAGACCAAGAGGGCGCATTATGGAGTTTAGGCTAAAAATAGAAGAGAATTCCAAAGAAGGGCGCATAAGGAGGTTTAGTTGACTATTGGTGATTAAATCAAAGAAGGTGCTCAGGATCACTAAATTTAAGGAGGTTTCTAAAATTTAAGAGACTGACTCAATATGTCCCAAAAATCATGCATGAGTGGATAATGAGTCCAAAAATGACAAATCAATAGTTTGGTGATAATCAAAATGATGAAGACTATGCACTAGGAGGTCAACAACAAGGCCTATGCACTAGGGAAAACAAAAAATGTTTTATGTCTGATGTCTAGATGGGTAATATATCCCAACAATACATACATGTTTTAGATCAAGACATAATTAAATTGTGTTTTATATTCACTCTATTATATAAAATTCTTGATAAGATCTATGATAGTAGCAGACTTTCAAAATAATGATTTTGATAACACTACTAGATGGCAGTAAAGAAATATTTTGATAGTTTGTTTTGATACAAATCATATTTTTCCAATACCAAATATTCCTTTATGTGCTTAGCATCTGCGTTTTCGCTTCCTTATCAAATTCGCAATAGTAATTCAGCACCTCAACACAAATACCTTCCTGAAAATAGTTGTTTCTCACAACCGTCTACAGATAGAGCAGGTGGCAATATCGGGGACATTTCCACCTCGTGTCTCTTGTTTTGGGTATGAAATTAGTAGATACAATGAACTAATAAGTAGATACGATGAACTAATTATTAATGTAGTAGTGTATACCATTAGTCGTCAATAATAAAGTAAACAAAACAAAATTAATTAAATTTAAAAAAATTATTTGATTTATAATGTTTTTTTGTCTCTTTCGACTAAATATTATTAATATTGATGTTTTAAAAGTATTAATAATATGATATTCCTCCACTTAGGATCATTGCAGATAATAGTAAATCCAATCTCTTATGTTGCTTTTGTACTTTAGGAAATGTTTCCATACAATGCCTAAAAATAACTTGTTGAATAGATTAGAAGAGCTAAAGGTTCATTTTGAGTTAAGAGCTATCGCAATAAGATTGAATGAGATTATCATTGTAAAATTTAAGAGCATTGAGAGAGGTATTCAAAAGATATTAATTGCAAGATTGGAGTTAATCAAGGTTTCCGCCTCTCCCCTACCCTTTTTAGCATATACATCGATAAGATAGAAGGTTGTTAAATTAGAAGAAGTAGGTTGCGCTGGCACAACCTTAGCTGGAATAGTCATCATCCTCCTCTATGCCGATGATATTTTTTATGGCAAGATGTCCCTTTGATATTGATAAGCAATGAAGAATTCTCAAGGATTTTTGCTATAATATGGGTATGACTGTTAACATTGGCAAAAAAAAAGTTATTATTATCAAGTCCAAGAAGGTCACTTGCGCTAATTTTGTATATGACAATAACCATTTGGAAGAGGTGTCTTCTTAAAAAGATCTCGGAATTGATATCCATCATAAGCTCAACTGAAACTATAGCATTGAGAAAGGGATTAATTGAGGGTGGAAATCTTATTTTGGTCTTGAAAATAATTGTAAAATGGCAAACATGTGATGTGGGATAACAAGAAGTTCCTTTTTGAAAGTATCGTCACTCCCATTATCTTGTATGGTTGTGAAGTTTGGGGTTGCAGCGTCTCTAGAGAATCCTCGAGAAATATTGAACAAATTCGTAAGCATTTTATAATATATAACCTCAAAATTAAAAGCAATACACCCTATCCTATTCTCCTAATAGGAGTGGGTATTCCCCCGATCGAGAAACTCGCTATGCCCAGGTACCTGATGTACAAGTATAGGATAAATAACATGGGATACCAAAAACTTCCTAAAATTGCTTTAAAATCCATTCAAGAACAACTACAACTCAAGAAAATATTGTACAAAGGCTCCACAACTTGGTTAAACCATTGGGGGATTGGCAAAAATGTCACTTTGCAAAATATCAATAACATTATAAATATTATCACATCTAAGTTTGAAGAGAAATTGTGTAGAGAGAAAGAATTAGAGGCTAAAATAAAATTAAGTTCTCTAAGGAGTTCATTGATCCTAATCTGGAAGATCAAAAGTATCTCTCTGTTTTAACTAATTCAAAGGAGAAAATTAATATAGCCAATATAAGAACAAACTCTCAGATGAGCTCCATAGTGAAAGTGGATGCTGGATGATTCCTAAAACACCACGGATGGAAAGGATTTGTCATCTTTGTGAGACTGTGAGCATTGAGGATGAAAGTAAATTTCTCTTAGAGTGCCCTACATGTACCCATATTATAACACAGTTTCATAATCTTTGCTACAATACAAACCTCCCTAACCTTCTAACATGTCAGAACTACGAGAACCTATGAATGCTTCTTTTCAAATATTTTAAGCATACAAATTTTTTTTTACAGCAATACCAATAATTTATTTATTTTCTCTTAAGGTCTAATAGAACAAAGTTGGTCTCAATAAACATTAACCACTACCACCACCACCATCATCAATAATATATTTTTTTAATAAAATATATTTTCATTTAAATAAATATTTAAGATAAATCCAATTTTAATATTAACTTAAGATATCTTTTATTTTATTAAAAAAATTATATTTTGTAATTTTACATATTATAAATATTATTTAATCTTAAATAAAGATAATATTTAATGTTAAATATATTAAATATTGATGAAAGAGTTGTGAAAATAATTGGACGATATATTTTTTATTATTTTAACTTTTTGATATTATTTTGACTTTCTCAAAACAATGTGTCAATGTTTTGACTTTTTCAAAACAATGTGTCAAGGTTTAGAAACATCTCAACTCAACACTTAAAGTGGACACTTCATTCATTATGAGGAGATCAAAAGTAAAGTGCAAAAAATGTTTTCATGAAATATTTAAAAATATATAAAATGGTTATACTCCATTCATTATGAGGAGATGAAAAGTGAGCTAAAGAATATTCATTACGAGGAGATCAAAATTATGGCTAAAGAATAGGTGAAAATAATGTTTTTATGAAATATTTAATTGAGGGAATAAAATATTTGATTTTATTGAATTGAATAATTTTATTACTTTTATTAAAATTTAAAAAATTATTTGATTTTATTTATATTAATAATTTTATTATTTTTATTAACAGAAAATTAATACAACAAAAGGAAGATAATAATAATATAGAGTAAGGGCGGGAAGTGAATAATAAAGGAATGGAATCTGATAATAATAATATAGAGTAAGGGTGAGAAGTGAATCATAAAGGGATGGAACCTTAAAATAATTTAATTAAAAGAAGGTCTAATATTATTAAAGAAAGTAGAAAGGGTAATGAGAAAGAAGATGGTAAAATAAAAAATAAAGAATAAAGAATAATATTAATTTAAATAGAGAAAATAATGTTTGGAAAGAAAAAAGAGATGATTATATTTAAAAATAAAAGATAAGAGAATAAGAAAAAAAAATGAAAATATGAATTTTTTATTCTAATATTTCTTTTAAAAAATTTGTATATTTTATATGTTTAGTTCTATGTTCTTATTATTTTTATTCTTTATTTTCTTAACTCTAAATATAACCATCTCTTCTTTGTTTCCTAACATTATTTTTTATTTTTAAATTAGTAATATTTTTTTTATTTTTTACTTTACTGTTTCTCTTTTATTACCCACTTTGTCTTCTTTAATTTAATATTGGACCTTAATTAAATATTTTAATATTTTTTTTAACCATAAATGTAAGAGACTTTTATATAAAAGATGGAACAGAGTTTACAAAAGGTTACATCTGAGCTGCTCTCGAGGGAGTAGAAGAACCATGCCTACTTGTTTTATTTCTGCAATTCTAAACTGTTCATGATAAGTACCTATTCTAAGAAGCTTATAGCTCCTTACATACTGTTCTAAAAGTAAGAGAAAAGAGCAGAGCATTGCTTGACCCGTGATAAAAAAACAAGATAGTTCTAAAAATACTTCTAACTTATACATCTGTAACTTTTGACTGCACGATAAAACAGAGTTTGAAACGAAACAACAAGAATTTGAACAGAACTTAGGCAAATGAGAGTAGGGATCGAGTTACATCTAGGAAGGCTCCTCGTAATCTCTTTCCACACCTCCTTTGATTTCCTAGGAGATGCTTTTGATGTATGCAATCATCCTATCAAGATTCGCTTACACCACCTTGGCAGTATCATGAACTGCAAAAATCCTTGCCTCCAGATCGATTGAGCATGGGCATATTTTTTCAAGGTTTCCAGCCAATTTGGAGACTTGACCAGTGAGTTTCCTGCTGCTGCTGCGAATATCTGTGTTTGTAGTATGGACCAGAGAGAAAAGATGTGTGAAGGCCTTTTTCAGCTCGTAATTTTCATTATGAATTGTTCGTATTTGCGCTTCCATGTCCTTCAGATAGGTATGGAACTCGTCAGTCAAGCTGGGAAATCCCATCCCGCTTGTGGGTGCACTAATCCCTTGTCCAAGAAAGTATGCTTTGCTGAAATTTGACGAAGTGGGATGCTCCTTGCTAGGACCTGCACTATTCTGACCGGCATTCTTCATATAAGCATGATTCATAATTTAGAAGTTAATTCTCCCATGTGCAGCTATTTGCTTCCTGCAGAGGACACATTGGAGCGTGGAGAGGCCTGGGACAGATCCTTCTTCCATGTTGGAGCAAATGAGAGGGGCTTCAAAACCAGGGGACTCACCACTAAACAAATTGATGCCTCTATCCGTGCTATACCAGGTGTAGAGCTCGAATGATGGAAGAGAGACGACCCCTCCCTCCTTAAAAACATCTCCTCCTCGAACAACGATCAAGTTAAACCCCTGCATGGGAGGCATGTGGTTCGGGCATGTGAGCTGATCCAGAACCGTCGAAAGGATGCTAGAGATGGCATCAAAAGAAATGTTGATTGTGATATAAGAAGGGCCAAATTCGGTTAGTTTTGGGATTGTGCTTCTAAACAAGCAGCCAAGCTAAATCCAAATGGATAAGAGGAGAGTGAGTCTATGCATTAGGAAACTAAAGGAAGTTATGGAACCCAGGAAAACCTGTGAGTTTGTTGATTGCTAACCAAATCCCACAATCGAGCTTGACTCCAATGTTTTCCATTTTGTCTGCGTCCTGGTTGTTCGATCTCAGGATATGGAGGAATTTAATTGCTTTGTATTCCTTGACGATGTTGTTCAGCAGGTGGTGTGTCTTAGAAAAAGGATTCTTTCTACTTTTAGATAGACTTATAGCTTCCCTGATAATCAACATAGAGTCGCAAAAGACAATGAGATCCTCAGTTCCATCACTTCTAGCTATTTCTAGACCTTTAATCAATGCGATCCATTAAGCTCCGTTGTTAGACCTTTTCCCAATTCCCCATGCATAATATTTTGTCTTAGTTCCTTCAGAGTCATAGCAGACTCCTCCCGCACCACCAGCCGAGAAATATTTTAATGTTTTATTACTCACTTTGATTTCTTTAATTTAATATTTGATCTTAATTAAATAATTTTAACACTTTATTCTTTTAAGGTGAATCCATGGAAATATAGGTAATATTTTTTAGTTAAAAGTGATGGTGAAATTTTGATATTTTACTCATTTATTAAACCGAATTCCTCGAAACTCATTTATGCCTTGTGAATTTTGACATGCAATAAAAAAAAAATTGTAAGGAAATTTGTTGTCTTTCCAGTGATATTTAAAAAAAAAATAGAGTGAACCCATGAAGATGGGTAACACCTTTTGGCCAAAACTGACATTGAAAATTTGATATTTTACTAATTTATTAAATCGAATCCCTCGAAAGTTATCTATGCATTGTGAATTTTAACATGCAATAAAGAACAAATTGTAGGGAAATATGTTGTCTTTCCAATGATATTTTAAAAAATATATCAATATCATTTAATGCATCAAAATTGCATTTAATGAAATGTTTGTCCTTGCAAATTTCAAGAAAGATTAACAAGTGGCTTGTGTACATGTAAAATAATTTATTGATAAATGTAAAATATTTAGTGTGTATATATATATATATGCACTAGGGTGTACATTTTTTAATTTATTTTGGAAAAATGTATATTTAATTAATTTTCAAAACTAACCATTGAAAATTTGAATCGCATTTTGTACACATTTGTGTGCACATAAAATTTATTTACTGCTTACAAAAATTGAAAAACCAAAAATACCCTTTTGAAGAGGATATGTTGATGTGGGGCATATATATTTGTTGGAAAGCTAATCTGCAAGGATTATGGTTCCATGTAAATAGTTTTCATTTTAAAATAATAAGATGAAGAGTCTTCAAGAAGTCCACAAGACCCGTGTTAGGAACCCATGTCTTTACTTTGTTAGTATGTTGTTGTTGGACACATATGCTTTGTAAGTCATCCCGTAGTATTTGTTGATCAATAGTTTCTGTTATTGTTGTTGGCGCATATGCTTTGTAAGTCGTCGTAGTATTGTTGATCCATAGTTTGTAGTGGCCCATGGTTTTGACCCATGGTATTGGCGCCTAGACTTAGTATATAAGTGTGTGTTGAGACCTATGAAGGCACCGTGAAGTTATTTGTATTGAGCTTGCTCATAGGAGGTTGCCCCCTCGAAGTGGCCTGTGATCAATATAAAAGTGATTCTGAGTTCTGTCATTTCTGCTATTATTTCTGATATCTCGTGTATTTGCATTAATTAATTATTGCAGGTTCATCACATCTGGTATCAGAGCACTTTCTTGGGCTCGCTGGGTGAAATTTCTGCCAATTTTTTTTTCGCATCTGTTGCAGGTTCGGATTTGGGAATAATCCCTATCCGCTTAACTGTGGGAAGTACTTGGGCATAATCCCTAAAACTCATTGTGAGGAGTACCACAGGAACCCCAAAGTAGCTGGCCCATTGAGAGGACCTGCCAACGAAAAGGGCAACAACCCCTACCTGATTGACTAGTTCCCACACGTGAGGTAAACCAAGAGCTGTCGTTTGTGGCAAAGCGGTTATCAGTTTTACCTGAGCCATGGAGTGAGGGGTACTGCCCCAATACGCAAGCCATCAGACAGCATTGGTGGCCGAGTGAAACCCCTGAACTGTTAAGAAGCCGCACATACCTGGGGTCCATATCTACTTTTAGCTGAACTATTGTCGATCACTATTGTGTCGTTTCAGATCCATTTTGCAAGCCGTTCCAGATCCAGCCATTTTCAATCCATTCGGCACTATTCCAGATCCCTTCCGAGCCGTAGCCGCTCCAGTCTGGAAAAAAAAAAAAGAGTATAAAATTCAGTTTTTTGTCCATATCTCCCTTGTTTTCACTCTGTTTCCCTTGAAATTTCTGAGGAACCCCTGTCATCCCATTCTACATATTTCATTCCTGAGGACCCTATCCCCAATTCCCCTTCTGAAAGCCCGAAAGCCCACATTTGCCTATTTTTAGGGTTTGCCATAAATTCCTCAGATTTCACCCAATCACCTTCAAATTTTACCATAGAGTTCCTTTCTGAATTCTGCTTCTTTGTCCCCCTCTGCCACATTTTTCCATTATTTCACCCCCCTTCTGAAATCCTCATTTTTGCTTCCCTGTCTAGTCGACAATGTCCAACACCTAGTCAAACCCCAATTACCCTTTAGATTTTTTCCCAAGTCCAAATTTTCCCTTACTGAAGCAGTTTTTGTTTTTGTTTTCCTACCCCGTCAAAAAAAAAAAAAAAAAACTCCTGGTTATGGTTGTCACCCGTGTAGGAACAAAAACCATGGAAGAAGCACTTGCAGCCATCCAAGCCAAACTCCAGGATCTGGATGAAAAATTTCTTGGCCTCCATCTTGAACATTCAGCTATGAACAACAAACGACAGTCCGAGTCTTCATCAGACAATGGGTTCTCTTCTTCCATCAATTTCCATGGTCCAAAGCTTGATTTTCCTTGCTTCAATGGTACTGATCCAACTGGA
The DNA here is from genome assembly GCA_027924585.1 of Larix kaempferi. Taxonomy (NCBI): domain Eukaryota; kingdom Viridiplantae; phylum Streptophyta; class Pinopsida; order Pinales; family Pinaceae; genus Larix; species Larix kaempferi. Next base: position 10,842,483 of record BSBM01000101.1, on the reverse strand, counting down.
TGGATCTATCGTGCAGAATAGTATTTCAGTCTGCATAATACTTTTGATGTCAACAAAGTTCCGCTGGCATCCTTTCACTTGGAACAAGAAGCTCTTCAATGGTACCATTGGTACATCAAGGCTTATCCAGAGCCCAAATGGTGAGACTTTTTCCAGCTCCTTTTGCAATGATTTGGTCCTAGTGCTTTTGATGACTTCACCGGAGCCCTCACTAAACTTCACAAAACTGGCACTGTGAGAGAATATCAAACCGAATTTGAGAACCTAGCCAACCACACCGAAGGATAGTCTGATGACTTTTACTAGAGTTGTTTTATAAGTGGTCTAAAGGATGCCATCCGCTCTGAGGTCAAAATGTTCTGTCCCACCACAATGATGGAATCCCTAGGGTTGTCTAAGTTGGTAGAAGACAAGATTGCAGCCCAACAACGCTCCAAGCCCACTTTTGTTCCCTTCCGAAATATGGGTTCTCAGCGACCACCTATACCGCAGGCTCCTCGACCGACTCCTATCCAGTGTTTGTCTGAAACAGAGATGCAAGCATGCAGAGAAAAGGGGCTTTGCTATAATTGTTGTCACGAACCCAGAATTTCGTAAAATTTAAAAAAAATTCTAAGTGCCTAAAATGCCACTAAAATCTATGCGAAAATACAAAGTGTGGGTTTACTTTCTTTAAATACTGCTTTACAAAATAATTAAACTTTGCGACACTTATTACTGTTTACAAATGTCGTTAGGCTAATCAAGGAAAAGATATGCGTTTTAATTTCAACTAAATAAATTCTGAACTTGATATGTCAACCAATTCTTAGATCTTGCGGGAAAACACAAAAACTTCATTATGTCTTAATATGCATCTTTAGAAAGCATATATATCTTTTAGTGGACAATTTAGAATTGATCAATTATTTCCCATAGTCCTGATATAAATAGAAACTAACACCTGCATCATTGTTTACATACAAAGACTTCCAACTTGATTTTACTCATCACATGGGTTTCTAATCACTCATATGAGACACATCCAAGGAATGCATTATTACATTTAAATAATCAACATATCAATATATGAATACATAACTCGCAAGGTACACATAAAACATTTGATTTCAACACAAGTACACACATATGCAAAATCAAGTCATACACAGGAGACCAAACTAACGTGGTTCACCCGTACATAAGCTAGTCCACAAAAGTGTGTGCATCTTTATTTATTTTGAAAACATAGTGTTACAAGATGTAACTTTAGCCATTGCTATAGCCATTCCTCTCGATGGGGAGATCTTTTACAAGATAATCAAAGACTAGCCATTTGCAGGGTTACAAAGTTCTAGCCAAAGTGTTGAAATAACCATCAAGGTTCTCTTAATACTAAAGAAGTATTTTCAGTGATCTATAAAAGAATATAATACCATTCCTATGAATAAACGCTAAGTATTGCTATACTTAGTATAAGAAGTTTTCCCTTCATTAAATTGTCATAATATTTTAACAAAGAATCACTTTCCTTTCTATTATGCTAAATACCTTATCACATCAAATACCTTTTTATTTAACAGTTTTAACAATTCTCACCCCTTTCCAAGGTACTTGTTAGGTTTTAGCATATCTTCTTATACCCTTAAATACATAATCAAAGGTAGCATCACTTTCTTCAATTAGTGAAGACTTTATTAAAAGGATAAGAATTTAAAATGACATACATGCCAGAATGTTTTCCCCTAAACGAATATAAATATCTTTTTGAATTCTAATGATAACATTTATAAATTTCTATAACCAAAGACTACATCTTTATGGCTGTAGAACATGTAAATTCTAAACCTAAATAAATATAGGCACTAAGACTTCCTCAATTAAAGGGGATTCTTTTAACCCAAGATTATAGTGATTGTCCTCCGGCCTTATCAATGATACTCGTACATTCATATATAATTAAATATATCTATTTTATATATCCAACGTTTACAAAGTAAGCTAACAACTCTAAACAAGTCTAAGTATAAGGCAAGACATGTTTTCCAGCCAGGCTGATAACTACTTAAGAAAAATATAAGGAAAATCGAAGGATATGATTCTTGGCCAGGCTATTGTCATTAAGTGCAGGAACCATCTAAAGCAAAGATGCGAATTCAAACACGATGAAATTATGATTTTAATTAAGCAAATAACCTGGAGAACAGAGATCCGGGAACACAATTCGACAGACCGTCCAGCGATCTACGTTTTTTCATCCTACCCGTTGTAAGTATAATTTTAACAAGGCATCAATAATTTCGGTGGTCAAAGGAGGTTGAAAAATTACCACCCAATACCGCCACCGAGATCACTGAGGCTTCTATCAACTACTAAAAGACCTATAAGATCAGGACGCAAAACTACATACCTCTTACCGTTAACGGACTGGGCAGTGTGTCTGTGGGAAGCAACCTTGCTGAGCTAAATCAATCAAAGGTTGTGGAAAATAAGGAAAAGATGAGCAAAGATAAACGCTGATATCACACTACTAAATTACTACTGTAATAAGGATTCCATTTCAAGAGGCATTTGTTATGATGCAGGAAGTACACACCACACTCATTGTTCCGCATAAATGGCTTTAAAACAGGAGGTCAGTCCCGCTAGGATCCTTCCCTATCTCCATATAAATAAATCTAATAAAAATGCACGGTGTTCAACAAATGACGGAATTAAAACAAATCTGGTTGTTACAACCATCATTTTCCCGAGTATTGCAAAAGAAACTGTAGTCGTAATTATCCAAAATACACCTATTTACAGTTTAATGTTCTATAAAAGTAACAATAGAAGTTAGGGATCAAAAGTTTCCATCAATCTGAAAACTAAGACGACATCAGAACTAGACGGTAGCTGAGATGAAGAAAACGTTGCCTATTTACTTCTTTCAGCATGCACTTAATCATAAGGGATAACCTCATAACTGAGTACGGTAACCTTAGTGGATAAGAGCAACGAATTCTTAATACTCTTAGTGAAAGAGTGGTCATTTACGAGTGAAACGCTCGACCTATGGTGGCCCTTCGGCACGTCCGTTGTCCAAAAAAAACATTAAAGATACAGGGCCCGTATAATCTCTCAACATAAAACGAGGATTTAACAAGATTGGATATGGATAGCCTACGAACTCTGCACATCGAGTGGGTGCAGATAATTTTCCTACCAAAGCAAATATGATTTAAAACCTGTCTATCAAAACTGAAATCGCAACCTATAGATGCGACGGGGTATGAGCCATAATCTTTGTCCACCTCATATGTACAAATATTTTATAAAACATTCAGTCCCTTAAACAAGCATAGAGATTTGCAGATATTGACAGTATGCTTAGATAATATATATACATATATATATATACTGACCTTATTATTCACACAACAGAGTCTCAATACTTGTCAAAATACCGCAGAGCCATGATAATCATACAAAACCACAAGTACAGTGAACTTACTTCTCTTTATCGTTGGGGTTTGTATCTTCCAGGAGTTGTGATAGGAAACAACGCAATATCCGTCTCATATCGGCACATACTCTTCTTAACTCGGGATTGCAACTTGGATACCATCGCAGCTATTGGCTCCGAGTTCTTCCGTTGCAGAGACTACTACCTTCCCTTTTCTTTTTTTCCAACTCCATGGAAGCGTTGAAAAAGACCCCACCCTAAAATAAAAAGCAGAATTTGTTTTCCAAAATGCCACTTCTCAAAAGAGTTTCCAAATGGCATTTCAAAGATCGTTGGGTAGTTAGTGCCCTCCCGTATTCCCACTCAGCTTCCTTAAGAAGCATTTTGGAGCTTGGTGGTGATAGAGAATTCGTGGCTCTACTTGTGGACAACTGGCGTGGAGTGTTCCCTTCGTAGAGCAGATGGCAGTGTTATTTGGCAGAAGGTTCTCCACTAAGGATGCAGCTTCCTTAAAATTCTTCAAGTTCTTTATTTCCACTATCGAAAATAGAGAGTGCACTTCGCTCGAATCCTCTCACCATAACTCTATTAAATCCTCTAAGAACTACGTGTGGTAACTCTACTACATTCAAGTGGAGTGAGTGGTAGCTCTAAATTCTGAGTGGTGTATGCGGAATATCGTAATGTTGGGTGCTTTTGAAATGTAACTTTTCCATTTTACATTAGGCTATCTCTCCTTCATGCTTCATACTAGATTATAAAATTTATTTGATAACTCTTACCGTATATGCATCTATATACATAATAATAAACCTTATACCAATCACAATTACTCCTAATGTTCCCTTATTATATTATATATATTTTCTCTTACCGTTTTCCAAAGTATTAAGTATACAACTTGATGTGAAACCAGATAAGACAAACAACTACTTAGTTTCGACTTAATGCAGTAGGAGCTAAAATGATAACTAATAGCTATCTAATATACTTGGTGAGTCATAAGTAATATAATAAGCAAATCTTTATGAAAATCCATAGTATATATATATATATACTTAATGAGTTGCAATTATATTTATGTACCATGTAACTAGGTATATAATGTTCATAGTCATTCTTACTATGCAACACCTACTCAATAATATGTTAATCTTCTTCCATTGGGTAACTATAATATATATTTTAAGATAATATTTGTCTTAATAACATGATTCTTTTGTATATTTATAATATACCTTATTTCTTAAATAAGTAAAACAATGATATCTATCTTTATATATATACAGTTTGAAATGTACCCTTTTCAATTTATCTATAGGGATTATCATTCAAGAGTCAAATATGGGAGACTTTCTTTTATGTAATCTCTTAAAAGAAATAATACATGTAATTTCCCACATGTATGGAGATTACCCATGGTATAATTTAACTCATAAAGATACCTCTCGTGGTAATCTTCCTCTCATCCTATTTTTTTCATATCCTAGGTTATTTCATATTCATAATACTTACTTGGTATTAATCGTCGATTTAGAAACTCTAAAAGACATCTAGGGGAATTTTAGTTGTAGAGTTTAACTATTAGAACCTAAAAGTTCGTAGGTGCCTTTTGACACGTAAAAAGTGTCTTCGGTATGTCTTTCTAAGGTAATTTAGAAATTTCTAAGTACTCTTTAATGAAATTCCATGTTCACTCAAATGTCCATGGCATTAGGACGGCATCGGCTATAAACTTAAGGTCCACCCGTCATTAGAGTTCCCCTTAGTGGACTCAGTTGACTGGCGTGGTTGCATCTCCTTCTTTTAATCTCATACAACTTAGGGATTAAGTTTTAAATAACACTTAGGAATCATAACAGTAGTCTCATGGTCCACTGGCAGGGCCTTGGCCTTGAGCTCCTCACCACGGTCCCTTTACATAATTCATAATTATATTTACAAGAGTAATAACAATTAGGGTCCATTTTTAGGGATGTTACACACTCCACCCCTTAAAGATAACACCGTCCTCGGTGTTCAACAGTTTGTCTTTTGCGTCCATTCATCATCTTTCGCTTACTTTTGCTTTGGTCGTCTTTACATCTTTGCGATTTCAGCAAGTTCTTTTCAATTGTAACTTGCACATTGTACAACTCGTACAAGATTTTTCAGTATAACATAAGTATACAAAATTTCAAAATAGCAAATGTTTATCACTCATCCTCATCCTTGATGAAATATTCGCTTACTTTAGCATTCATAACATTCACACATAAATACATGTGATAGTCTAGCTACAAGACAATCATTATCATTAACTCATATCATAAAACAATTCTTTCAACTGAACTTTGTAATCATCAAACTTCTTTGTACTTCCGCAATCATGGAGACTTGCATACAAAACTCTTATGTATTTTCTGCAATCGTGAAGACTTGCCATACAAAACATGAGTCTTCTGTAACTCAGCCGGAAAACCTCTGCATACAGCATAAATATGACAGTCTTACTCTGCAACTCATTACATAGCTTTCCCTCATCGAATCTTCTTGTGGGCTCAATTCTAACACCACAAGGAAAAAGTTTAGTCTCCTCAGAGAACCTCTTGTGTGCTCCGTTCTAACAACACAAGGAAAAATCCTGAGCCCTTCCTCTGCTCAATTCGATGGTTATAAAGTTTGCCTAGGACTTTTGGGTCAGTATAACATTCAACGAGCTATCCACCTGCTCTGTTCCACTTCCATGGGGAACATGACCACAATTTAGGGAAGTTGCACCCTGCAATAGCTAGTAAGTGAGTGCAAGATGCAGCCTCTACTTGAGTTCAGGAAATATTATTTTCCCCTCAAACCTTCTCATTTGAGTCCGAGAATTTTACTTAGTAACAATCATTTAGTATTTCTTGCATTCCACATGCGACATAATGCCAACAAAATATTAACGAATATATCTCTTTCTATGCATTTTGATGATTACACATCATCAATCATAAGTCTTACACCAATCATGATCCATAAAGTCCTTTAAAATAAAAATGTAAAGTAAATTATTACTTACTCTTGAGCGATTTAGCTCAACTTATCTATGTAAGTGGTTGTATAATCCATGTTCCTCTTGGATTATGACATTGGTCGTGATCCAAAATCTCCTCCTGAAGTGTTAGTATAAGGAAAATTTTTCTTTGCTTCCAAAAGTTCAACAACTGAACTCATTAGTTCCATAATATGATACCCATGCTCATTCAATAAATTATGCATCAAATAATTAGTAACCATCACTTCTACCAACAAATATTTTACCCGATTATCTTCTACATATCTACGAAGAAATATTTATGAAGTAGCATTATACGAACTAACAATCATGCATTGAATTTGAGGGTGTTTATCTGACTTTGCTTAATCAAACAAACTTACTTTATTGGAGTATACTAATAAAACTGATGCTTTTAAATCAGAGACGCTCATAGGTAACACACTTAGTAAAAAATGCAGAAAATATATGACACTTCTATGAAATTACTTATTAGTCGGCATGTCTCAAAATCTTTTGTTCTGTCAAGGTAATAACATATTTCAGCAAAGATTTCCACTAAATATTCCGCGATAATCATGTGAGTACCTACATCTTTCTTCTAGCAAAGAAAACTTTTGACAAGGATAACATACCTCCTTCAAATGTTGAGATACTTATCTTTACTCCCTTGAACCTGGATGACATTAACTCCTCGTTCATTCAAATCCCATGCATCCAGAAACAAAAAGAACAATTTGATTAGTCAATTTTCATACCTATTTATTTCATGCTGAGCCCATCAGGCACGAGTGTTTAAACCTAGTGCTCTAATACCATATGCCACGAACCCAAAATTTCGTAAAATTTAAAAAAATTTCTAAGTACCTAAAATGCCACTAAAATCTATGCGAAAATACAAAGTGTGGGTTTACTTTCTTTCAATACTGCTTTACAAAATAATTAAACTTTGTGACACTTATTACTGTTTACAAATGTCGTTAGACTAATCAAGGAAAAGATATGCGTTTTAATTTCAACTAAATAAATTCTGAACTTGATATGTCAACCAATTCTTAGATCTTGCGGGAAAACACAAAAACTTCATTATGTCTTAATATGCATCTTTAGAAAGCATATATATCTTTTAGTGGACAATTTAGAATTGATCAATTATTTCCCATAGTCCTGATATAAATAGAAACTAACACCTGCATCATTGTTTACATACAAAGACTTCCAACTTGATTTTACTCATCACGTGGGTTTCTAATCACTCATATGAGACACATCCAAGGAATGCATTATTACATTTAAATAATCAACATATCAATATATGAATACATAACTCGCAAGGTACACATAAAACATTTGATTTCAACACAAGTACACACATATGCAAAATCAAGTCATACACAGGAGACCAAAGTAACGTGGTTCACCCGTACACGGGCTAGTCCACAAAAGTGTGTGCATCTTTATTTATTTTGAAAACATAGTGTTACAAGATGTAACTTTAGCCATTGCTATAGCCATTCCTATCGATGGGGAGATCTTTTACAAGATAATCAAAGACTAGCCATTTGCAGGGTTACAAAGTTCTAGTCAAAGTGTTGAAATAACCATCAAGGTTCTCTTAATACTAAAGAAGTATTTTCAGTGATCTATAAAAGAATATAATACCATTCCTATGAATAAACGCTAAGTATTGCTATACTTAGTCTAAGAAGTTTTCCCTTCATTAAATTGTCATAATATTTTAACAAAGAATCACTTTCCTTTCTATTATGCTAAATACCTTTTTATTTAACAGTTTTAACAATTATCACCCCTTTCCAAGGTACTTGTTAGGTTTTAGCATATCTTCTTATACCCTTAAATACATAATCAAAGGTAGCATCACTTTCTTCAATTAGTGAAGACTTTATTAAAAGGCTAAGAATTTAAAATGACATACATGCCAGAATGTTTTCCCCTAAACGAATATAAATATCTTTTTGAATTCTCATGATAACATTTATAAATTTCTATAACCAAAGACTACATCTTTATGGGTGTAGAACATGTAAATTCTAAACCTAAATAAATATAGGCACTAAGACTTCCTCAATTAAAGGGGATTCTTTTAACCCAAGATTATAGTGATTGTCCTCCGGCCTTATCAATGATACTCGTACATTCATATAAAATTAAATATATCTATTTTATATATCCAACGTTTACAAAGTAAGCTAACAACTCTAAACAAGTCTAAGTATAAGGCAAGACATGTTTTCCAGCCAGGCTGATAACTATTTAAGAAAAATATAAGGAAAATCGAAGGATATGATTCTTGGCCAGGCTATCATCATTAAGTGCAGGAACCATCTAAAGCAAAGATGCGAATTCAGACACGATGAAATTATGATTTTAATTAAGCAAATAACCTGGAGAACAGAGATCCGAGAACACAATTCGACAGACCGTCCAGCAATCTACGTTTTTTCATCCTACCCGTTGTAAGTATAATTTTAACAAGGCATCAATAATTTCGGTGGTCAAAGGAGGTTGAAAAATTACCACCCAATACCACCATCGGGATCACTGAGGCTTCTATCAACTACTAAAAGACCTATAAGATCAGGACGCAAAACTACATACCTCTTACCGTTAACGGACTGGGCAGTGTGTCTGTGGGAAGCAACCTTGCAGAGCTAAATCAATCAAAGGTTAAGCAAAATAAGGAAAAGATGAGCAAAGATAAACGCTGATATCACACTACTAAATTACTACTGTAATAAGGATTCCATTTCAAGAGGCATTTGTTATGATGCAGGAAGTCCACACCACACTCATTGTTCCGCATAAATGGCTTTAAAACAGGAGGTCGGTCCCGCTAGGATCCTTCCCTATCTCCATATAAATAAATCTAATAAAAATGCACGGTGTTCAACAAATGATGGAATTAAAACAAATCTGGTTGTTACAACCATCATTTCCCCGAGAATTGCAAAAGAAACTGTAGTCGTAATTATCCAAAATACACCTATTTACAGTTTAATGTTCTATAAAAGTAACAATAGAAGTTAGGGATCAAAAGTTTCCATCAATCTGAAAACTAAGACGACATCAGAACTAGACGGTAGCTGAGATGAAGAAAACGTTGCCTATTTACTTCTTTCAGCATGCACTTAATCATAAGGGATAACCTCATAACTGAGTACGGTAACCTTAGTGGATAAGAGCAACGAATTCTTAATACTCTTAGTGAAAGAGTGGTCATTTACGAGTGAAACGCTCGACCTATGGTGGCCCTTCGGCACGTCCGTTGTCAAAACAAAACAGTAAAGATACAGGGCCCGTATAATCTCTCAACATAAAACGAGGATTTAAAAAGATTGGATATGGATAGCCTACGAACTCTGCACATCGAGTGGGTGCAGATAATTTTCCTACCAAAGCAAATATGATTTAAAACCTGTCTATGAAAACTGAAATCGCAACCTATAGATGCGACGGGGTATGAGCCATAATCTCTGTCCACCTCATATGTACAAACATTTTATAAAACATTCAGTCCCTTAAACAAGCATAGAGATTTGCAGATATTGACGGTATGGTTAGATAATATATATACATATATATATATACACTGACCTTATTATTCACACAACAGAGTCTCAATACTTGTCAAAATACCGCAGAGCCATGATAATCATACAAAACCTCAAGTACAGTGAACTTACTTCTCTTTATCGTTGGGGTTTGTATCTTCCAAGAGTCGTGATAGGAAACAACGCAATATCCGTCTCATATCGGCACTTACTCTTCTTAACTCGGGATTGCAACTTGGATACCATCGCAGCTATTGGCTCCGAGTTCTTCCGTTGCAGAGACTACTACCTTCCCTTTTCTTTTTTTCCAACTCCATGGAAGCGTTGAAAAAGCCCCCACCCTAAAATAAAAAGTAGAATTTGTTTTCCAAAACGCCACTTCTCAAAAGAGTTTCCAAATGGCATTTCAAAGATCGTTGGGTAGTTAGTGCCCTCCCGTATTCCCACTCAGCTTCCTTAAGAAGCATTTTGGATCTTGGTGGTGATAGAGAATTCGTGGCTCTACTTGTGGACAACTGGCGTGGAGTGTTCCCTTCGTAGAGCAGATGGCAGTGTTATTTGGCAGAAGGTTCTCCACTAAGGAGGCAGCTTCCTTAAAATTCTTCAAGTTCTTTATTTCCACTATCAAAAATAGAGAGTGCACTTCGCTCGAATCCTCTCACCATAACTCTATTAAATCCTCTAAGAACTACGTGTGGTAACTCTACTACATTCAAGTGGAGTGAGTGGCAGCTCTAAATTCTGAGTGGTGTATGTGGAATATCGTAATGTTGGGTGCTTTTGAAATGTAACTTTTCCATTTTACATTAGGCTTTCTCTCCTTCATGCTTCATACTAGATTATAAAATTTATTTGATAACTCTTACCGTATATGCATCTATATACATAATAATAAACCTTATACCAATCACAATTACTCCTAATGTTCCCTTATAATATTATATATATTTTCTCTTACCGTTTTCCAAAGTATTAAGTATACAACTTGATGTGAAACCAGATAAGACAAACAACTACTTAGTTTTGACTTAATGCAGTAGGAGCTAAAATGATAACTAATAGCTATCTAATATACTTCGTGAGTCATAAGTAATATAATAAGCAAACCTTTATGAAAATCCATAGTATATATATATATACTTAATGAGTTGCAATTATATTTATGTACCATGTAACTAGGTATATAATGTTCATAGTCATTCTTACTATGCAACACCTACTCAATAATATGTTAATCTTCTTCCATTGGGTAACTATAATATATATTTTAAGATAATATTTGTCTTAATAACATGATTCTTTTGTATATTTATAATATACCTTATTTCTTAAATAAGTAAAACAATGATATCTATCTTTATATATATAAAGTTTGAAATGTACCCTTTTCAATTTATCTATAGGGATTATCATTCAAGAGTCAAATATGGGAGACTTTCTTTTATGTAATCTCTTAAAAGAAATAATACATGTAATTTCCCACATGTATGGAGATTACCCATGGTATAATTTAACTCATAAAGATACCTCTCGTGTTAATCTTCCTCTCATCCTATTTTTTTCATATCCTAGGTTATTTCATATTCATAATACTTACTTGGTATTAATCGTCAATTTAGAAACTCTGAAACACATCTAGGGGAATTTTAGTTGTAGAGTTTAACTATTAGAACCTAAAAGTTCGTAGGTGCCTTTTGACACGTAAAAAGTGTCTTCGGTATGTCTTTCTAAGGTAATTTAGAAATTTCTAAGTACTCTTTAATGAAATTCCATGTTCACTCAAATGTCCATGGCATTAGGACGGCATCGGCTATAAACTTAAGGTCCACCCGTCATTAGAGTTCCCCTTAGTGGACTCAGTTGACTGGCGTGGTTGCATCTCCTTCTTTTAATCTCATACAACTTAGGGATTAAGTTTTAAATAACACTTAGGAATCATAACAGTAGTCTCATGGTCCACTGGCAGGGCCTTGGCCTTGAGCTCCTCACCAAGGTCCCTTTACATAATTCATAATTATATTTACAAGAGTAATAACAATTATGGTCGATTTTTAGGGATGTTACACACTCCACCCCTTAAAGATAACACCGTCCTCGGTGTTCAACAGTTTGTCTTTTGCATCCATTCATCATCTTTCGCTTACTTTTGCTTTGGTCGTCTTTACATGTTTGCGATTTCAGCAAGTTCTTTTCAATTGTAACTTGCACATTGTACAACTCGTACAAGATTTTTCAGTATTTTTCAGTATAACATAAGTATACAAAATTTCAAAATAGCAAATGTTTATCATTCATCCTCATCCTTGATGAAATATTCGCTTACTTTAGCATTCATAAGATTCACACATAAATACATGTGATTGTTTAGCTACAAGACAATCATTATCATTAACTCATATCATAAAACAATTCTTTCAACTGAACTTTGTAATCATCAAACTTCTTTGTACTTCCGCAATCATGGAGACTTGCATACAAAACACTTATGTATTTTCTGCAATCGTGAAGACTTGCCATACAAAACATGAGTCTTCTGTAACTCAGCCGGAAAACCTCTGCATACAGCAGAAATATGGCAGTCTTACTCTGCAACTCATTACATAGCTTTCCCTCATCGAATCTTCTTGTGGGATCAGTTCTAACACCACAAGGAAAAAGTTTAGTCTCCTCAGAGAACCTCTTGTGTGCTCCGTTCTAACAACACAAGGAAAAATCGTGAGCCCTTCCTCTGCTCAATTCGATGGTTATAAAGTTTTCCTAGGACTTTTGGGTCAGTATAACATTCAACGAGCTACCCACCTGCTCTGTTCCACTTCCATGGGGAACATGACCACAATTTAGGGAAGTTGCACCCTGCAACAGCTAGTAAGTGAGTGCAAGATGCAGCCTCTAGTTGAGTTCAGGAAATATTATTTTCCCCTCAAACCTTCTCATTTGAGTCCGAGAATTTTACTTAGTAAAAATCATTTAGTATTTCTTTCATTCCACATGCGACATAATGCCAACAAAATATTAACGAATATATCTCTTTCTATGCATTTTGATGATTACACATCATCAATCATAAGTCTTACACCAATCATGATCCATAAAGTCCTGTAAAATAAAAATGTAAAGTAAATTATTACTTACTCTTGAGCGATTTAGCTCAACTTATCTATGTAAGTGGTTGTATAATCCATGTTCCTCTTGGATTATGACATTGGTCGTGATCCAAAATCTCCTCCTGAAGTGTTAGTATAAGGAAAAATTTTCTTTGCTTCCAAAAGTTCAACAACTAAACTCATTAGTTCCATAATATGATACCCATGCTCATTCAATAAATTATGCATCAAATAATTAGTAACCATCACTTCTACCAACAAATATTTTACCCGATTATCTTCTACATATCTACGAAGAAATATTTATGAAGTAGCATTATATGAACTAACAATCATGCATTGAATTTGAGGGTGTTTATTTGACTTTGCTTAATCAAACAAACTTACTTTATTGGAGTATACTAATAAAACTGATACATTTAAATCAGAGACGCTCATAGGTAACACACTTAGTAAAAAATGCAGAAAATATATGACACTTCTATGAAATTACTTATTAGTCGGCATGTCTCAAAATCTTTCGTTCTGTCAAGGTAATAACATATTTCAGCAAAGTTTTCCACTAAATATTCCGCGATAATCATGTGAGTACCTACATCTTTCTTCTAGCAAAGAAAACTTTCGACAAGGATAACATACCTCCTTCAAATGTTGAGATACTTATCTTTACTCCCTTGAACCTGGATGACATTAACTCCTCGTTCATTCAAATCCCATGCATCCAGAAACAAAAAGAACAATTTGATTAGTCAATTTTCATACCTATTTATTTCATGCTGAGCCCATCAAGCACGAGTGTTTAAACCTAGTGCTCTGATACCATATGTCACGAACCCAAAATTTCGTAAAATTTAAAAAAATTTCTAAGTACCTAAAATGCCACTAAAATCTATGCGAAAATACAAAGTGTGGGTTTACTTTCTTTAAATACTGCTTTACAAAATAATTAAACTTTGTGACACTTATTACTGTTTACAAATGTCGTTAGGCTAATCAAGGAAAAGATATGCGTTTTAATTTCAACTAAATAAATTCTGAACTTGATATGTCAACCAATTCTTAGATCTTGCGGGAAAACACAAAAAATTCATTATGTCTTAATATGCATCTTTAGAAAGCATATATATCTTTTAGTGGACAATTTAGAATTGATCAATTATTTCCCATAGTCCTGATATAAATAGAAACTAACACCTGCATCATTGTTTACATACAAAGACTTCCAACTTGATTTTACTCATCACATGGGTTTCTAATCACTCATATGAGACACATCCAAGGAATGCATTATTACATTTAAATAATCAACATATCAATATATGAATACATAACTCGCAAGGTACACATAAAACATTTGATTTCAACACAAGTACACACATATGCAAAATCAAGTCATACACAGGAGACCAAAGTAACGTGGTTCACCCGTACACAAGCTAGTCCACAAAAGTGTGTGCATCTTTATTTATTTTGAAAACATAGTGTTACAAGATGTAACTTTAGCCATTGCTATAGCCATTCCTCTCGATGGGGAGATCTTTTACAAGATAATCAAAGACTAGCCATTTGCAGGGTTACAAAGTTCTAGTCAAAGTGTTGAAATAACCATCAAGGTTCTCTTAATACTAAAGAAGTATTTTCAGTGATCTATAAAAGAATATAATACCATTCCTATGAATAAACGCTAAGTATTGCTATACTTAGTCTAAGAAGTTTTCCCTTCATTAAATTGGCATAATATTTTAACAAAGAATCACTTTTCTTTCTGTTATGCTAAATACCTTATCACATCAAATACCTTTTTATTTAACAGTTTTAACAATTATCACCCCTTTCCAAGGTACTTGTTAAGTTTTAGCATATCTTCTTATACCCTTAAATACATAATCAAAGGTAGCATCACTTTCTTCAATTAGTGAAGACTTTATTAAAAAGCTAAGAATTTAAAATGACATACATGCCAGAATGTTTTCCCCTAAACGAATATAAATATCTTTTTGAATTCTCATGATAACATTTATAAATTTCTATAACCAAAGACTACATCTTTATGGGTGTAGAACATGTAAATTCTAAACCTAAATAAATATAGGCACTAAGACTTCCTCAATTAAAGGGGATTCTTTTAACCCAAGATTATAGTGATTGTCCTCCGGCCTTATCAATGATACTCGTACATTCATATATAATTAAATATATCTATTTTATATATCCAACGTTTACAAAGTAAGCTAAAAACTCTAAACAAGTCTAAGTATAAGGCAACACATGTTTTCCAGCCAGGCTGATAACTATTTAAGAAAAATATAAGGAAAATCGAAGGATATGATTCTTGGCCAGGCTATCGTCATTAAGTGCAGGAACCATCTAAAGCAAAGATGCGAATTCAGACACGATGAAATTATGATTTTAATTAAGCAAATAACCTGGAGAACAGAGATCCAAGAACACAATTCGACAGACCGTCCAGCGATCTACGTTTTTTCATCCTACCCGTTGTAAGTATAATTTTAACAAGGCATCAATAATTTCGGTGGTCAAAGGAGGTTGAAAAATTACCACCCAATACCGCCACCGGGATCACTGAGGCTTCTATCAACTACTAAAAGACCTATAAGATCAGGACGCAAAACTACATACCTCTTACCGTTAACGGACTGGGCAGTGTGTCTGTGGGAAGCAACCTTGCTGAGCTAAATCAATCAAAGGTTGTGGAAAATAAGGAAAAGATGAGCAAAGATAAACGCTGATATCACACTACTAAATTACTACTGTAATAAGGATTCCATTTCAAGAGGCATTTGTTATGATGCAGGAAGTACACACCACACTCATTGTTCCGCATAAATGGCTTTAAAACAGGAGGTCGGTCCCGCTAGGATCCTTCCCTATCTCCATATAAATAAATCTAATAAAAATGCACGGTGTTCAACAAACGACGGAATTAAAACAAATCTGGTTGTTACAACCATCATTTCCCCGAGTATTGCAAAAGAAATTGTAGTCGTAATTATCGAAAATACACCTATTTACAGTTTAATGTTCTATAAAAGTAACAATAGAAGTTAGGGATCAAAAGTTTCCATCAATCTGAAAACTAAGACGACATCAGAACTAGACGGTAGCTGAGATGAAGAAAACGTTGCCTATTTACTTCTTTCAGCATGCACTTAATCATAAGGGATAACCTCATAACTGAGTACGGTAACCTTAGTGGATAAGAGCAACGAATTCTTAATACTCTTAGTGAAAGAGTGGTCATTTACGAGTGAAACGCTCGACCTATGGTGGCCCTTCGCCACGTCTGTTGTCCAAACAAAACAGTAAAGATACAGGGCCCGTATAATCTCTCAACATAAAACGAGGATTTAACAAGATTGGATATGGATAGCCTACGAACTCTGCACATCGAGTGGGTGCAGATAATTTTCCTACCAAAGCAAATATGATTTAAAACCTGTCTATCAAAACTGAAATCGCAACCTATAGATGCGACGGGGTATGAGCCATAATCTTTGTCCACCTCATATGTACAAACATTTTATAAAACATTCAGTCCCTTAAACAAGCATAGAGATTTGCATATATTGACGGTATGCTTAGATAATATATATATATATATATATATATACCGACCTTATTATTCACACAACAGAGTCTCCATACTTGTCAAAATACCGCAGAGCCATGATAATCATACAAAACCTCAAGTACAGTGAACTTACTTCTCTTTATCGTTGGGGTTTGTATCTTCCAGGAGTCGTGATAGGAAACAACGCAATATCCGTCTCATATCGGCACTTACTCTTCTTAACTCGGGATTGCAACTTGGATACCATCGCAGCTATTGGCTCTGAGTTCTTCCGTTGCAGAGACTACCACCTTCCCTTTTCTTTTTTTCCAACTCCATGGAAGCGTTGAAAAAGCCCCCACCCTAAAATAAAAAGCAGAATTTGTTTGGTAAAACGCCACTTCTCAAAAGAGTTTCCAAATGGCATTTCAAAGATCGTTGGGTAGTTAGTGCCCTCCCGTATTCCCACTCAGCTTCCTTAAGAAGCATTTTGGAGCTTGGTGGTGATAGAGAATTCGTGGCTCTACTTGTGGACAACTGGCGTGGAGTGTTCCCTTCGTAGAGCAGATGGCAGTGTTATTTGGCAGAAGGTTTTCCACTAAGGAGGCAGCTTCCTTAAAATTCTTCAAGTTCTTTATTTCCACTATCGAAAATAGAGAGTGCACTTCGCTCGAATCCTCTCACCACAACTCTATTAAATCCTCTAAGAACTACGTGTGGTAACTCTACTACATTCAAGTGGAGTGAGTGGCAGCTCTAAATTCTAAGTGGTGTATGCGGAATATCGTAATGTTGGGTGCTTTTGAAATGTAACTTTTCCATTTTACATTAGGCTATCTCTCCTTCATGCTTCATACTAAATTATAAAATTTATTTGATAACTCTTACCGTATATGCATCTATATACATAATAATAAACCTTATACCAATCACAATTACTCCTAATGTTCCCTTATAATATTATATATATTTTCTCTTACCGTTTTCCAAAGTATTAAGTATACAACTTGATGTGAAACCAGATAAGACAAACAACTACTTAGTTTCGACTTAATGCAGTAGGAGCTAAAATGATAACTAATAGCTATCTAATATACTTCGTGAGTCATAAGTAATATAATAAGCAAACCTTTATGAAAATCCATAGTATATATATATATACTTAATGAGTTGCAATTATATTTATGTACCATGTAACTAGGTATATAATGTTCATAGTCATTCTTACTATGCAACACCTACTCAATAATATGTTAATCTTCTTCCATTGGGTAACTATAATATATATTTTAAGATAATATCTATCTTAATAACATGATTCTTTTGTATATTTATAATATACCTTATTTCTTAAATAAGTAAAACAATGATATCTATCTTTATATATATAAAGTTTGAAATGTACCCTTTTCAATTTATCTATAGGGATTATCATTCAAGAGTCAAATATGGGAGACTTTCTTTTATGTAATCTCTTAAAAGAAATAATACATGTAATTTCCCACATGTATGGAGATTACCCATGGTATAATTTAACTCATAAAGATACCTCTCGTGGTAATCTTCCTCTCATCCTATTTTTTTCATATCCTAGGTTATTTCATATTCATAATACTTACTTGGTATTAATCGTCGATTTAGAAACTCTGAAAGACATCTAGGGGAATTTTAGTTGTAGAGTTCAACTATTAGAACCTAAAAGTTCGTAGGTGCCTTTTGACACATAAAAAGTGTCTTCGGTATGTCTTTCTAAGGTAATTTAGAAATTTCTAAGTACTCTTTAATGAAATTCCATGTTCACTCAAATGCCCATGGCATTAGGACGGCATCGGCTATAAACTTAAGGTCCACCCGTCATTAGAGTTCCCCTTAGTGGACTCAGTTGACTGGCGTGGTTGCATCTCCTTCTTTTAATCTCATACAACTTAGGGATTAAGTTTTAAATAACACTTAGGAATCATAACAGTAGTCTCATGGTCCACTGGCAGGGCCTTGGCCTTGAGCTCCTCACCACAGTCCCTTTACATAATTCATAATTATATTTACAAGAGTAATAACAATTAGGGTCGATTTTTAGGGATGTTACAATTGTGATGAGAAATTCACTCGAGGACATAGATGTGTTCAGCAAAAGCTCTATCTATTGGATGTGGAGTCTCCGCCTGCCTCTGAAATTGGTGACGAAGATCCAAAAACACTGGATGCTCCGGTCGACATTCAGGAACCGCCTATTGACCCTCCGTCTCAGGATGACCAGCTAGAGATATCTCTCCATGCTTTAGCTGGAATCACCACCCCCAAACAATGCGGGTCAGGGGTTACTTCAAGAAGCTTCCTCTTACAATACTCATTGATTCTGGTAGCACTCATAATTTCATTGACCCTCGGATCACCAAACAAGCTGATTGTTTTGTCCATCCCTACTCCAACTTTGAAGTCATGGTTGCCAATGGGGGCACCTTACCTTGCAAAGGGAAGTGTCTAAATGTGCGTATCTCTATGGGAGATTATACCTTGCGCTCTGACATGTTTTCCTTGCCCTTAGGCGGATGTGATGTGGTTTTGGGCGCTCAATGGCTACGCACACTTGGCCCTATCTTATGGGATTTTGCTGAACTTTGGATGCAGTTTTCCCTCAATGGACAAAAACACACATTGACAGGATTACAACCAGGTTCTCTCAGCATCATCAGTTCACATCGCATGTAAAAACTCCTCAAGAAGAATTCACATGGTGTCATCGCTCAGATCCATTCCATTCAGATGCAACCATCAGCGGTCTCCACTACTCCTTTGGATCTACAACAAATTCTGGATTGACATACAGGTGTCTTTGCTGAACCAGTGGGATTGCCACCTTCCAGGATAGAAGACCATCGTATTCAGCTCCTTCCTGGCAGCGTTCCTCCCAACATCAGACCCTATCGCTACCCATTTCACCAAAAGACGGAGATTGAAATGCTCGTTCGGGACTTATTGAAGCAAGGTATTATTCGCCCAAGCACTAGTTCCTTTTCTTCTCCAGTTATTCTTGTCTGCAAAAAAGATGGGTCATGGCGCCTCTGCATTGACTTCTGATCACTTAATCACCTCACCATCAAGGATAAGTTTCCAATTCCTGTTCTTGATGAGCTTCATGGGGATCACTTTTTCTCCAAGTTGGATCTCCGTTCTGGGTATCATCAAATTCAGGTTCATGAGGATGATATCCCTAAAACAGCTTTCCACACACATGATGGCCATTATGAGTTTTTGGTCATGCCCTTTGGCCTCACTAATGCTCCTTCCACATTCCAGGCCTTAATGAATAAAATATTTCGACCCTACTTGCGGAAATTCATTCTGGTATTCTTTGATGATATCCTCATCTACAGTAAAACATGGGATGAACATCTCCAGCATCTGGATCTTGTCATGCAACTTTTCTCTGACCATCATCTCCATGCCAAGCAGTCTAAATGTGTTTTTGGACGGAAGGAAGTTGAGTATCTTGGGCACATTATCTCAGCACAAGGGGTTCGCGCGGATCCTGCCAAAATCGATGCCATGAACAATTGGCCGCATCCTCAGACACTCAAGAGCCTTCATGGTTTTTTGGGTTTGACTGGATACTACCGCAATTTTATCAAGGATTATGGGAATATCATAGCTCCATTAACTGCTCTATTGAAAAAGGATGCTTTTACATGGACACCTACTGTTCAGTGTGCATTTGACAAACTAAAACAAGCTATGTGTACTACACCTGTGCAGCTATGCCCGATTTTTCCAAGCCCTTCACTATTGAGAGTGATGCTTGCGGCAATGGACTTGGTGTTGTTCTCCTTCAAGATGAACACCCCATTGCGTTCACCAGCAAAGCCCTTTCAAGTAAGAATTTAGCTGCCTCTACCTATGAGAAGGAAATGATGGCTATTTTGCATGCAGTACAGAAGTGGCGCCCATACCTATTAGGGAATCATTTCTGCATCAAGACTGATCACCAGAGTCTGAAATATTTCTTGGACCAGCGTGTCTCCTCCTCGACACAACAGAAATGGGTTAGCAAACTCATGGGTTATGACTATGAGATCACTTACAAGAAGGGTAAAGACAATATTGTGGTAGATGCTCTTTCTCGCACATTTGATGCCCAAGGTTCTCTTTCAACTATTTCTATGCCTGTTCCAAATTGGTTGCAATCTGTTCAATAGGGTTATGTCAATGACTCTTCCTTATCTCAAATCATCCAACGCTTGACCAACAACCCTTCTGTTGTACCACATTACTCTTGGGATGGTGCTTCTCTGCGATACAAGGGTCATCTGGTGCTTCCCCAGAGCACAGATCTTCAACAGGCTGTCTTCTATGAACTCCATGCTTCTCCATCAGCAGGGCACTCTGGGTTCCTCAAAACGTATGAATGAGCATGACATAACTTCTTTTGGCAAGGCATGAAAAGGACAATTCAACAGATGGTGGTCGAATGTGATACCTGCCAGCGCAATAAGGGTGAAACAACACTCCTTCCAAGATTTCTTGAACCCTTGCCCATACCTACACGGATTTGGACAGATATTTCTATGGATTTCATTGAAGGGCTCCCTAAATATGGCGGGAAGACAGTGATTCTCGTTGTGATTGATCGCCTCTCCAAATATAGTCATTTTTGTGCTCTCAGCCATCCCTATACAGCCTCCTCCGTCACTCAAATTTTCCTGGACCAGATCTTTCGTCTTCATGGCATCCCTTCTTCCATTGTCTCGGATCGGGATGCGACTTTCACCAGTCATTTTTGGACAAAACTATTTCGCCACACTGGCACCAAACTGAAGATGAGTTTAGGGTATCACCCACAAACAGATGGTTAGACTGAAATTATCAATAAATGCTTGGAAACTTATCTTCGTTGCTTCACCTCGGAACAACAACATCAGTGGGCAAAGTGGCTCCCTCTTGCTGAATGGTGGTACAATACCTCTTACCACACTGCCTCTAAAATGACCCCATATGAAGTGGTCTATGGTCAGGCACCTCTAGCTCTTCTTCCATACACCCCCACCAGTTCAGGAAGTTGACACTGTCCTTCGAAACCGCGATCAGATTCTTCGCATTTTGTGGGACAATCTTCACATGGCAAGAAATCGCATGAAGCAACAAGCTGATCAGCACCGTTCTGAGTGCACTTTTCAAGTCGACGATATGGTTTTTCTTCGTCTCCAGCCGTACAAACAATCCTCCTTGAAACTCAAAGGGTGTCATAAGCTTGCTCCAAAGTTCTATGGGCCATACCGGATTCTTCAGAAGATTGGGTCTGTTGCTTATAAATTGGAACTTCCTCCTTCTTCCCGCATTCATCCAGTCTTTCATGTCTCTTGTCTAAAGAAATTTCTTGGCACCAACATCAGTGGACAAACGATTTTACCCGAACTGGATAATGAAGGATCCATCCTTTTGGAGCCAGAGGCCATCCTCAATCGGCGCATGCATCAGCTTCGCTCTCGCTCTATCACAGAGGTCTTAATTCAGTGGCATGGCATGCAACCAGAGGATGCTACATGGGAACCAGAAGATGAAACTCAATGGTCCTTTTCTATTGTATAAATAAAGCATTTGTGATCAATAAAATTCATTCATTTAGGAGTTATTCCTCTGATGTTAATAGTGGCATTAGAGCCCTATCATAACTCCTAATGTTTTTTGCCATTTTTGGTATTCTATCCTCTACCATTCCCTATCATATTCTTTGCGCTCATGCCTTGTCTTGTTATAATTATGCCATTCCACTCAATATGCACTGTGGAAGTGTGCACTTAGGACATTTCCTCCTATTCCAGACATATGTTACTCTAATTCTTTCTCGGTCTAGATACCTCCTTTGCAATCATCTCCTTCATTTTATTTACTACTTTCTCCAGAGACCCATTTTCTTCACTTCATGACCCATTTCACCTTGCAAGATCTCTCCCTCCATGAGCTAAAGGCCCATTTCCATTGTGCATGCTCTCCCAACTTCTCCCACATACTTCCTCCTCACGACTTGAGATAACCTTAATCCGACGTGAAATTGTTCCAAAGGAAAAGAAAAAAGGAAACCCTAATCTCTTCTCTCACAAATACGGGAGCTCAACCCATGGCCTCTTTTTGTGAGACTCTGCTCGTAAAGTGTTCTCTCCATCTCACTATATCTGAGTTTGAATTATCATTGCAGCATCCCTCTCCCTCATGGCTATGTTATAAACATAATAATAAAAATAAAATAATAATGTCACTAATAATAATAATTATTATTATTATTATAACTATAATAGCTAAATTAAATAAAATTTTAAAAGACATACATCTTCACGAAAGGACTCCCCTGCGTCGGTATAAATTTGTGGGACATAATTTTGTTGTAAGAATATTATCTATTTCATTAATTCAGTATATATATAAATAAACGAAATAGTTTTTTCACTTCATTGGTGTCAGAGCAAGGTTAATTATTTTACCAACCGAGTAAGAAAAAGTATTGACCCAATAAAAATAATTGTACCAACCCGACAATTTTTTTTTTACCAACACAGGAAAAAAAACACCAAGTATACTTCACCTCACCTATAGACCAAAATAGAGAAAATATATACACCACCTCACACCTAAAGCATGACGGACCTAAAGAACCAGCTTGCACATTTGGAAAAAGAAAACACTCTCAAAGGTATTGTCACCAAAAACCAAGAGGGTCTAAGAGAATAAATGAAGAACAATAATGCGACACTCAAAAAAGATATCAAAGATTAAATCACTAGAGTAATGGAGAATAATATGGATGTGATCATGAACCTTTTACAAAATCAAGATCCTAGAAGTCGCAACAATTGACGAAATAGTTCAAGCATGTCTACCTTATCATCTCGTTCCTCCACATCACCACCACCTCCCTATAATTCATTGAAAGGAATCAATATCATTCCCTTACGATATGCCCACCCATGGCCAAAATATAACTATCTAAATATAATGAGAGTGAAGATCAATGTGTGGCATGGTTTAACAAGGCCAAATAATATTTTAGTATATATAATAACATTACGATAGATGAAGAAAAGGTAAAATGTGATTCAATGCATTTAGAAGGTAACACATACAACTGGTATATGTGGTGGAAATGAGAAAATTACTCATACACTTGGCACTTGTTTAAAAAAACTTTTTTAATTTAAGATTCTAGGGAATTATTGAAAACGGATTCTTCTCAAAACTTACTAGGCTACAACAAAAAGGAAGTGTCAAGGAATTTGTGCATCAATGGGAAGCTCTTTCCACACAAGTATTTGGGTTATCTAGTAAGCAATTACTCAAAACTTACCTGGAAAGCCTTACGTTAAAGGAAATTTCAACTTAAAATGGACCTCATAAAGAAAATGCCACATCAAAATCATATATACCACATAACACTACCATGTAAACTAAAATAACCTTAAATTATACAATGAAAATTAAAAATTATTATTATTATATGATACTATATAATATATTATATTATATAGTTTTACTTTAGTTATATTATATTATATATATTTTTATTTTTAGTTATATTATATAATATATTTTTATATATATTCAACGGGTTGGTTTATTATATAGTATTATATAATATATTATTTTATGTATTTCTATGTTTTAGTTTTATTATATTATATAGTTTGTTAGGTTGGTTTATTATATGGTACTATATAATATATTATATATTTTTACTTTTAGTTATATTATATTATATATTTTTATTTTTAAGTTATAGTTTATTGGGATTTAGTTAAATTTTTATTATACTTTTTTACTTTTTAGTTATATTACATTATATATTTTATTTTTTAGTTAGAGTTTATTGGGATTTAGTTATATGTTGATTGGATTTAGTTATATTATATTATAATTTTTTACTTTTTACTTATAATTTGTTAGGATTTAGTTATATTTTATTAAGATTTATTATAAATGTTGTTTATCAGGAATTATTATATATTATTATACCTAAATTAAATGATTAAAAATTGCTATATAATATTAAAGTGTTTAGTCATACCGACACTTCTTTTAAATTTTAAAGGATTTTGATTGGATTACACATTCTGACATGGATTTTCTTGAGCTACATTTTAAGTTGAAATTTCATCTAATGAATTACATATCCAAAATGAATTAAAAATTAATGACGTTTCAATCGTGGAAGTAGCAAGGCATAAGGCAAAGGAAACGAAATAGAAACTAGAAGAGATATCCAAATTGCGATTTAACAATGGCTATTTACAACAAAAAGAGAAACAATGCAGATACTATAGAAACAAGTGGTCATCGAGACATAAGTGTAACAATTCCAAATCATATAGATATCAAGCTAAAAAGGAATCAGACACATCCATTAGTCGTTCCTGTGAAAATCCTCACAACAGATCTAAGAGATGATGTATACCTCACAAGAGTAATTATGATTTAGTAGGAAAATAGAAGAAGAGTGGTCAATACAGTATAATGAGCAACAGAATAATATGGTACAGTAGAACTCGAATAGAAGCAATAATAATTCACACACACTAGTTAATTAATCACAATATGGACAAATAAATAGTACAATGGTAGAGAGGATTCGAATGCCCAAGGTGGCAATTCGAATTAGCCTCTCAAAGTGATCATAAGATCAATAGAGTGTCATCGGAGCACAACTAGGTGTCCTCATGATCATCGGAGCACAACTGGAAGTCTTCATCATCATCAAGGAGTCATCAATGCTCAAGTAACTGTCAACCATCAATCAAACTGAGTCTGGTAGGTGTAACTGAGTGTAACTAACTGTAACTGACTGTAATTGAGTGTAACTGAGTGACAACTGGACTGGTAGGTGAAGAAGGGCAAGTTGCTTCCTAAAATTAAGGAAGAAGGGCACATTAAGCAACTGGAGAGCTAAAAATGAATAGTGAGAAGCTCCTGGGGGATGGCTAACTGAGGGATAGGTGCTGGACTGATGACTGGGATGCATGCAAAATGCATGCAAACCCTAGAATGCATGCAAACCCTAAAGGTGCATGCATGACTGAAAATGTAAATGATCAAAATACTGGTGGGACTAGGATGGAGTATAGGAATATCCTAACACCCCCCCTTAATCCATCTTGGGCCCTGGTAACTAAGACCAAAGGTCACTTAATACAATGAATAATAACAGTCAATAAACCAAGGAAGTGGTAAAATTTCATGGGAAACATACCCCCTCCTCAAAAAATAGACTATAAGGTACACATAAAAATAAATGCTCCAAACTCAAGCAGGTGTGAT
Organism: Larix kaempferi; assembly: GCA_027924585.1. Lineage (NCBI taxonomy): Eukaryota > Viridiplantae > Streptophyta > Pinopsida > Pinales > Pinaceae > Larix > Larix kaempferi. The sequence goes on along the minus strand of BSBM01000101.1, from coordinate 10,816,499 downwards.
GCTTGGTCATATGTCTGGAGGTATCTTCTTCTTGGGAAGAAGTGGATCATGCTCAAAAAGCATGTGCTTGTACTTGCTCTTCAGATCGAAGGTGATGAGAACAAATCCAACAGTATGAGAATGATCCTTGAACCTGTGATTCGAATCAGCTGAGGTAGGATCAAATCTGTGAAAGTGCATATAGTCTTTTGTCTTCTCCTTTGAACCACCATGGGTGAGATTATGCCAAAAAGAACTATTACATGTTTGCTTGAAATCAAAATCAGATTTAAGACTTTCAAAACAGTTTCTTGAGATCTCCTTTGAACCAGCAGGGGTGAGATCAAAACTATCATATGCATGAGAAATTATCCCAAGCAGTAATTGCTTAGAACCCAAATTAGATACAAGACTTGAATCATGGTTTCTTGAGATCTCCTTTGAACCATGAGAGGTGAGATCAAAACTAGTAGATGCATGAGAAATTATCCCAAGCGAATGGCCACAGTTTCTTGAGATCTCCTTTGAACCAACAGGGGTGAGATCAAAACCATGAGATGCATGAGAAATCTTCCCAAGCGAATGGCAATTGCCATATTCTTCAATGACCTTCTAAAAGCATGGAATTATGATCATATAGTAGTATAAAAGAGGAGATAGTTGGAGAGGAGCGAATGCATTACCTTCAATAGTTGTTTTGACCTCCGAAATAATCATGTGATCATGATGCAAACCAACAGACTCTGGTGCAAGAGAGGATTTAGGACCTTCTGCAATATCTAGAGTGTGAGCTGGCACAGAAAGAGAAGAAATTTTGAGCATGAGTGGAGAATCTGCAAGTTCTTTGTCAACAACTTCAATATGAGATGATACTGGTTCATGATCTGAGAGACCATAAAGAGGAGCAAATGCATCACTTTGATTGATTTTGAATGGGTTAGGACCAAGTCCTTCATTCTTTCTGCCAAATTTTTCATCCAGGTGAGCCCATAACTCTTTTGGAGTCCCAATATCAATAATGATTGGGAGCAATATGTAATATGGCATAGTAAGCTTCATTCTTCCAATGTGCATGTCACCTTTATTCAACCAATCAATCTTCTCTTCAGAGGATTCAAAATCTCTTTCAAAATAACAATCAAAGAGATCATTTTTCTTCAAATATTCTATTATTTTTGGTTTCCATTCATCATAGTTGAATAGAGAAAGAGGAGCGATTTCTTCTAATTCTGGATACATTGAAGCTGTAGAAGACCTACAAAAGCAATAGAGAATACTGCTGCAAAGATGCAGAAATTGCTACACTCGAAATCTTGGTAATAACCTGCAAAAAACTCTCAAGAATGGAGATAAACAATACTCTCAACATGTTCTGATACCATGTGAAAATCCTCATAGCAGATCTAAGAGATGATGTATACCTCACAAGATTAATTATGATTAAGCAGGAAAATAGAAGAAGAGTGGTCAATACAGTATAATGAGCAACATAATAATATGGTACAGTAGAACTCAGATAGAAGCAATAATACTTCACACACACTAGTTAATTAATCACAATATGGACAAATAAATAGTACAATGGTAGATAGGATTTGAATTCCCATGGTGGCAATTCGAATTAGCCTCTCAGAGTGATCATAAGATCAATAGAGTGTCATCGGAGCACAACTACGTGTCCTCATGATCATCGGACCACAACTGGAAGTCTTCATCATCATCAGTGGAGTCATCAATGCTCAAGTAACTGTCAACCATCAGTCAAACTAAGTCTGGTAGGTGTAACTGCGTGTAACTGAGTGTAACTGAGTGTAACTAAGTGTAACCGAGTGTAAATAAGTGACAACTAGACTGGTAGGTGAAGAAGGGCGAGTTGCTTCCTAAAATCAAGGAAGAAGGGCGCATTAAGCAACTGGAGGGCTAAAACTGAATAGTGAGAAGCTCCTGGGGGATGGCTAACTGAGGGCTATGTGCTGGACTGATGACTGGGATGCATGCAAACCCTAGAATGCATGCAAACCCTAAAGGTGCATGCATGACTGAAAATATAAATGATCAAAATACTGGTGGGACTAGGATAGAGTATAGGAATATCCTAACAGTTCCGACTCTAACAGAAAAAGAAAAAAGAAAAAAAAAACACTTGTCCTCAATGTGGTGAAAAATGGATCCTAGGTCATAAATGTATATCTAATCATACATCTCAGTACAAAATTATAGATGGTAAGGAAGTACAAGTTTTATGCAAAAGAAGATACCTCCAATCATGATTTGGATACAAACGCACCCAAGGTGCTAATAGAGACATTCGCATGCATCCAATAAACATGTAAAGAAAAAGATTCAGTGTTACATAATAAAGTTGCCACCCAAAAGGAAGAAACTCAATTATGCATAGTACAATAAATTCCACCCCATTTGAGAAATAGTGATAACATTAAAGATGAAAAACTCTTATCCCATGTTAAAAAATCAATAAAGGTAGAACCAAAGAGGATACAACTTAAAGGAACTATTAAGAATAAAAACATCACAATTTTAGTCGATACAAGTAGTACACACAATTTGGTGGATACTAAAATGGAAAAAATAATTAATATTCTTGTATACCTTGTGAAGAATCTCATAGTATCAATTATCGATGATAGACAAGTGGAAAGAGTACAAAAACACCATAAGGTTCCCTTACAATTTCAAGACTTGAATCTACAAATCAAATGCTATGCCCTACCACTCAAAGGAGTAGATATGGTGTTAGGAGCAGAATGATTAATGCAACTAGGTACCTACACCACCAACCTGAAAGAACAATATATGGAATTCAAATGGCAAGGACATAGTTACAATTTGTATGTATTGGAAAGCTTATGAGCATCACAGCTCAAGGAAAAGGAATTCCAAAACAAAAATCATTCCATGTACATATCAAGATAGAGGAAGCAATTTTCGTAATCATGATCGCATATCTCAAATATCCGCTTTAAAACAATTCTAGAATCAAGATGATATCATCCAACATAGATTTGAGGAAAAAACACCTTTAAAGGTGGTGGCAATGTTATAAACATACTAATGAAAATAAAGTAATAATTTTATAATATATATAGATTTGGAACAGATTTTTTCCTTTAAGCTACCTATCCAAATGAGCCGCGTGTCCTTCTTCTCTATGTGGAATTTTTTGGAATGTATCAGAGTTCATGCAAGTGAAAATGGAATGAAAAAGTGAAGAATTAAGCTTGAGATATTTGTGAGCAATGGTGTCATCCATGGGAAACATAAATGATGACATGAACTCTTCCAGAATTGGTATATGTTAATTTGCAATGTATTTGATGTGAGAGCATTTGCAATGTATTTTCTATGTATTTAAATGTGAAAGCACACTAGATATGTCAAAAAAAAATTAAGGCTCAAAAGACTTAGCATTGGATTGAAGAAATCTATTCTTAGTCAAGTTGGTATACATTTTTGAAACAATAATAGTTGTTAAAGTTCATTGTTGTATAGCTTACATTACTGCAAATTCTTAGACCTACACATAGTGTAAATTTTTTTGGAATATTGCTACAGAGATTGGTGTGTTGGAGTACTTGTTAAATTTCAAATCAATTACATTACCAACTTGTAGAAGATGCATCTGTTGGCTTCTCTGGTTGGAGCAATGATCACTAGAAAAGACACCTATTTAGAGTGGCTGAGGAATATCAATTCCACATTCATCTACAATGACCTATGGGATGGTATATGTGAAGGGGTAACCATTGAAACAAAAGTTGGCTCCATGACCTCAAACCCAAAACTGCTACAAATAGAGAAAGAACTACGGTGTGTGGAAGATCAAAGATAATAAATCATTAGCATTAATTAATGCAACAGTAAGGGAAGAGGTGAGTCAGCACATATTACATGCAAAATCTTGTTTTGATGCCTTACAATTATTGAAAGATGTGTATGACTCACATTCTGAGTTGGAGCTAATTTAGTTGATGTTAAAGTTGTTCAATCTGGAAGTGAAATATAATGACCCTACAACTATTTCATATGAGATCATAGAAATCATGCATAAGATAAAAACCACTGGTGTGAAACCAGACCGTCCACTCACTACCTCTATCAAGTTCCTTTATCCCACACATTCACACTACCTTGGATCACTTCAAGCTAGTGACAAACTTAAGGACATCACCTTCGACTCTCTAGTGGATAAGATTATAAACAAAGAGAAATTTTTTGGAAAGAAGACTCTCCAAACCATTGAATAGACCTTGTGCCTTTACCAGAAGCAAAGAACCAGTAAAAGAATCTTCGAAGGGAGAGAACAACAAAAGAGTATGTGGAAGAAATAATTTCAAAGGAAGGGGTAGAAACAACACAAATAAGAGACCATATTTACATTTTAAATGTTGTGGTAAGAATGGACATGATGTAGAGAAGTGTTGGTCCCCTTGGAATACCATCAAAGAAACACATAATAAAAATAAATAAGACAAAGATAAATCCCAAGAGATTGGTAATTAAGCTCTTCAATCTACTCATTTTATTGTTGCACATTGTAATATTGGAATAAATGAGATCACTTCATTTTCATCTTGGAAAGACACTTGGTTGCTTGATATAAGTGCAACACCCCACATGAAATTTAAAAAATATTTCTTTGAATAACTAAATGGCAATGTAGATGGAATAATATATTTTGCAGATAAGGCCATCCTCAAACCAAAGGGAATTTGTTCCATCGGGCTCAAACTGCCAGGATTCCCTGATTTTTTGTTGCATAATGTTATCTATCTTCCAAAGTTGCAAAGATGCATGTTGTCCCCAGTGCAAATTCAACAGCAAGGCCATTCCATTCACATGTTCAATGGAATATTAGAGATAAGGAATTCCTCTGACAACCAGGTCATCATGACTAGATATGAAGATGGAAAGTTGTCGAGAATGAAAGGATCATCTACAAGAGTTCAGAATTTTTCCTTCCACTCTCAACATGAAGAAAGTGCATTGTCATCTAGTCTTTTATTGCATTCTATATATGGGCACATAAACTATAACCGTCTCCATTTGTTGGAAAAGAATGTTTTTTCTAGTTTTCCCACCATTCTGAAGAAGATCAAACAATGTGATAATTTCATTCTTGACAAACATAGAAAGCATCCATTTCATGATTTCAAATTTAGAGCATGTAGAAAGTTAGAGTTGATACACTTTGACTTGTGTGGCCCCATGCTTGTTCCTTCTAACAATGGTATTAAATATCTCATGAATTTTGTTGATGACTACACCAGAATGTGTTGGTTATATTTATTAAAGAAAAAATTTGAAGCATTTCAAACATTTAAAAATTTCATGTATGGATTGAAAATGAAGCACAATCTCACACTGGCACACTTCATACTAATAACGCAAAAGAATACACTTCTAATGATTTTGAAACATATCTTCATCAACATGAGATTACGCATCAAACTAAAATTCCATACAATCCTCAACATAATGATGTGGCAGAAAGAATGAAAAAAACTATTATGAATATGGTACGCTCAATGCTATTTTTCAAGAATGTCAAATTGATGTTTTCGGGTGATGAATCTTTATGTGTTGTCTATTTGAGAAATCAAAGTCCAACTCATGATTTTGGAAACAAAACTCCACACGAAATGTGGTATGGTCGTATTCCTTTGGTGAAGCATCTCAAGGCCTTTCGTTCCACCTACTATGCCTTGGTACCAAAAGAACAAAGGGACAATCTTGGTGCACGAAGTCGAAAATGCATTTTCTTGGGGCACTCAAACACCACCAAGGAATATCGTCTTTACAATGAGGTAAAAAAAAGTTTATTCTTTCCAGAGATGTCATTATTATTGAAATGAATAAAAATGATGATTCTATTGAAAGATATCTTGATTGTTTGGAAAATTTTTCCCATGTAAAGACCTTTTATGAAGTTGATAATGAAATTACACATCTTAAAGGAGGGATCCCTATCTTGGATCAATATCTAGCATTTATGTTTGAAGCACCAAAACCACCTCATGAAGATGAAGTTCTTGCCACTTCACTTGAATAGGAATTTCAACTGGATGATGTGATTGAAAGGATTATAATATTAAATATTGAAGAGAATGAAGAACCACCAACTAATCAATTGGGCCATTCAAGAAAAGTTTTGAAATGGGTCACAAAGACACTTGAAAGTTGTTAATGCTTGAAACAACATAGAAGGTTGATTTCACAAAGTGTTAGAAAATTGTGAGAAAAAAATTATTTTTTTTCCTTTGGTCCTATAAACTATGGTATTTTGGAGTCCCACTCTACTTGTTCTACCTATGCATTGTTATACTTTTGTGATCAAACAAGGGGGGGGGCTCATAATAAATTATGAGCTCCAATAAATGAAACAATTTGCATTTGTTTCCTGAGTTGTATGGTTAAGATGGTTGAATGGAAAAAAGTTGGATTGAAGGGGTTTTTTCTTCATAGTGTGCTCAGTTGTTTTGATTAACACTTGAGTACCATCCTATGAGAAAGAAAGAAAGAAAAAAAGTTAAAATTTATAAATGTTTTGGTTTTTGCAGTAATGTGATATTGCATATGCATTTCATTGATGCACTTGTCCACATATATGCTATGTATCGAGGTCATGGATGTATTTATTTTTCAAATTTCTACTCATCAAAAGGGTACTTTGCACTACCACAATGCATTTGGACACTATGCTAACCAAGGCCTAACTCCCACCATATTATCACGTCAAACTTGCATGCCTGGTGCACGATCCCAACCCCTTGATCTTACTTGGAATATGATCTATGGAATAATCCTTATAAGGTGTAAAATTTTGGGTTGTGCGATGCATGTGGGATAAAGGTATATCGGAAAACCAACAAAATCTTGACCGCGTGTGGTGTTTGGTGACCTGGTTTTTATTGATCACCTGCCCCATGATTTGTCTCTATGTTGTGATGAGAGGTTGGATGAATTGGCACTTGTGTGTCTATGTGTAACATGGCTTGCAGTATAAACTTGGTTGATGATGTGTCCCCGACGTGGCATATGAACTGATAGTCAAAAATTGGTTGTGTATTTGTTTTAAATGTTTTGTCCTCAACTATTAACTCAATGATTCATAATTTGCATGAAGTGGGCCCATAAGAAATTCTAAATGTGATTTCACATTTTTTGCATTGAGTGGTTTCAATATTGATAAACCGTTGTGATGGATATGTTAACACCCAAAAAAAATTCACTAGCTCATCTCCCTAGTCACATAACCCATTTGTCCACTTTTCCTACCATTTTGGCCTCCAAAACCCTAAAAATTCCTCAAATGGTAACCAAAAAGACCAAAAATCATTATTTCCCTCCTCAATTAATGAAATTCCTTCAAAAAAGGTCAAAACCCCTCAAAAAAGGGTTCAAAATTCCCAAAATAAAAGAAAAAAGGGGAAAAAGTCAAAAATAATTTCAAAAAGAGGGAAAAACCCTAAAAATATTTACCAATACTATTGGTTTCCAAAAACTATGGGTCGATACTCCACCATCCAAAACCTCTATAAAAGATGATGGAGGCTCCCCATTTCAATATCCATCAATCACTCTTCACACCCTTATGTTGGCGAAATTCCTATTGAACCCTATCCTATCACCTTGAGCTTTTGTTCACCATTTTAGTTGAGTATTGGCTACCCATTGAGCATTTGGAGAAGAGAAATGAAATATGGAGCACTCGTGCACTACTCCTATACTGCTGCAAGGACTCCAACAACCTCACCATTTGAGGTAACACCATTGCAAGCCCTTGTTTTCCCATTAATACAAATTCAAATTCCATTTACTGAGTTCCTCATGGTTGTTTACCTTTTACTGTTATAGTTTCGATTTATTTTTATGTTATCACATGCACATGTCACATTTTAATATTTACTTTTTACTTTTTTCACATATCATTTTTTACCCATTATTGAACTGCTACTAAGGGTTCCTAAATCCTTAGTAGGTTCTCTTTAGCACGAGCTGGTGTGAAAACACTACATACAGTTTTGGCGACTCCACTATTTCAATTCCCTTGGAATCTTTGGTTATTTTTAGCTTGTACTTTTCCTTTTACTTGCTTTTTACAACTCTGGTTCACCCCTGGACACCCATATTTTCATATCTAGCCCTTGCCTTCTCTTTAAGCCTCAAAATTTCCATTTTTTTGGCTCGTCTTGCACTTTCCATAGTCATTTTTCGCGTCGTGGATCGCAACTGACGCCGCAATAGCCGGGCCTTCATAGCGCACGTTTTCAACCTAGAACCACACCCGCAACGTGGGTTTCAGCCTTCGAGCAACACCCTGAAAGCGCAGGTTTCACCCCCGAAGTCGTGCCCTGAAAACACGGGTTTCTCCCCCGAAGCTGTGCCCTAAAAGTGCAAGTTTTAGCCCCAGAGCCATGCCCTAAAAGCACAGGTCTTAGCTCGAAAGTCGCGCACTGCGATGCGCTTTCCAGCCCAGAAGTTGTGCCCTATTTCCTATCACTGTCATCCATTTCCAACATGACTTTTCTGTAGTTTCCTGCACCCTGCAGCCATTTTTTCCTGTTTTTTTCTGCCCTAATAGCCATTTGTTTGCTTGTATCCCTTTTTTATAGCTGTAGTTTTCTGCTATTTACTTGTTGTACCATTTAAAATATTTTACTTTAGCATTTACGTTTCAATAAGTTTGTTCAGTTTACATAGCAGTTAATACGTTTATTTCCATTTTTAGTTATTTTATTGCCATGGCTGGGCAATCTTGGGTACACATCACTTGTGCACACACTCGATCACCATAATTCAAGTGAGCCTTAAAATCTACTTAACTCAACCAACATTTAGCCCCACTTTGGGAACAAAAAATAACTTTGTAGTTAGGTAGGACATTGGGGATAGGCATCCAAATAACACCCCTTTGTCACTTGCACTTGAGACATAGTTGTTGTCCATTAGGGATCCAAAATCACATATTACTTGTTGGTACGGTTCACACCGATTTGTCAAAGGGCCTCTCCCTTAGGAGGGAAAGTAGCAAGACTGGTTATGGAGGTCTGAGTGGAATGTCACTCTCCACTCTGTACTGAAGGACACCTACTCATTGTTCTCGTCATACATTCCATATTGGGTGTGTGATAGCCAAAGAACTGAAGTTGCGAGACACCTTTCCGGATGTACCATGAACAGGGTAGCTTAATTTCCATTCTTCTAGGGCTCTTTTACCCGGAGTCCCTCTTAGTAGAGGGATATCCTCATCCATTTGGTTCTCCATTTCGTATTGCTTGACTGTGGATTTCATCACCCTGCAGGGGATATGATTTGTGTGAGCTTTCATATCTCTTAGATAGGTTTTTGGTTGCTCCTATACCCCCATTGGATTAGTGAGTCTACCGTTTTCATTTTTTAGGAATACTGCCTATTGGTATTCTGATAATTTTTATTGTCGCTCTGCTTGTTGTAGCACGTATTGCAGCACGCGTTTTGAGCATTGATGTTGGCTTAAGTGCCATATTTTTTTATCTCTCCTTTTGCACACATGGTTGCACTAGGATTTTTTAGCATTTCACTCACCAGAACCCCTTATTATTTTTCCACCTATCACCATTGATTCATCGAGACATTCTCGTCGTCTATGAGGCCAGTCCCCACAACACGGTTCAATTGACACCACTCATCATAGGCGTAGAGCCTCATCACCAGATCCTGATGCCCCTTATTTTACATTTGATTCCGAATCAGAGATACCCATATTCACAGCTCTGTCTAGCCCCATGGTTGGTCATGTGACTTCCAACCCCTTTTTTGGTGGGATTTTTGGTGGTGGATCCACCACCATCCCAGCTACCACATTAGCATCTATCCCTGTTATACCATCTGTAGGACCTACACCTATTATTCTTGTCACTACATCCATCCCTTTGGTTAGTGGATTTGTTACAACTACAGTCCTGTTGGTGACTAGTATCACACTTAGGGGCACGGTCCCTTCCTACATGATTCCCCCACATTTTACTGGAGGTCCCTCAATCCCCATCATGACTCATACCATTGCTCCACACATTGGGGGCAGTGGCCCCACCGTTTTCACTATGACTAGCACACACTCCCCTACGACCATGTCACATCCTTCTGTCAGTTTTCCATTCATGGCTAGCCTCAACCTCCCTGATCTATCCAGATTGAACAATGACCTGATTCGACATGACCCCACTTGGCTTCACATGCCTACCAAAATCCCTTTAGACATCCCTAAGTTTAAAGGAAGGGAGGGTGAGGACCCCCAAAATCACATCATGTCCTTCCATTTATGGTGTTCCTCCAACTCCATAGTGGATGACTCCATCTGCCTCCGCCTTTTACAATGCACCCTTACTGGCTCTGTAGCTAAGTGGTACATCGAACAACCTCATAGGACACATTCCACCTTTACATCCCTTGCTTTGAATTTCCTGCAATTCTTTCGGTTACCAGTCCGCTACGATGCTGGTGTAGAGATCCTATTGTCTTGCATAAAAAACACAGCTACCCACATCACTGACCATATTCATGAGTGGCGTAATGTCGAAGTTTATGTAATATTAAGTTAGACAACCGCATCTTCCTATATTGGTTCTTAAAATCTCTTATGCCAGTTATTGCCAAGGATGTGGCATCTGAATGGCCTCAAGCCAAAGAAGAAGCCATTCTAAAAGCCCAGCAATTTGACTTCATTTATGCTCGGTTAGGCTACCTATATTCCATTTTACCTGATGGTCCCCGTAGCAATTCCTCCTGGAAAGACGCAATGGGGGCATCCCACGCTGCCAACGGTATTATTGGACACGTTGAGTCTTATAGTCAACCTTATACTGCTATTGTGATATTTTAGGATTAGGATCATTTAGCAGTAGCACACCTCACTAGAATTCACTCATGAAGTGCAGAAAGAAGAAGAAGAAATGTTGAATCAATAATCACTCATTACACAGAAAATGGAGAAACATTGTTGTATCATTCATCAGCTGTAAGTTGGCACTCTGTAAAATGAATAATAACTAAATAAAATGAATGAGATTCGAATGCCCCTAAGTTCATTCGAATTATCCTCAGTGTGTAGCTTGGATAGCATTGGAGACATAATCCAAACCGATGGCAGTGGTCATAAAGGTCAACTAGTCAGTCAAATGAGTCTAACTGAGTGCATGAGCACTTATGTAGGGAAGGAGACTCCAATGTGGGCGCATGAGGAGTTGTCAGTAGTCAGTGGAGCTCAAACTAGTCTCAGTAGGTTCCTATCTGAGTGATTCAGTCAGTTAACTGATAAATCATCCCCTGAATCAAGGAACTGAGTCATCAACCAACTAACTAACTGAAGTAACTCCTAAATAGGTGGAAGAAGGTGCACATGTTCTCTAGTGATGAAAACAAGGGCGCATCAGTGGCTAGGAGGGCTAAAACTGAGCAGATTCAAGCTCCTAGGGGATGCAAAATAAGGACTATGTGCTGGGAGACTGCCATATTGATGACTAGATGCATGCAAATGATTGGATGCATGCAAAATTGCATGAAATCTTGCAAAATACAAAAATGATGGTGAGAATATTCGAACACCCCTCCGCAAGCTATACTATCAGGTAGTAACCGAAAACTGAAAAGTAGGGCCCTCGTGACTGATACCAAAGGTCACCCCGTATAACAATCTAAATAATAAAAGAAGAAAGAGGGAAACCCCACTGCGAAGAAATCCCTCCCTCAAAATAGACTGAAGGATGTTAATGTGGCATATCATCACTCACCCCAAGAAGAGATCTAAGGTAAGTGAACCTCTTCACCATGAAGGTCTTGGTGAATATTTCTGCAATCTTCTCTTCCGTCAGAAGGTAGAGCAGTGAAATGATCTGATCATGCACCAATCCTTAGATGTAATGCATGTGTATCTCAATGTGTTTGGTTCTCTGTCTCAAAACCGGATCTGTAGAAATCCTGATAGCACTATGATTGTCACAATAGATGACTGGTGGAGTACTGAATCAAATCCCAAACTCTGATAAGATTCCCCGCAACCAGATGCACTGTGTGGTTGCATTGACTACACCTCTATACTCAGCACCTGCTGAAGAGAGAGCTAAAGCAGTCTGTTTTTTGTTCGACCAACAAATAGGTCCAGATCCAATCATGAAAACAAAACCATATGTTGACTTCTGATTTGAGCTGTCTCCAGCCCAATCCAAGTCAGTATAGCCAACAAGGTTCATAGGAGACTCAGCAACATAGTGAATACCATAGGTCTTGGTCCCTTGCAAGTAATGCAAGATCCTCTTTTCTTCCTTCCGGTGAAGCTCATGAGGCTCCTGCATGTATATGGAAACAACACTAACTACATAGGAAATATCAGGTCGAGTGTGTGTAAGAAACAATAAACTCCCAATCAGTTGCCGATATAATGTACCATCCACTAGAGGTGTGGAAGAACCATCCTCAAGGTTGATCCCTGAAAGAAAAGGAAATGTTGTTGGTTTGCATTCGCTCATGCGGAACCTGTCAAGCATATATGAAACATACTTGGATTGTGAACCTTGATTCCTGAATCACTCTGAGTGACTTCAAGACCAAGAAACTGTCTCAATAATCCAAGATCTGACATGGAGAAGGAGTTATGCAAAGCTTTTTTTATAGATCTGATGCATGAAGTGTTGCTCCCAGTAATCAATAAATCATCAACATATAGAATAATCAGAAGTAGAGAGTCACATTCATGTCTCATGTAGACATTCGAATCAGATCTGCATCTCAAGAAGTTTTGTGACACAAGGAAGGAGTCTTCAACATACCCTTCAGGTTGCTTCATGTAGATCTCCTCCTCTAAATCTCCATGAAGGAAAGCACTCTTGACATCCATGTGATGCACTTCACAGTGCTTGGATGCAGCAAGAGCAATAACAAGACGGATGGAATCCATATTAGCAACAAGTGTCAATGTCTCTGAGTAGTCAATCCCATGGATGTGGGAGAAACCCTTTGCAACCATTCGAGCCTTTTATTTTCTAGTGACCCCATCAAAGTCCATCTTAGTTCCGTAAAGCCACTTGAATTGAAAAAACTTCCTCCCAGGTGGAAGAGAAACGAGCTCCCAAGTTTCATTTCTTTGAAGACTCATACTCTTCATCCATAGCTGCTACCCATCTTGGATCTTGGTAGGCTTCAAAGAATGTCTTTGGATCTGATCCAATCATAAGAAAGCATCTCTCAGCTAGAAATGGATCTGTGTGAGAGGGTAGATCAGATCTGGTTGTTCTTGAAGATGATGGATCTCCAACAAGATCATTGGTGGATGCAGTAGTAGTGGTGGCCCATTATGCAATAGGAGTTCGAGCCTTAGGTGCTAGATCTTCAGGTTCTTGTGGATCTAGATCTAGCATTCGCTCTACCTTCTAAATCTTCTTTTTCTCAACTTTATTTACTAAATCTTTTCCATTCAAGCAACCTTTGTAGGTGCCTTGGGAAAATTTGATCTTGGGAAGCCCTTCAACCATCTCTTTAGTATGCATGTCTTGCAAGTATTGATAGTTAAGATGCCCAAATCTTTCATGCCACGGTCTACTCTCTTCATTGGCATGAGTGTGAAGACCAAATTGCTTTGAGAGAGGTAAGAAGTGGGAGAACTCATACAGTTTTGACTTATGATTTGCAACACCTTTTGCAATGGTAGAACCTGGTACCATGTCTTGGATTTTGACCTCATTTGGAGAGAATATCACCCTCTTGGGATCTCCAGTATGGGTCATTTGATATACTGCAAGTAGATTAGCAGTGAGAGTGAGGACATAGAGTACATCCAAGAAGTATCCATGATCTAGTTTGATTCTTCCAATCCCCTCAAAGGAGACCTCAGAATCATTCCCCAACATAATGGATGGTCCAACAGTAACTTCGAATCTAGTGAAGAGATTCTAGGAGGAAGACATACGCCTAGATGCTCCATAATCTATTATGAAGGAGGATTGAGTTGATGCACCTTCCATGAGGGCATGACATCTCTCTTTGTTCTCAGATCCAGATGGTTCACTCTCTTTCTTCCTAGCACATGCAGGTACTGGAAGATTATTTTTTTCAAGAATTGAAGCCATGAGATCTATGGTCTGCTTCATACATGATCTCTCGGGGTGATATCCTCGATTACAGTATGTGCACTTGGATTTTCCCTTCTGAGTGTGCTTGTCCTTCTTAGGATTTGAGGCTCCATCTCACTGTATGGGAGCCTCCTGCTTTGTATCATTCGACTTTCTATCAGAAATTTTTTGTTTCCCTTTTCCATTCGCTCTTCTCATCTCAGTGGCTACAAGAGATGAATCCAACTTGGTTTTTATCACTACCATGTGTATTAGCTTCTCCTCCTCAAGTGTGAGATATTGGATGAAGTCTCCAAGTGAAGGGAAATTCCATTTTGGAATGGACAATCTTGATGACTGGAAGGTCGAAATAAACACTGAATAATTAGGCCCTAGCTTTGATAGAATGGCAAGGATGAGTTGTTTTTCTTCCTTCTCAATCCCATACCTCTTCAACCGTAAAATCAAGTTCTTGAATTTGTTGAGAAACTCAGTGATAGTTTCGAAACTGCTTAGGCTCATGGAGATGAGCTCAGTTTCTAGTTTATGCCCCTTCAAATCATCTTTCTTTCCAAGGAGGGATTCGATCTTGTCCCAAACCTCCTTTGGAGTCTTCAAATCGATAACATGAAAGTGAAAATCTTCAGAAATGCTAAGTAGCCGCAGTCCTACTACTTCATCAAGCTTGTCTAAGTACTTGGATTTCTCTACTGCATCAATGGGCTCAACTGAAGAGCCATTCACCACTCTGGAAAGACTCTTTGACTTCAAGAAGATGTCCATTTTATCCTTCCATTCGAAGTAGTTGAATGAATTCAACTTGAGATCCATAATGTTGCAAAATTCAAAGCTGAAAGAGGGAGATTCCTGCAAAACAAATGTGAATTATGAAAAGAATATCTACTGCAATTCGAATTGAACACTACCTTAGGACACGGAGCACATGTGACTAACTCCTTCACACCTGGCTATACCTCACTTGATTAATCTAGTGAATTCAAGGCAATAGCACCAGGATTTGTTGTGGAAACTTAGAGGCTTCTGGTGCTCAATGAAAGACAGGTGCTCAAGGAATTGCTACAACTGATGCTACTGCAATTTGAATAGCTGCTGTCAGCTCTAATACCATGTGATATTTTAGGATTAGGATCACTCAGCAGTAGAAGACCTCACTATAATTCACTCATGAAATGTAGAAAGAAGAATAAGAAATGTTGAATCAATAATCACTCATTACATAGAAAATGGAGAAAAAATGTTGTATCATTCATCAGCTGTAAGCTGGCAATTTGTTAAATGAATAATAACTGAATACAATGAATGAGATTCGAATTCCACTAAGGTAATTCGAATTATCCCCATTGTGTAGCTTGGATAGCATTGGAGACATCATCCAAACCATTGGCAGTGGTCATAAAGGTGAACTAGTCAGTCAAATGAGTCTAACTGAGTGCATGGGAACTGATGTAGGGAAGGAGGCTCCAATGTGGGCACATGAGGAGCTGTCAGTAGTCAGTGGATCTCAAACTAGTCTCAATAGGTTCCTATCTAAGTGCTTCAGTCAGTTAACTGATCAATCATCCCCTGAATCAAGGAACTGAGTCATCAACCAACTAACTAACTGAAGTAACTCCTAAATAGGTGGAAGAAGGCGCACATGTTCTCTAGTGATGAAAACAAGGGTGCATCAGTGGCTAGGAGGGCTAAAACTTAGCAGAAACAATCTCCTGGGGGCTGCAAAATAAGCATTAGGTGCTGGGAGACTGCCATACTAATGACTGGATGCATGCATTTGCATGTAAATGCACGCAAATGACTGGATGCATGCATTTGCATGTAAATGCATGCAAATGACTGGATGCATGCATTTGCATGTAAATGCATGCAAATGACTAGATACATGCAGAATTGCATGCAAGCATGCAAACTACAAAAATGATGGTGAGAATATTCCAACATCTATGCCCCCTACTAGCTCCCCAGCTTATAACCCCACACCCAATTCTTCCATGGGTGGCCCATACCTTTCTCGTGCCACAACCCATTCCGGAGAAACACCCTCATATGTTCCCTTGGCCCAAGCCCCTCATGTACATAGACCTTCATGTCCAACGCATTGTTACGGTCACGCACAACCAACATACTCTCCTGCTACAGCAACTCCCTCCTATTACCACCAACAAGGTGCACCCATGCCAGCATAACCAAAATCCTGTCCTGCTTACTATCCCTCGCCGACAGCACCCGCACAACCTCAAGCCCCTCCGGCTTACTATCCACCACAAGCAGCACCAACACTTGCTCAACCACAAAATCTTCCTACCCCCCAAGGGAAATTTTATGCCCAACAAAATCGACAACAAACCCAACCTGCCTAAAAAAACCAAGAAGGCCAACAAAATCGGGGAAGAGGACTTAACCGGGGGAACAACCAACCTCAGGATCATGGCGGTCAAACCCCCAATGCCCTAAACAATAATGTCGCCCCAACCAATCAAAACCCTGATCAAACAACTCGTCAACGAAAGAACCCCAATTTACGAATGAACCACCCATGTTCTATCTGTGGGGTATACGACCATTATGCACACAATTGTCCCCACTTAGAGAAAACTCAACAACTTTGGAATGATCATACCCAACGCCAAGGACATGCTGCTCCGTCGGCTCCACCTAACCCCCCGCAACCTAATGCACAACCCATCCACGGTCGCCTTACGAGCTTACGATGGCCGCTCAACTCAACCCCAAGGCCTCCTGGCCAACGTTCCAGTCCAATTAGATGGTAAAACTATCCTTATCGACATTGAGGTCATCAAAGCACATCTTGATTATAACCTCCTTCTTGGACACAGTTACATGTATGCCATGAAGGCTATTGCTTCATCAATCTTTCGCATTTTGATGTTCCCCCATGAGAAACGGGTTATTAAGATCGATCAACTTACGTATTATGACCAGAATTCCCCCACTACACCAGAAAACGTTCTTGCCATGGTCGAACAACATGTTCTTGGAGCACCCACCTCTTTGGTTTCCACCGTTGGACCTGGAATTTACTCAGAGACTCCCATGACATCTACTTTTCGGTTCATCCCACCCCCTCCGCTGGAAGTGGAGATATCTTATCTGTGCACCATTTCTTCCAAACAAACGGTGCCTAATTCGCAACCACCTATGTTGCCGCAACCACCATCAGTCCCTATTCATGTTGGAGCAACACTATCCACACTATCTCGTTCTTGTTCCCAACTTCAGGGGTAGTAAGTGCACCAGTTATGACTACGTTGAATCTCCCCGAGTTGACACTAGGACTACATGTGTGGTACTTACCTGCTCCTATTCCTCCCCTGACACCACATGCCGTTCTCCAACCAGTCCAATTGATTAACACTGCTAACCACCCAGGACATTATTAAGAGCGTGCACTACTCCCAATATGTCAGCAAAGAGATTTCACTCTAGATAAATAGCAATGGAATGTTGTATAGCACCATAGGCTACTTACCCATCACATGCATAACACTGCAAACATCCTAAATAAATGTGTATACAACTGGATACTATAAAACAAAAATGATAATTCAAATACTTATCTTTGTTTGTTTGGTAAGATCTCCTTTTGATCCTAGTCTTCTAATTATCATCATAGTTTATTAACCAATCTTGTATGTTGCTTCTCCTATTCTCCTAGAGAGCTTTGTGAGGGGACTCCTTTTCTTCTAAACTGGAGAGAGTCTTCTTCTGTCCTATCATGTGCTTCGAAGCACCACTGTCAAAAGACATATTCTTCAATTTCTTCCTTTGCTTGCTTCCGGGGAGGTTCTTCACCTCTTCTTCTTCACTATCATCTTATGTTAGATGTGCTTGATGTCTTTTGTGGTGGAATCCCTTCTTGTGTTCTTTTCTCCTTCATGAACAATTTCTAGCAATGTGTCTTATTTTGTGATAATTGAAGCACTGGAATGAAGAGTGGTCTCTTTCTGGATTGGTTCTTCTTGTCTTTTGAAACCTTTGGGGAGGTTAAGACTCCTTGTGGCTTTCCTTCTTGAAGTTGGATTGACTTCTTCTTCTCTTGGTATGGGTAGCTAATGATTGATTATCTTCTTTAAGTAGGGATTCTCTATTGGATACTCTAGCCTCTTCTTGAATGCAATCCTCCCATACAATATCAAACTTCATGCTTTCCTTTCTGGAACACATGGTCTGGATGAATGAATCCCAAGGTCTAGTGAGACCATTGAGAGCAGTCATGACTAGTTTATCTTCATAAAGGGAGTCTCCAATGGCTTCTAATTGTTCTTTGAACTAGGAAACCCTTGTGAACTAATATTGAATGGATTCCCCTTGAATCATCTTGGTGCTCTTCAATTGAGCTCTTAGATTCATCTTCCTGTTGATATTCCTCCCTTCATACATTCTGGCTAGGGCATCATACATTTCTTTTGGGGTCTTCTTTGATGACACTTCAGGGATCAAGTGGTCTTTGATAGAATCAACAATGATTCTCTTTGCCCTAATCATGTGCTTCTTGTACTTATCTTTAGCTTCATCTTCCGTAGGTTTTGCAACTTCATATTTGATGTATTGGGAAAGGTCATTCTCTTCAAGAATGAGGTCAATCCTATATTTCCATGCCTGGAAATTCTCTATTGCCTCTAGCTTATCCTCAATCTTAGTGCTTAGGGCCATCTTATCCAGGAGGTCACCAAAAATTGAAAATTCTCAAAATGCAAAACGGACCTTACCAGGAGATGTGCTTAACTGAATTGAGTTGACTGATGTACTTGGTTTATGAAAACTTCAACTTTTCACCCTTCAAACTTGACCAGTGAATTTTGGATCTGCAACACATTTTCTGGTTCACTGGTTTACTGATTTACTGGTTTGCAGCTTTTCTAGTTCACTAGCTCACAGCTTTTCTACTTCACTGGTTCTTCTAGTCTAGGATTCAACTAGGGTTTGACTTATCACGGGGTTCTAGCCACTCAAAAACTTTGATCTAGGGCTTTGCTTTTGAGGAGGAGCATCTAGCCATGCAATCAGATTCCAAAAATTCCAACTTTTGCATAAACCCTAATTTTTCAATGGAGGAAGAAGAGAGAGATTTTCACCTTGTGAAAGATGTCCTATTTAGGATAGCTCTAATACCATGTTAAGTTTAGCATAAAATTCACAACAAGAGCATAATAAGGATCACTGAAAGAAACACAATCAAAAGATAGACACAAATTTATCTTGGGAAACCCTCATGGGGTAGCAAACCCAGCAAAAATTCCACAATATAGATGATCAACAAATACAAAGATGAAATCCCCAAACAAGAGCTCCTTCTCCTCCTTCGCAAATCTCTCTCTCTCTTATGCAAGTTCACAAGTGAGTGAGTGTGTGTTAAATGAGGAACATACCTCCTCTATTTATACTTTACTTCACTTGACTTTTAACCCTAACTGGGCCGACTTCTCCTAGGAGAGTCTAATAACCCTATATAACTTAACTCGGGGCCGACCTCATTAGGAGAGTCTAATAACCCTAGTTATAACATCTCGATGAAGGAATAAAACATCTCCAGATGAATAATAATATCCCGACGGAGGAATAAAACATCTCCGGATAATAAAGTACAAATATAATATTGTTAGAAGTTACAATATTTCAACACCTCCTTAGTTGAGTCGAGTTGAGTTTTGGTCTTCTGGAGCACTCCAATGGTGACAATCCCTATGCTATACACATTGAGACTCGAATTCTCCCAAATGATTCGAATTATCTCCATTGTAACATCATTGTTGAATATATTATTGGATCATGTGACATTATTACGTTCCTATCCCATTTATCATGCATGATTAATTGTCTGCTCATTTTTTACTACAATTTTCACTGTAACTCAATTTCTTTGCTCGTTCTTTCTATGTGAGGTATACTCAGCTCCATGATCTGTTGTGATTTATGATTTCATGCAGCCAACATAGGATCATTATCCTTTACATCTAGATTGAATAGCTTTAACATTAATTGAATCACCTCCATTTCAGAATGTGAGTCATACAAGTCTTTAATGTCTTTAAAGCTTCAAAACAGGATTTTGTAGGTAGTATATGTTGGCTCACCTCTTCATTGATAGTAGTAGAGACCATACCTAAAGCTTTCTTGTGATAGCAATTTATTACTTTGATGTTGAAGGTTTTGGATCAAAACTCAGAATTGTGCCTTCATCTCTTTGAATAATTTTTCCTTCACAAATGTAGTCCCACATATCATTGTAGAGGAACGTAGCTTTAATCTTCCTTGACCATTCTAGATAAGTGTCCTTTCAGTAAGGACATCACCAACTATTGATGCCAGTGAGTGCATCTTCTGCCACTTGAATCTTTGAACCTACAACTTAGAATAGTCTTTTGGAAGAAAAGATAGGAAGGTATAGGTCTAGGTCTAAGTCTCTGCTACCTCTTACAATTTATGTAAAGTATTCTTTGTACGATAAATTCCTCGTATGACAATAACAAAACCGTGACAACTCCTAACATCATTCTAGTAATACAAGGTATAACAATGCAATTCAATACTATGTTGTTCAACACAACCAGCCTCACAAAAACTCAATAAACGCACCAGTTCAGCAAGTGTTTCAGTCCAAAACTCAGCAAAAATGCAATATGCAG
The DNA here is from genome assembly GCA_027924585.1 of Larix kaempferi. Classification (NCBI taxonomy): domain Eukaryota; kingdom Viridiplantae; phylum Streptophyta; class Pinopsida; order Pinales; family Pinaceae; genus Larix; species Larix kaempferi. Next base: position 10,795,753 of record BSBM01000101.1, on the reverse strand, counting down.
TCTTCAAGCAAATGTAAATTTCTCTCTAGACTTTACCTAACCAACTCTTCAAGGTGGTCCTTTATGCATATCCCAATATGGTCTTCACAATTTAATAGTCTTCATCAATGGTTGCAGTAATCATCAATCTTCAATATATTCAGAGAGTTCTAGTGCAAAGATCTCAATTCTAAAGGTTGCAAAGGTGTAGTCTCAATTCTAAAGTTCGTTCCTTGCAAAGGAAACAACACCTTTTTATTTAATTCGGGATTTGAACTATCATTCAACACCACTCAACATTCAATGTTTTCTTGATCACCATATTGTTTCACTCATCATTCAAACAACGTACTCTGATCACCGCGATACTATCCTACGAACTGGACAATAACCAAATTAGGATTTATGAGCAGGAGAGTGCTCGCGCACTTCAAAGGAGAAGGCCAATAAACCACGAGCTCAATCCCAACTCTAAACAAGCTCTCCACCAAGGCAAAGGCACACCAATATTTACGCACCAAAGGTGTAGTCTCCACAAAGGCAAAGGCGCAACAACATGTAAGAGGAGGAGGGCATATCCAAAATGAAAATGCGATCAGAGGAGGATTAGGGTTACAGATGGACACTTTCAAATTCCTCTTAGCATTCCATCCATAGTTTCACAACGGAATACAATCATTTGCACCGGCTCTCAAGAGAGAGAAGCACAACCATCAACGTCGAGTTTATTCTTTTCAGGTCACACTCACACAATACACAAGATGGTCGCAGTCCATCAACATCTCAATCCTTCACAAATGTGTTAAATTTAAGGTTAGGTTAGGTTAGGGTTTAAAGCGGAAAATTAAAATCTTTTTACTTTAATGTAAAAAATAAGTCTCTAAACTAGTACTTAAACAAAATAGTGCAACCTTAACAATACTAAATTAAAACATAATTTTCATCCTTTTCAACTGTCCCCAAAAGTCCATATGTTAAAGTTTTCAACTGTCCCCAAAGGTCCATATGTAACATAATTTTCATCCTTTTCAACTGTCCCCAAAGGTCCATATGTTAAAGTTGAAGTATACATTAATAATAACCAGCAGAGCAGCAATAGCAGTAAGGCTATTTAGACAAAAATTATCCTCTCATAGACAAGTCCATCAACTGGAACAAAATTGACCCTTATCTGAGTGTTAGTACATCCCTGATAGAGAGGGTTATAGGATAGGTTTAGACAATTATAGTAGAACCTCCAGGATCACGCCCAACAGAATAGTCAAAACACAAGGGCAGCTTCACATTCCAAAGCAATGGTGGTCATGGTCACTTACAAGTTATTACAGACGTAAAATCATGGTAGCAGCCCAGGCAGTCACCCAACAAGATATCAGACCTCAAGTTACAGTATATATGACCCTGCAAACAAGGTTCCAACAGACAGTGACCTCCACAAGTGACCAAAGGCGGCCCTAAACACAGTAGATCTGATCTTAACACAGTAGATCTAACCTTGACACAATAGATCTAACCCAAACAGGGCAGTGACCTCCACAAGCATCCCTAAATCAGTCCACAGAGGGTAGGGGCCTCCACAAATGTTAACAGACAGCCCTTTACAGGCTAAAACAGGACAGACTTATAAAACAGTGTAATCAAAAATACGAAAAAGATAGACAAATGACCAAATTTAGCTTCGTTTATCTTCAGTAACTTCAAAAATCTACTTCCTCCTAGACTCCTTTGCAGAATTCCTACCAGGTGTCTTCTTACGCTTCAACGATTTCGAGCATGAAACGTTATTGCCGGATTTCCAAGCTGTGTAATCTGGCACAGCGACACCACTGAATCCCGTTTCTGCGCTTGCTATCGACCTGGAATCTTCTTTTTCGAGCGCCCTCGTCTGCGTTCACATGTGTCTGGAAATGGAAATGTAGGGATGTGTGAAAACAAACGTACCAACCTAGGATCAACTTCACTCTTCTCCATATCATGTTTTTTCTCTTCCCTGATAAATTCATTACGATGATCATCGGGATACAATTGAGAGCTTGCAACTCGAGAGTTTTCTGTGAGCACAACCTTTTCTGTCAAGGAGGATGTAGCAGGTTCTTTTATACAGTTTTCTGTGAGCACAACCTCTTCTGTAGGAGCTGTATATTGACTAGCATTCTTCTCTTGACTGCCATGGCGGTAGATATCATAAATAATTTCATGGTACTCATGTAGACAGTTGCAAGAAATTGCCTGGGAAGATGGAAATCTTGCTTTCAAATATGGTCTCAGCTTTTCAGCACAAGATGCAACGACACCAATGGCTAACGCATGGGCAGCCGGTGAGGAGTCCATCATTTCTCTCCTCAAGTTGATGAGTAAAACAGACAAAAGCTCCTGCCAGATATCATCACTTTCATCCAAAACTAAACGCATAATCTTTTTCATGGAATCATATACATCTGTAGAATAAGAATGCTGAGAAACAGCAGCAAAAAAATACTTGAACATCTCAAGGAGGATGTTGTTCAATTCAAGGTCCACCATGACTGTGCACAAGTTGACTTCTTCAACAATCTTCAGAATGAAAATCCTTCTTGCAAAGGAGGGACTGTTCATCTCCCCCAGATCTTGAAAAGATTCTACAATGAGCTCAAGTATTTCTTTCAGTACATCTTCGTCGTATGGCTCGGTGGGTACTGTTATTTTGGCGATTTGGCAGAGGCAATTGAGGACCAGCAGCCTCACATCTTTGTCTCGGTGCCTCAGAAGATCTGGATTTATCAGTGTATCCATTGATTGAAGAATTGCATCGCACAGTGATGGAGACATTGGTCGTGAATGTAATTGTTTCATCATGGATAAACAGAGCTCCACTTTCTCTAAGGATTGAAGTAGCCCATTGCCGGAGCGGACTGCATGTTCCAGTTGCTTGCCTGCTTCAAACAGTCTACGCTCGAATACTTCCACATCCACAACCAAACCCCCCATTTCGTTCTCAAAACTTTCCCGTTCAGTTGCAGAGACCACATCCACACCCGCTATTTCGTTCTCAAAACTTGCAACTGTTCGTTCAATTGCAGAGAAATATTGTATTTGATTCAAGCAAAATGAAGACCGGAGGGTATGAATAATAGTGAAGCTCATGTTTGCAATCATGGGTCGGAATTTTGGGTTTCAGATGAGACCTCAATGTCGGTTTGAGTGAAATACATAATTTAATATTATTGTAGATTTGAGTAGTTATATCTGCTCCACTTGTCCTACAGCTGAGGTGGTCTCATACATCAAATAGGAGGTGGTCTAATACATTAAATTGGTATCTTGGTGTTTCAGTTGGCTTAATCCTAAAAATAAATTATTATTATATAATATTAGTTACATTTTTACCATTTACAATCATGAATTTGATTTATGATTGTTATTGTAAAATAATGTGGTTAGTTTGGGTATATGATAAGGCATTTACATCTTGGTCCCTTGTCCCACAAACAAGGGGGTTTCATACAACAATTTTCATTATGAGAGATTTGGAGTGAAATACATAATTTAATATTATTGTAGATTTTAGCACGTCCTCTTGTCCTGTCCCACAAACGAGAGGTTAGACCAAATTTGTGTCTCTATTGGCTTTACTTTAAGAATATATTATTATTATTGTTATTAATTTTGACATAGCCTAGCCCATTCTCACTATGATAGAAATCTTACTATTATTAGTTACATTTTTACCATTTACAATCATGAATTTCATTTATGAATGTTATTGTAAAATAATGTGGTTAGTTTGGGTCTATGATGAAGGCACTTGCATTAGGGTCCCTTGTCCCACAAACAAGGGTGTCTCATACACCAAATTGGTGTCTCTTTTGACCCTAAAAATATATTAATATTATTATTATTATTATATTAGTTACACTTTTGTCATTTACAAGCACGAATTTCATTTCTCATTCTTACTGTAAAATTGTGGTTATTTTGGGTATATGATAGGGGCAATTACATGGGGTCCCTTGTCCCACAAACAAGGAGGTCTCATTATTCATACACCAAATTAGTGTCTAGTTGGATTTACCCTAAAAATAGATTATTATTATTATTATTATAATATAAATGTTTTGGCTAGATATAATTTTACCATTTTTATATATATATTTTTGAAAATTTGACAATTTTGATATTTTAAAATTAACTAAAATTTTAGGGCAAAGTTCTTAACAATAAGATGGAACTATAACTTTCATGATAGTTCATACTAGACTTTTGGATAATTTTTACCATGAACCATTTGTAATAAAAAAAATTATGGATTGTATCAGTTATGTTATTGTAAATATATGTTTAATAAGAGAAAAAATTGTGTGCTAAAGGGGTGCTCCCCTCCAACTCTTTCTCATCAAACGTAATATAACCTCAAATCCAATATCACATCTACTCTAATAAAGAAAGCTTCTTCTCCTTAACCGACCATTTTTAGATTTATGAAATGCTTGGATCACGTTAAGGTTCCCCTAGCCACCCCTCACAAGAAGGCACTCATGTTTTTTCGGGTACTAACTAATCAACTCACAAGACTTTGGTCGTCTCCTTGTTCCATGGATTTTTAGGTTTAAAGGGAGTAGCTCTCTTTAATCAAAGGTTAAGTGCAAAATTACTTTTTGATGTAGAGGTTTATTTTCCTTTTCTTAGGATAATTTGGCAATACACTCTTGTAACACCCTCAACCACCTTAGTAATGTTTCGACATCCATGAGGAACTCATACCCACTCTTCGAACCTACAAAACCATTCTACAACCTAGGATTTTGAAGCCACTAACCCTTCCTCGAGCTAGCTTAGCTTCCACTGCAATAGGAAATACAAATGTGTATACATATATGTGTATCCCCATAAACACAACAGAATAACAAGATTCAAGCACAAGATGCATAATTAGGCATATTCATAACTAGAGAATAAGATAACATAAGAATTATATAAACACAATGAAAAATGAATACTTATCTTCAGTGAAATCTTGTCCAAGCAATTGGTTTTGTAGGATAAACATTCCACCCGTCTATAGGTATCACACTTTGATCAATACCACCCCCGAGCAAGGTTATGAGGCTACCACGGCGAAGGACACCTGCAAGATTTTATCTCCCATCCCAAAATCCATTTTCTCTCATTGCATAGACAAATGCGCATCCAAAGCTTATACAAGAATCTCACTCAACCATCACAACCATGGAAATACTTCCAACTACCTGACACAACAGAAGGAAGGAATTTCCCTTCACTAATCCATAGTTCCCTTGGGAAATCCAACCCTTACAGTTTTTACCATTGTGTGCAGTAAGAGTCAGGGCTATTTTGTTCCTTTCAATCATTCCAGGTAGAAACCAACCATGGCTTCTCAAGCCTCTCATCGGCACCAAATCTCAGGGTAAGGTCTTGATATGCCCAACCTCTAGTCACCTACATCCAAACTAGTTCCATTCTCAATCTAGTAATCAGATAGGATAAATAATAGTGTGAACTTTTCTTAGTTCTTTCTATGTCCATGGTTCTCTTCATATTTACCATTCTATAACTTGCCTCATGCATTCTCGGGTCTCTGCTTGGCTTCGCTCCCTTTGAGGCTCCACATGACCTCTTGCATGGTTTGGTTTGCAAGTCCGTCTACTTGCATATTGGCTCTCTCTCCCCCAAATTATAGACTCCCATGGAGATAAAATGATGTTCTACAAGACCATTGGAATTTCTTTTGATCCTCGTAGGAAGGACTCTTACAAGGTCATAAAAGGAAGATACACCCCCATTCTTTTACTAACTACGTGAGAGGAATTTCTCACCAATATTATTCAAGCATCCAATGATTGAGTAAAATAATTCAAGTGAAGGAATTAGTTCTTTTAAGGAAGAATAAAAAATTAGGTGAGTTATATGCCTGATACATGGCATCATAAGGTTATTCTCCCACTGGAAACCCACTTTCCTCTTCCCCTGGTGGAATCATAACCCCTCTTAGATGCTTCCCTATACAACCATTGTGGACCTTTTATATTATTATTTTTAGCATAATTTTTACATCATTTTCATAGCTTGAGTCATCATGACAAGCCAGCCACATGGCCCAATAGATCTATCTATCTTATACATGCTTATGTCATTCACTAGTGGGTCCTTGGCCTTGAGCACCACACTAGAAATCCATACTTAGAATATTTACATCATTTGCATCATCTGATCAGATACATTCTAGATGTTAAAGCCAAGGTATTAAAATCCCCTCCCCCTTAGAAGAACACCATCCTTGGTGTTCCTTTTCTCTTCAACAAGGTCCCATGTCCTTTATTTCAACTGCTTTTGCAACGCCTTTTTCTTAGAGGCCACTTTGTCTTATTTCCATCTATCTTGGATAGCAATGCTCAACCATTCATTTGGATTCCTTTTGTCTCACCTACAAGGCCCTTATAATTTTAGCATGTGCCTATTACAATCATCAAAGGAAAAGCATGCTTGTCATTTAGCCATTTTAAGCTACATTTGATCCATTAACAAAGATTAAAGTTTCATAATTGAAGCATATATATTCATAATCACAATATAAAGTATGCAATAAGAACAATACTTATCTATATGAACATATCTTTGCTCCATATGGATACCATGGGTGAGATTCAACTCATTAATTAGAGCAAATTTGGGGTTTAAAATGGGTCTCCTAAGGAAAATATTAAAGAAAACCATGTCACACTAAGAATATACCATGTCATACTAAGTTAGACGTGTTATCTAGAAAAGGTTAATCTATATTGTCTTATTAATGATAATTGACAAGTATGTTGGGTTAGTGTAAAGTTAAAAGGTGAGGATTGAAAATATTAATGAAAGGTTTAGATTCGTGTGCATGGAATAAATTATATAGTAGTAAACACTTTAAAATTATATCATAATTTATTTAGAACAATTCATAACTGAATAAATGTACTAATAATTTTTGTATATTTAATAATAAATTTAAAACCACAAAATTATTATAATTAAAACTAAATAATTAATTATAACAATATTAACCTTTAAATTTAATATGTGTGTGTGTGTGTGAGGGAAGGGAGATGGAGCGTCTGCGATTTTTTGGAGGATTAGGGTTTTAGGTTGTCGAATTCCAAACCAACATCAACATATCTTGTCATATTTTTCCTAAAGATGAATATGGAGGAAGAGGCCGAGTTGTTGGATTATTCCTCTAATCCACTTGAAGGCACAAACATCTGGGGATGTGCCACTTGTTATGATAGTAATGGGTCAGGAAACCAACGTAGACTTGGGGGGTCAGAAGCCGCAGGTAAACGTCTTTGGGAAATTTAGTAGCACTTTGGCACTGGTTTCAAGCTGTGGTTTCTTCCCTAGCTTGGATCCTACACGAATGGTCCTGGAGATGTTCCCAAATTATCAACATTTGGAATGGTCCCCATCAGGTCTAGGTGTCGCTCCATTCTCTACAGCTTGGTCTACACCGCCAGGGTCGGACCCATACCAAGATGCATCGAATCTTCCGGGAATTTTTGGGTCCTCTTTGTTATCTGTTGGTAAGGTTATTTTTCCATCTTCTTCAAAAGAAGGTGGTTTTGTCTCTTCACCTCTCTTCACTGAACCCATGTAGAATTTTTCTATAGATCCAAATGAATTTTTAGCACCATCCAGTGGTCTCCCTGGTCTGGTCATCAATGTTTTTGGTACTCACTTTTCAAATAGGATTTACTTATCTTTGGAAGAGTGGGTTGAATGGTCCAAGGTTCAAATCTCTGAGGAGAATCGCATTGTTGAAAAGGCCCAAGAGTAGCATACCAACTCAGAGTCAAAAGAGGGTGAGAGGCAGGGTGGGAAATAGTTAAAGTGTTTAAAAACCAAAGGTAGAAGTGATAAAATTGTGTTGGGAGAAGATATCCCTCTTCAGAGAGTGGTGGATATGGTAGAAAATGCCATCACGGGAAGGGTTTGGGGTCATCGGTCTACAGCTAAAACCCTTACAGATTGGGCAGAGATGTCGTGGGGAAAGAAATCAGGTTATTCCTCGAAGTTCCTTGTTTTGGAGGAGGGGTGGTTTGCTTTTTTTCTCAAATTATACAGAGGATCCTCAATGGATATTGCAAAAAAAATGGTGTATTGGATCTACTCTGACAGCTTTAAAGTTAGGTCTCCACTATTTGATGTCAAGCATGAAAAATTAGACATTGCTCTTATTTGGGTTCACCTACCTAGATTGCCTCTAGATTATTGGTCATTAGAGATTTTTATGAGCACTGGGAATTCTTTGGGAGAATTCCTTGAAATTGATATGCTTTTGAACAGTTGGGGGAAACGACAGTGGTGAGGATTTTGGCCAGCATGGATACCTGAGAAGGACTAGTGGGGGAACTAGAGATTGAGAGGGATCACATTTAGCTAATTCAAAAATTCGACTATAAAGGTGTCCCCTTCCACTATTGTCATTGTCGCCAATATGGTCACCTTGTGGAGTTTTTTCACCTTCCTTTCAAGTTGAGAGATGAGTCTAAGGAAAAAATGGATTCAAACAAATGTTTTGTGGAGTCAAAGGTGGTGGAGAAAGATGGGCCTTCAATGAAGAATGGAATATTTGAAGGATACAAACATATTGAGGAAAAAGATGTGAATCGGTTGGGTCTATCATCCTATGAAGGTGGTCCTACAACCCCTGCACAGATTATTGTTCTGAACCTGCCCATGACTCTTAGTATGCAGTTGGAAACAAATCCAATTCAAGAAGAGGTATTTTCAGAACATCTAGTATGCACAGACTCAAGTATAATGGTTTCATATTTGTTTCGTGTGGCTTCTTTCTATCCTTTCCAAGATTTGGTAATTTCTCAGTAGCACATTTCTCCACCTCTTGTGGATTCCATGGCTTCCCTCTCTCCAACTCCTCCTCTTAGCTCGATTTCCTATCCTAGTATTAGGGAGGATTTTTCAATTCCACAACCCTTAGTTTCTTTATAGCCTAGATGTACCATGGATTCTGAGGAGGAATTTGTCTGATATAATTTGAGACCTAAGACATGATAGAATGAGGTTTGCAATATGTCAATGGGATTGGGCCCAAATCCTAGTTGTCTCTTTGTGGGGAATGGGAGGGGCCAAATATCAAACTTATCTAAATCTAAAGACAAATCTAGGGTCGATATGGCAGCTGGAAAATAAACATCCATTGATGAAGCACTTAGAGCAATGAAAGCCCTTGCTAAGGTTTCCAAATAAAAATCCTCTCTTTCAATTGTAGGGTTTTGGTGATCCAGTCTAAAAAATTGTCATTGAGCTATACTCAACTCCATGATTTGCAGTGAAATCCCTTGCTAGGGTTATCATGCATGATTAATTGTCAGCTCTTTTTTACTGCAATTTTCACTGTAACTCAATTTCTTTGCTCATTCTTTCTCTGTGAGGTATATCTTGGCAGGCGGTTTGGTAAGATGGTATCGCATCATCTCCGATGTTGCGACAAGGCAGAAGACGGCACAAAAGGCGACGGTGGAAGATGGTTTTGTGCATAGGTGGGTTAATTGTACCGCGGATCGTGGGTTTTGGGTCATTAGACGACATATTATGTACTGTTGAGTCAGTTATACCGCAGAATGTGGATTTTTGGTCGTTTTTGGACTAGGTCAGTTAGAGATTGGGTCATTTGTCCATAGTGTCAGTTGGGAAGTCATGGAAAAGAGTTGTAAGGTGGAAGCCTATATATAGATAAGAATTAAAAGAAAAAGAGAGGGAAAGAGAGGAGGAAAAATACAACTTGTTGGAGAATAATGCGAAGCTCTGATGTTGGTTGTATGATTTTCGGGTATGTCTTGATGTCGAGAGTCATTGCAGAGAACTAGTTTTTGTAGAGATATTGTATCTGGGTTGACAATGATAATATGATGAAGCTATTTTGGTATAATCTCTGTGTTCAATCTGTTCGGTTATGGTATGCGATGTTGCAATATACGAATAATATCGTGCTTCTGTAATGCAATGCTTGTTTTACAATTACTGTTTTTGAAATGATGAATGTTTGGGTTGAATATTGCTTTAATACTATGTTCAATGCTTAAAGATCTCTGTCCCGATTATGCAATAAATTTAAGTATTACAGATGCAACCATCCTCCTTCATTCGGCAAAAAAATGGTTTCATCTGCCCTTCCTGGAAGCCTCGGGTGAGACCTCATCTGCTCCGCAGGTGTTGCCAAGCGGGATAAAACCTGTCTGGGCCGATGGCCAGGGAGACTATCATATGCATCGACAGTGAGTGCAACCCCTGTCGACTAGGTTTGAGCCAATAAATGGTTCCGTTGCCGGGACCGTGTTCGAAGTGAAAGGAGGAAATGTTGTGGCACCCGACGAAACCAGAGATCCAAAAATGGTTTGATCAGAAGTTGCAGGAATTAGCTGGAGAGGAAAGCTGGAACACACAATTGAAAGTAGGACAGTGGGTAGATAGGTACATTCACGACGGACCGCATGAATAGTTCTTCTGTGAGTTCCTGGTCCTATTGTTTAAATGGTTGGCAAAGTTGACATTCCAGAAGAGCAACTTCCAAGGTGGTGAACCAATGACCTGGACCCCCGAATTGATTCAGGAACTGCAGGAAGTTGATAATAAAGCATCGTGGGCTGTCGAAGTGTGGTTCAATAGCATCCTAGAGGGCTATATCACAAATTTCACGGTTGATACTCAGAAGTCTTATAATGAAGCTGAAAGATATTTTTTCCGCGAACCTCGGGGAAGGTTCCTATTGTCGCTTCAATTGTCGATCAAGATGCTTATTTGCGAAAAGGGTATATTGAAGATGCATCTTGATCAGTAGATAGCCTGGTGGGTGGAGGCAATGGGTACCGCGACGATTGGGGGGTGGTGCATGGAATGGTAAGGGGTAGATGGGTGCAGGTCATGATGACACTGTGAGTGAAGTCGAGGAAGAGAGTGGTATTCTGAGGGGAGGAGCGAGGTTTCAACAGGAAAAGAGGCAGAGGACGGGAGAAGGTCCTGCTGCGGTCAAACCGCAAGACCATGAAGGAAGACCACATGGGACGAAGCAACCTCACAGTCCTGACAAGAACAGCCAGGCTACGCCCAGGATAGAGGCAGGACCAAACCCTAGCACCAATGTACCCACACCTCTGCTCACTATCTCTCTGATAGCAAGAAATACCACTTTGACACTGCCAAGTTCGTCAATCCCATAGAAATTAATTGGTAGTAATACAGCGAAAGGAGGAAGGAAGCTCAAAATGGCGACAAACAACCCCGAACAGTATTGGTTTTTGTGTGAAGCAGTCTGGACCATCAAACAAATCACCGATGATGCTGCTAAAAAAGGACAGTTAGCGACGACCTTGCAAGGTTGTGCATTAGATTGGTTTATAAAGTTCGTTCTAGTCCCTACAGGAGCCCCAAAGAAGTCGCTGGATGAGATTTGGGATGGGTTGATTGCTGAATTTAGAAGGCCCAAGTCTGAGGCTCAATATAATACAGAATTGAAAGAAATTAAGCAGTATCCCAATGAAACGGTATGGGATTTCAACCAGCATTTCAAGATGTTGATGACAAAGGTTAGTTTCAATATGAGCGTCGTCCAACATAAAGAATGGTTCATCATGGCACTGCTACCACACATTCGGCTACCATCGATGAAACAAAACATCTCGACTCCCAATGAAGCTCTGGAAATTGCAATGCAATTGGAGGCATCGCCGATTGGAGAAAATGCAGTCGAGATGTCGCAGATACAAATCGAGCTCACTAACTTAACTATACAATTGTAAGATTTGAAGAAGGGCAAGGAGCAGCGCGAAGATGCCTGGTGTATGCGATGTCGAGGAGAAGGGCATACGAAGGACAATTTCCCAGACTTCCGCAATTATTTGGTTTCAGGAGCGCCAAATCCATTGAATGGTGGTAGCATGCCGTGGTGTCTCATATGCCAGGTGTATGGGCACAATCATGACAATTTCCCATATATGCAGAAAATGGTCACCACCCCGAGTAATCTCTATTGTACATTCTGCAAATCGGTGGGTCACGACGACAAGGATTGCCGTGCATATGGGTTGCTACAAGAAAGAATGTGCGATGCGTTTTATGTCAAGGATGACCATTATGTCATACAACACCCGCAACCGCAGGTATCCCAGCCGCTACCTCAACCACAGATACAGTTTGTACCATAGCAGCATCAACCGCCACAATTCATGCTGCAATATGCTCCCATGCAGATGGCTCCACAACAGCCACAGTATGTACAACAACCGCAGTATCCACCATAAGGACAAGGAATGCAATCGACAGCAGTGCAGCAACAGTTTAATCAACCATAGTACCAACCACAGGGAGGATTCTGGGGAGGATTCCGAGGTGGCCGTGACGGTGGATTTAGTTGTGGAGGAGGATGATGTGGTCGTGGGCCTGTTCAATGCTATCACTGTTCGGTATGGGGACACTACCAGTGAGACTGTTCGGTACTGTAGAACCAGTGTACGTTCTGCTTTGTTAACGATCACATGGTTGAGAACTGTCCACAGTTGATTGCGCGATGGCAAGTAGGAAATACTCCCCAGTTGCAGAACCAGCCCCAAGCACAACAACCTGCCCGGAACCCAGTGCAGCAACCAGTACAGAACCAGAATATGCAGCCGAATCAAAATCAGAATGTGAACCCACTTGGGAATCCGTCATTGAACCAGACCCAAGGTGCAAACATCACAACAATTTATGCAAAACCAAGACCGTAGGATGCTTCTATTGCTGTGGTCACTCGCGGAGGAAAGACAATTGGAGCAGACAGTTCAATGATCAGGTTAGCCGGACAAAAGAAGGTAGCATTTGACATTGATGAGGAGTGAGAGACATTTCTTCAAACATCACGTGCACTAGAAAACGAGGTAGGTAAAGATGTTGTGTATGACATGCCTTCTACTTTTGATGCCACTTTGGAGGTCGGCCCATCACAATAGTCCAGCACGCTTCGAGCATTTTTGGAACATTGTTTGTCCCTAGCCAGAGATCCCGATGCTCTTGCTGCAATTGAATCCTTGTTGCGACGACCGACCCAGGATCGACAAGAGCTTGTGGTTAATTCCCTGCAACGACGAAAGACAGGTAAGGAGATGCATATGAATATTCAAATTGGTGACTACGATGTTGATATGGTTATTCTAGACCTTGGTTCGGATGTCAACATCTTGACCAAGCAGGCATGGTGTGATGCACCTGCAACAATTAATTAATACGAATATGCGAAATAGCAGAAATGATAGAACTCAGAATCACTTTTATATTGATCACAGGCCACTTCGAGGGGGCAACCTCCTATGAGCAAGCTCAATACAAATAACTTCACGGTGTCTTCATAGGTCTCAACACACACTTATATACTAAGTCTAGGCTCCAATACTATGGGTCAAAACCATGGGCCACTACAAACTATGGATCAACAATACTACGGGCGACTTACAAAGCATATGCGCCAACAACAATAACACAACCTATTGATCAACAAATAATACAGGATGACTTACAAAGCATATGCGTCCAACAAAAACATACTAACAAAGTAAAGACATGGGTTCCTAACATCCCCTCCCCTTAAAAAAAGCTTTGTCCTCAAAGCTTTAGATGTGGAAATTGTTGTTGAATCTGAAGGAGTGGTTCCCATGTAGCATCCTCTAGTTGCATGCCGTGCCACTGAATTAAGACCTCTGTGATAGAGCGAGAGCGAAGCTTATGCGTGCACCGATTGAGGATGGCCTCTGGCTCCAAAAGGATGGATCCTTCATTATCCAGTTCGGGTAAAATCGTTTGTCCACTAATGTTGGTGCCAAGAACTTTCTTCAGACAAGAGACATGAAAGACTGGATGAATGCGGGAAGAAGGAGGAAGTTCCAATTTATAAGCAACGGACCCAATATTCTGAAGAATCCAATATGGCCCATAGAACTTTGGAGCGAGCTTATGACGCCCTTTGAGTTTCAAGGAGGATTGTTTGTACGGCTGGAGACGAAGAAAAACCATATCGCCGACTTGAAAAGTGCGCTCAAAGCGGTGTTGATCAGCTTGTTGCTTCATGCGATTTCTTGCCATGTGAAGATTGTCCCGCAAAATGCGAAGAATCTGATCGCAGTTTCGAAGGACCGTGTCAGCTTCATGAACTGGTGAACTGGTGAGGGTGTATGGAAAAAGAGATGGAGGTGCCTGACCATAGACTGCTTCATATGGGGTCATTTTAGAGGCAGTGTGGTAAGAGGTATTGTACCACCATTCAGTGAGAGGAAGCCACTTTTCCCACTAATGTTGTTGTTCCGAGGTGAAGCAAGGAAGATAAGTTTCCAAGCATTTATTGATAATTTCAGTTTGCCCATCTGTTTGTGGGTGATACCCTGAACTCATCTTCAGTTTGGTGCTAGTGTGGCGAAATAGTTCTGTCCAAAAATGACTAGTGAAATTCGCATCGCGATCCGAGACAATGGAAGAAGGGATGCCATGAAGACGAAAGATCTGGTCCAGGAAAATTTGAGCGACGTAGGAGGCTGTATAGGGATGGCTGAGAGCACAAAAATGACTATATTTGGAGAGGCGATCAACCACAACGAGAATCACTGTCTTTCCGCCAGATTTAGGGAGCCCTTCAATGAAATCCATAGAAATATCTGTCCAAATCCATGTAGGTATGAGCAAGGTTTCAAGCAATCCTGGAAGGAGTGTTGTTTCACCCTTATTGCGCTTGCAGGTATCACATTCGGCCACCATCTGTTGAATTGTCCTTTTCATGCCCTACGAAAAGAAGTTACGCCGTGCTCGTTCACACGTTTTGAGGAACCCAGAGTGCCCTACCGATGGAGAAGCATGGAGTTCATAGAACACAACCTGTTGAAGATCTGTGCTCTGGGGAAGCACCAGACGCCCCTTGTATCGTAGAGAAGCACCATCCCAAGAGTAATGTGGTACAGCAGAAGGGTTGTTGGTCAAGCATTGGATGATTTGAGATAAGGAAGAGTCATCGACATAACCCTATTGAACAGATTGCAACCAATTTGGAACAGGCATAGAAATAGCTGAAAGAGAACCTTGGGCATCAAATGTGCAAGAAAGAGCATCTGCCACAATATTGTCTTTACCCTTCTTGTAAGTGATCTCATAGTCATAACCCATGAGTTTGCTAACCCATTTATGTTGTGCCGGGGAGGAGACATGCTAGTCCAAGAAATATTTTAGACTCTGGTGATCAGTCTTGATGCAGAAATGATTCCCGAATAGGTATGGGCACCACTTCTGTACTGCATGCAAAATAGCCATCATTTCCTTCTCATAGGTAGAGGCAGCTAAATTCTTACTTGAAAGGGCTTTGATGGTGAATGCAATGGGGTGTTTATCTTGAAGGAGAACAGCACCAAGTCCATTGCCGCAAGCATCACTCTCAATAGTGAAGGGCTTGGAAAAATCGGGCATAGCTAGCACAGGTGTAGTACACATAGCTTGTTTTAGTTTGTCAAATGCACAATGAGCAGCAGGTGTCCATGTAAAAGCATCCTTTTTCAATAGAGCAGTTAATGGAGCTGCAATCTTCCCATAATCCTTAACAAACTTGTGGAAGTAGCCAGTCAACCCCAAAAAACCACGAAGGCTCTTGAGTGTCTGAGGATGCGGCCAATTGTTCATGGCATCGATTTTGGCAGGATCCACATGAACCCCTTGTGCTGAGATAATGTTCCCGAGATACTCAACTTCCTTCTATCCAAAAACACATTTAGACTTCTTGGCATGGAGATGATGGTCAGAGAAAAGTTGCATGACAAGATCCAGATGCTGGAGATGTTCATCCCATGTTTTACTATAGATGAGGATATCATCAAAGAATACCAGAATGAATTTCCGCAAGTAGGGTCGAAATATTTTATTCATTAAGGCCTGGAATGTGGAAGGAGCATTAGTGAGGCCAAAGGGCATGACCAAAAACTCATAATGGCCATCATGTGTGCGGAAAGCTGTTTTAGGGATATCATCCTCATGAACCCGAATTTGATGATACCCAGAACGAAGATCCAACTTGGAGAAAAAGTGATCCCCATGAAGCTCATCAAGAAGCTCATCAACAACAGGAATTGGAAACTTATCCTTGATGGTGAGGTGATTAAGTGCTCGGAAGTCAATGCATAGGCGCCATGACCCATCTTTTTTGCGGACAAGAATAACTGGAGAAGAAAAGGAACTAGTGCTTGGGTGAATAATACCTTGCTTCAATAAGTCCCGAACGAGCATTTCAATCTCCATTTTTTGGTGAAATGGGTAGTGATAGGGCCTGATGTTGGGAGGAACGCTGCCAGGAAGGAGCTAAATATGATGGTCTTCTGGCCTGGAAGATGGCAATCCCATTGGTTCAGCAAAGACACCTATATATCGATCCAGAATTTGTTATAGATCCAAAGGAGTAGTGGAGACCGCTGATGGTTGCATCTGAATGGAATGGATCTGAGCGATGACACCATGTGAATTCTTCTTGAGGAGTTTTTCCATGTGATGTGAATTGATGATGCTGAGAGAACCTGGTTGTAATCCTGTCAATGTGCATTTTTGTCCATTGAGGGAAAACTGCATCCAAAGTTCAGCAAAATCCCATAAGATAGGGCCAAGTGTGCATAGCCATTGAGCGCCCAAAACCACATCACATCCTCCTAAGGGCAAGGCAAACATGTCAGAGCGCAAGGTATAATCTCCCATAGAGATACGCACATTTCGACACTTCCCTTTGCAAGGTAAGGTGCCCCCATTGGCAACCATGACTTCAATGTTGGAGCAAGGATGGATAAAACAATCAGCTTGTTTGGCGATCTGAGGGTCAATGAAATTATGAGTGCTACCAGAATCAATGAGTATTGTAAGAGGAATCTTCTTGAAGTAACCCCTGACCCACATTGTTTGGGAGGTGGTGATTCCAGCTAAAGCATGGAGAGATATCTCTGGTTGGTCATCCTAAGACGGAGGGTTAATGGCGGTTCCTGAATGTCGACTAGAGCATCCAGTGTTTCTGGATCTTCGTCACCAATTTCAGAGGCAGGCGAAGACTCCACATCCAAGATATAGAGCTTTTGCTGAACACATCTATGTCCCCGAGTGAATTTATCATCACAATTATAGCAAAGCCCCTTTTCTCTGCGTGCTTGCATCTCTGTTTCAGACAAACGCTTGATAGGAGTCGGTCGAGGAGCCTGCGGTATAGGTGGTCGCTGAGAACCCATATTTCGGAAGGGAACAAAAGTGGGCTTGGAGCATTGTTGGGCTGCAATCTTATCTTCTGCCAACTTAGCCAACCCTAGGGCTTCCATCATTTTGGTGGGACAGAACATTTTGACCTCAGAGCGGATGGCATCCTTTAGACCACTGATAAAACAACTCCAGTAAAAGTCATCAGACAATCCTTCGGTGTGGTTGGCTAGGTTCCCAAATTCGGTTTGATACTCTCTCACAGTGCCAATTTGACGAAGCTTAGTGAGGGCTCCGGTGAAGTCATCAAAAGCACTAGGACCAAATCGTTGCAAAAGGAGCTGGCAAAAGTCTGACCATTTGGGCTCTGGATGAGCCTTGATGTACCAACGGTACCATTGAAGAGCTTCCTGTTCCAAGTGAAAGGATGCCAGCGGAACTTTGTTGACATCAAAAGTATTATGCAGACTGAAATACTGTTCTGCACGATAGATCCATCCAGTTAGATCAGTACCATTGAAGCGAGGAAAATCAAGCTTCGGACCACGAAAATTGCTGGAAGAAGAGAACCCATTGTCTGATGAAGACTTGGACTGTCGTTTGTTGTTCATAGCTGAATGTTCAAGATGGAGGCCGATAAATTTTTCATCCAGATCCTGGAGTTTGGCTTGGATGGTTGCAAGTGCTTCTTCCATGGTTTTTGCTTCTGCACGGGTGACAACCATAACCATGAGTTTTTTTTTTTTTTTTACTGGGTAGGAAAACAAAAACAGAAACTGCTTCAGTAAGGGAAAATCTGGACTTGGGAAAAAATCTGAAGGGTAATTGGGGTTTGACTAGGTGTTGGAGACTGTCGACTAGACAGGGAAGCAAAAATGAGGATTTCAGAAGCAGGGTGAAAGAATGGGAAATTTTGGCAGAGGGGGACAAAGAAGCAGAATTCAGAAAGGAACTCTGTGGTAAAATTTGAAGGTGATTGGGTGAAATTTGAGGAAGTTATGGCAAACCCTAAAAATGAGAAATGTGGGCTTTCGGGCTTTGGGAAGGGGAATTGGGGATAGGGTTCTCAGGAATGAAATATGCAGAATGGGATGACAGAGGTTCCCCGAAAATTTCAAGGGAAACAGAGTGAAAACAAGGGAGATATGGACAAAAAACTGAAATTTTTTTTTTCTCTTTTTTTTTAGACTGGAGCGGTTACGGCTCGGAAGGGATCTGGAACAACGCCGAATGGATTGAAAATGGCTGGATCTGGAACGGCTTGCAAAATGGATCTGAAACGGCACAGTAGTGATCGACAATAGTTCAGCTTAAAGTAGATATGGACCCCAGGTATGTGCGACTTCCTAACAGTTCAGGGGTTTCACTCGGCCACCAATGTTGTCTGACGGCTTGCGTATTGGGGCAGTACCCCTCACTCCACGGCTCAGGTAAAACTGATAACCGCTTTGCCACAAATGACAGCTCTTGGTTTACCTCACGGGTGGGAACTAGTCAATCAAGTAGGGGTCGTTGCCCTTTTCCCTGGCAGGTCCTCTCAATGGGCCAGCTACTTCGGGGTTCCTGTGGTACTCCTCACAATGAGTTTTAGGGCTTATGCCCAAGTACTTCCCATAGTTAAGCGGATAGGGATTATTCCCAAATCCAAACCTGCAACAAATGCGAAAAAAAATTGGCAGAAATTTCACCCAGCGAGCCCAAGAAAGTGCTCTGATACCAGATGTGATGCACTTGCAACAATTAATTAATATGAATATGCGAAATAGCATAAATGACAGAACTCAGAATCACTTTTATATTGATCACAGGCCATTTCGAGGGGGCAACCTCCTATGAGCAAGCTCAATACCAATAACTTCACGGTGTCTTCATAGGTCTCAACACACACTTATATACTAAGTCTAGGCGCCAATACTATGGGTCAAAACCATGGGCCACTACAAACTATGGATCAACAATACTACGGGCGACTTACAAAGCATATGCGCCAACAACAATAACACAAACTATTGATCAACAAATACTACGGGACGACTTACAAAGAATATGTGTCCAACAACAACATACTAACAAAGTAAAGACATGGGTTCCTAACACTTGGCAGAAGATGGGGAGCCCCCCATTGAGCTAGTCTCCTGTACAGCTCAGGTTAGCTAATCACTCTAAAGTAACACCATTTGGGAGAGTTCCACGACCGGTGGTGGACATTGAGAGAATGAAAACATATGTTGACTTTGATGTAATAGAATTAGTCGAGGGAGGAAGCTCTTATCTAGCATTACTAGGGATTGGATGGGCTAATGATAGTGGAGCTGTAATCAACTTCAAGCGACGAATGATGACTTTTGAAAATCACGATCTCAGATTTATTGCCCTGTTGGATCCAGCTGAAGGACGCCGCTACATAGAGCCAGTGAAGGACAATGATCCCAGTGGATGGGACCATGCATTCAATATTTCTAAAGATTGTATCCATCTGATTGCTAATGGCGAGCTGGCATGGCGCAGCGATAGCTCTGCGTCCTCCAACTCCAATGATGCGCTAGAATATTGGCAGAACTGCTTGCACGAGGCATCGCTATGTAAGTGTGGGTTGGTTACATAGTCAGTATGCCATATTGCAACTAAAACGGTTACACTCCCAACATATGATAGACTGCCTGGTGTCTCTGAATTTCTGAAAACGTTTGAAGAAAGAGTTTTCGAACCTCAGCGATTGCTGGCGTTGAACGAAGCATTGAAGGCTGCTCTAGCACGCTGGTGGGAAACACACAAGGCATCAATTGATGGGTGGTTGAAATGCAGAATATTGATGATGGTACACTTTGGTGATACCGATGTCTACCACACTGGGAAGTATGATGGTCGGGATGAACCTGGTGGTCATTTGATGGAGTGTCAGCGGTTATGGGTATCGCGACCAAAAGATGAGTGGGTCCATGCTTTTATCCATTCTTTGGATGAGATGCCACGCTCATCGTATGCTGCAATTGAGTTACGAGGGGAAATTTCTACTTGGTTAGAGCTCACCGTGTGTTTTAACCATACATTCAATTTTGCGGATGACAATCTCGAGGTCAATAATGCATTACAGCTCATCCGCGATGTCATTCCACAGGTTGTCCCGGTGGCCTATCCTACAGATCCACATGCGCATTTCCAGATGCAGTCTCTCATGGAATGCTTCAATATCAATGGTGGGCCAGAACATGGTGATGATCCGCGGAATGTGAATATCCCGGAATCCGAAGGAAGTCGTGTTGTGGTACCACCTGATGCACCAAGTGATCCTCTCAATCAACCGTTGAAGATCCGCAAGATTAACATTGGCACAGAGGACACTCTGAAGTTCTCCAATGTTGTGTTGATGTATATGTAACTTCGGAATGTATTTCATCTGTGTATTATATATATATATTTATTGTACCCTTATAAGAGATGTGTCATTCCTCTATAAGGAAGTGTCATCATGTGGATTGACAAGTGTCGCAAGTGTGTGTACTTGCCGATGGGTTATTAGACCACCATGTGGGGTTGGCCCTGAATTATATATATTATAATGTGGATGTACCTAGCTAGACAAGTCAGTCCCATAAGGTCACTAGGCAAAAAGGTTAGTATAAATAGAGATCGAAGATCTCTATTTTACTCACTCGGAAAAGTAACTCACTCTCACTCAGAAATTGGCGCACTAGTGAGGAGGAGGATCATCTGCTACTAGGAGACTATCTCAAGTGTTATTTGGTTGTACTTTGGTTGAGCCATTGCTCTCTCTATCTCTGAGGAAGTTGTGGGGTTTTTCACCTTAGGGTTTTCCCCACGGAAACTCTGTGTCTCTTGTCTCTTATGCTTTTGATTCTTTTGATGCTTGTCATATTGTGATTGTCATGCATTGATCTACTGTATATGTTATTCTCTTAGCAAAGATCCTAGAGTATTGTGAATTAATGCTCAAAATTTAACATGGTATCAGAGCTAACCTGAGAAGAAGACATTTTGCAGTGACAGAAGCTTGAGTTCCTTGTTTATTGGGTTTCTCTCCACAACTTTTTGAAAATCAGTATAGTAGATTGACTCTACTCATCAAGGCAAATCTATCTATCCAATCAGAATTCAATTCTGAGCATTTTCAGATTTGGCCCTAAAAATTAGGGTTTCCACAAAAATAGGAATTTCTGGAATCTGAAGGCACAGCTGGAAGCTCCTTGCAAAAATCGAAGTTTAGAGCTTTGGATCGAGATTTTTGGCTGGGTAGATCTCCGGGAAACTCAAACCCTAATTCAGGGCTCTCCCTAGTGAACCCAGGAGGACAAAAGGCAATTCTGAAAGGCAAAACTTTGCTGATCTCAAATTATGAATACACCATGCTGATCAGCTCATCAAGGTGCATCTTTCTATCCTTTCAGAAATTTGAAATTCACATTTTGAATTTTTAGGGTTTTTTCGACAAACCCTAATCCGAGACCAGATCCAGTTTTCAGCATTTCAAGTGGTAAGATCTAAATCTTTTCTATTTCCATTTGAAGTAATCTTTAAGATGTCTCTTCACACCAAGCTTGAGGATAAGCTTGAAGGGGTTGATAACTTCCGAGCCTGGAAGTATAGGATTGGGTTAATCCTGGAAGAGAATGAGTTGGACTCATATGTGAAAGAAGACATCCCTATCCCAGAGGATGAAGAGGCCAAGGTATTGCATAAGAAGAACTTGGTCAAGGAAAAGAGAATCATTGCTGATTCTATTAAAGATCATCTCATACCCCATGTGTCCTCTCTAAAGACACCCAAGGAGATGTTTGACTCTTTGACCAAGCTATTTGAAGGGAAGAACATAAATCGGAAGATGACCCTGCAGAACCAATTGAAAGGAGTAAAGTTTTAGAATGGAGAAACCATTCAATCTTATTTTTCAAGGGTCTCCTAGATCAAGGAACAACTAGAAGCAGTAGATGAAATGGTGGAGAATGGTGAAGTGGTAATGACCACTCTAAATGGCTTACCCAGGTCATGGGATTCCTTTATCCAAGCAATTTGTGCAAGGAAGAAGTTGATATCTTTCAGTAGACTGCGGGAAGAATGCTCACAAGAAGAAGCAAGGCTTGTGGCACGAGAAGAAAAGATGGGGAATGAAGATCAAGCTCTCACAGCTCACACCAAGAAAGGGAAGTCCAAGAGAGAGCCATCTCACTCCAAGAAATATTCACATCACTTCAAAGAAAGACGAATATGCTTCACCTGTAATGAGAAAGGACATATTGCCATAAATTGTCCCAAGAACAAGAAGGACAACAACAACTCCAACAAGAAGAAGAAGGGCAGCAAAAGAAGGTTTCATGCTCATGCTGCTGAGGATGATGAACCACCCAAGAAGAAGGCTAGGGAAGAAAGTGATGATGACTCATCAAGTGAAAAAGAGTATGTTCTAATCTCTGCTCTCACAGGTACCATCTCCCATGGTTGTAATGATTGGTTGATTGATAGTGGGGCTTCCAAACACATGACTGGGTTTAAGGAATCTTTTGTGAACCTATCTGAACATGAATCACCCCATAAGGTGAAACTTGGGGATGATTATCAATACCCAATCAAAGGAAGTGGTGAAGCCTCCTACAACCTAGATTCTGAAAAATCTTTGAAGATGAAAGAAGTCCTTTATGTACCTGGGCTCAAGAAGAACTTACTCTCCATCTCTGCATTGGATGCAAAAGTCATGAGGGTTTCCTTTATGGATGGCCAAGTCCTAATGTGGCCAAAGGGAAAAAACATAGATGATGTAGTAGTGATTGGAGAGCAAGAGGGAGGTTTGTATAAATTGAAGGGACAACCTGAACATGCCATGGTGCATGAACCCATGGAGCCAAGTGAACTTTGGCATAGAAGACTTGCTCATATACACTATAGAGCACTTCCAATTGCAAGAAAGGCAGTAGAGGGTCTTCCTTAAATCAAGACCAAACATGAAGGTGTTTGCAAAGGATGTGCAAAAGGTAAGAATATTAAGAAGGCTTTCCCAAGCAGTGAAAGCAAGGCAAAAGACATCCTGGAAATCATCCACTCAGATGTATGTGGTCCTATGTCATCCAGTTCCCTGAGTGGGTATGTTTATTATGTCTCATTTATTGATGACTTCTCCAGGAAGACTTGGGTATACTTCTTGACGAGCAAAGATGAGGTGTTTGATAAATTCAAGGAATTCAAAACCTTGATAGAGAATCAAAGTGACAAGAAGATCAAAACATTCAGATCCAACAATGGTGGAGAATTCACCTCAAGTGACTTCAAGAAGCTTTGTAGTGATTCAGGGATTAAGAGGGATTTGACTTTTGTAGTGATTCAGGGATTAAGAGGGAGTTGACTGCTCCATATAATCCTCAATAGAATGGAGTTGCAGAAAGGAAGAACAGAACTATCATGGAAGTAGCAAGGGCAATGCTGCATGACCAGGATCTACCTATGCATCTGTGGGTAGAAGCAGCTAGAACAGTTGTATATGTGCAGAACAGAACACCCCACAAGATATTGGACAACAAGACACCAGAAGAGGTCTTTTCTGGTAAGAAACCTGAAGTCAGTCATCTTAGAATATTTGGTTGTCCAGTATACACTCATGTCCCAAAGGAAAAGAGGACTAAACTAGATCCTTCAGGAAAGAAGGGTGTCTTTGTGGGTTACAGTGAAAGCTCGAAGGCTTACAGAATATACTTTCCAGGGTTCAAAAAGATTGATGTCAGCAGGGATGTAACATTTGATGAAAACTCAGCATTCATAAAATCAAGGAAGGCACCTATCGAAGTTTATGAAGAACCTAAGGAAACCAGATTTCAAGACACTACCATGACTGAAGCAGTTCCAGAAGTTGTTCATAAGTTTGAAGATCCACAAGAACCTGTAGATCCACCCCGTGAGGATAACTCTCACAAGAGGAAACCTGCATGGGCTAGAGAGCTCATTCAAGATGCAGAAAGATTTGGCATTCCAGAAGAAGAACACAGAGCAAAGAAGAGAACCAGATCACATACCAACTATGTTGCTTTACTCTATGACATTATGAGCAAAGATCCTTCCAGTTTTGAAGAAGCAGCGGAAAAGAAAGAATGGAAGGATGCCATGGTTGAGGAATACCAATCAATAATGAAGAATGATGTTTGGGATGTTGTCCCAAGACCTAAAGAGAAGTCTGTTGTAACTTCCAAATGGATCTACAAAATCAAGCATGTTGCAAATGGCAGTGTAGAGAAATACAAGGCAAGATTCGTAGCTCGTGGCTTCTCTCAGAAAGAGGGAATAGATTATGAAGAAACTTTTGCACCTGTAGCCAGGTATACTTCCATCAGAACAGTACTTGCCCTGGCTGCAGCAATGAGATGGAAAATACACCAAATGGATGTCAAGACTGCTTTCTTGAATGGTGTAGTTGAAGAGGAAGTATATGTGGAACAGCCACTCGGTTTTGAAATACATGACAGGGAGTCATATGTGTGCAAATTGAAGAAAGCCTTGTATGGCTTGAAGCAAGCTCCTAGAACCTAGTATGGTAGGATGGACAGTTTCCTATCTAGTTTGGGCTTTACCAAGAGTAAAGCGGATTCCAACCTTTACTACAAGGTTGAGGAAGGGAATCCTATGATTCTACTCCTGTATGTGGATGACTTATTTGTAACAGGAGATGACAGACTGATTGCAGATACTAAGAGGAATCTTGATGTTGAATTCGATATGAAAGATTTGGGAATGATGCACTATTTCCTAGGTATGGAGGTGTGGCAGAGTGCAGGTGGGATCTTCCTTGGTCAAGGGAAGTACACAGTAGATATCCTGAAGAGATTTGGGATGATGGATTGCAAGGCCATGGCCACACCTATGGCATCGAATCTAAAGCTTCTATGTGATGCTTCATCTGAGCCGGTTGATGTCTCTATGTATTGTCAGATGATTGGGTCCTTGGTGTACCTGACAAACACGAGACCAAACATTTGCTTTGCTGTGAACACATTGAGTCAGTTCCTGACGGATCCAAGGAGTGTTCACCTGGTTGCTGTAAAGCATGTTCTGAGGTACCTGAAGGGTACAGTGGATTTTGGGCTCAAGTATGAAGCAAATCAAAAGTTTAACCTGCAAGGTTATGTTGATTCAGATTGGGCTGGCAGTGCTGCAAATAGGAAGAGCACATCTGGGTGCTGCTTCAGTATGGGATCAGGTGTGATCTCATGGTTTAGTAGGAGGCAGTCCTGCGTGGCACTGAGTACAGCTGAGGCAGAGTATGTTGCAGCCTGTTCAGCTAGTTGTGAGGCATTATGGCTACGGAAGCTACTGTCTGAGTTATTTGATCTCCCGTTGGATGCTACTGGTATCTTCTGTGATAACTAGAGTTGTGTGAAGTTGTCCGAGAACCCAGTGTTTCATGATAGGTCGAAACACATAGAGATCAAATATCACTATATCAGGGATATGGTGCAGAGAGGAGCTGTGAAGCTCCTGTATGTTGCGGCGGACAAGCAGATTGCAGATGTGCTGACGAAGCCACTAGCCAGGGTGAAGTTCAAGTACTTCAGGGAGAGGCTTGGCGTTCTTCAGATTGATGACACTTCGAGGAAGAAGTGATGGACACATTTGCTGAAGCCATTCCAAGCATGTTGGAAGGAGGATCCTTCACATGGCTGTGGATGTAAGCGCTGGATGATGATGAGCATCAAGATGATGTTCTAGTTTCTGCTTTGTATGATCAGTTGGATCATTTATATGTATGTACGCATCATGTTGGATGCTGGATATGATCAGTTGGATCATTTATATGTATGTACGCATCATGTTGGATGCTGGATATGATCGGTTGGATCATTTGTATGTATTTTGTATATGCATCATGTTGGATGGTTGGACCATGTATTTGTATATGTATCAGGTGGATACATTGTATGATCAGGTAGATCATGTATATTGATATGTATCAGGTATGATCAGGTAGATCATGTATGTTGATGGATACATTGTGTAGATCATGTATCTATGTATCAAGTGGATACACTATGTATGATGATATGTATCAGGTAGATACTTGGTGTGCATCAGATGGATGCATTGTATGATCAGGATGATCATGGATGACGAGCTTCTCCAGATGACATACAGCAGGATATTGCAGTGATGATGATCAAGGTGATCATGTGTACATCAGGATGATGTATGATGAGTATCAGATGATACTTTGTGGCCGTGGATCAGGTTGTGCAGGTAAGCATGTAATTTGTGCCCTGGGAGATTTGCAGATGGTCTTTCGAGGTTTTTCCTATGGCATGTAATTCTTTGCCCTGGGACATCTGGAAATTGCTCTTTCGAGGTTTTGCTTGGGAGGACATATAATTTGTGCCCTGGGAGATCTGTAGATAGTCTTTCGAGGTTTTGCCTATGGCATGTAATTCATTGCCCTGGGATATCTGGAAGATGCTCTTTAGAGGATTTGTCCTATGGCATGTAATTTGCTCCTGGGAGATCTGGACAAGATGAAAAAGGACTCAGATGCTTCAGCTAGGTTTTTCCATGACCACATGTAATTTGCTCCTGGGAGATCTGGACAGGATGAAAAAGGCCTCAGATGCTTCAGCCAGGTTTTGTGGTGAGATCACATGTAATGTGCTCCTGGGAGATCCGACATGTAGAGCCGTGTGCTCGTAATAGCCTGGGATGCTTCAGCCAGGTTTTGTGATGGGTCACATGTAATTTGCTCCTGGGAGATCCTATAGGTAGAGCTGTGTGCTTGTAATAGCCTGGGATGCTATAGCCAGGTTTTGTGATGCACATAATAAGTCTTGAGAATTCCACAATATGGCCAGTGATGATGAAGACCTGCAGGTGGTGGGCCTACATCCAGGATGAAAAAGGACTGGCTCTGTAGAACTTCCTATGACGAGTAGAGTCAGAGATTGGTCGAGATAGCAGCAGCAGTGACGATGATGATGACGATGCATCGATGATGATGATCCCGAGAAGAAGACTTGTCTAGCATATCTGTGTCGAGAAATACCTTCCTAGTTAAGAGGGAGTGTTGATGTATATGTAACTTCGGAATGTATTTCATCTGTGTATTATATATATATATTTATTGTACCCTTATAAGAGATGTGTCATTCCTCTATAAGGAAGTGTCGTCATGTGGATTGACAAGTGTCGCAAGTGTGTGTACTTGTCGATGGGTTATTAGACCACCATGTGGGGTCGGCCCTGAATTATATATATTATAATGTGGATGTACCTAGCTAGAAACGTTGGCCCCATAAGGTCGCTGGGCAAAAAGGTTAGTATAAATATAGATCGGAGATCTCTATTTTACTCACTCTGAAAATTAACTCACTCTCACTCAGAAAGTGGCGCACTAGTGAGGAGGAGGATCATCTGCTACTAGGAGACTATCTCAAGTGTTATTTGGTTGTACTTTGGTTGAGCCATTGCTCTCTCTATCTCTGAGGAAGTTGTGGGGTTTTTCACCTTAGGGTTTTCCCCACGGAAACTCTGTGTCTCTTGTCTCTTATGCTTTTGATTCTTGTGATGCTTGTCATATTGTGATTGTCATGCATTGATATACTGTATATGTTATTCTCTCAACAAAGATCCTAGAGTATTGTGAATTAATGCTCAAAATTTAACATGTTGGGGATTACTGGGATGATGAGCTGATAAGAAAGGTCATTGATATGCTCCACGAGTTTCAGGATGTGTTCCCGACAAAATTTTCTGACATGAAGGGGATTTTGGGCGATTTAGGGGAGATGAAGATTCCATTAAAACCAGATGCTAAGCCAGTCCGGCAGCAACCCTATCAGCTAAATCCACGACATAAGGAGAGGTTCAAGGCAGAAATTGATCGCATGCTAGACACTGGTATTATTGAACCGGTCGAGAAGTTGGAATGGATTAGTCCTATGATGGTGCAGGACAAGAAGACTGGAGAGGTGCGCATCTGTGTGGATAAAGTTGAACGATGCATGTTTGCATGACCCCTTTCCGACCCCATTTACTGATGAAGTGCTTGAAGGATTGGGCGGCCAAGATATGTACTCATTCACAGATGGGTTCTCTGGCTACCATCAGATCCGCATTGCCAAAGAGGTTTTCCATAAGACAACTTTTGTTACCGAATGGGGCTGCTTTCAGTACACCGTGATGCCATTTGGCTTGAAGAATGCACCTACGATATTTTCACGAGTTGTCATTGTCGCCTTCAAAGATTTCATTCAGAAGTTCTTATAGGTATATATGGATGATTGGACGGTCTATGGTTTTGTTCATGATCATCTGGCGAGTCTGCGGTTGATGTTGGAGCGAGGCTGACAGCACCAAATATCGCTGAATTTGAAGAAATGTATCTTTTGTGTACTGTTTGGCATACTGTTGGGTCATATTGTGTGTAAGTAAGGATTGTTGGTTGACCCAGCAAAGATTGCGCTTATTCTGAGTTTGACACTACCGACTACTGTTAAGCAGTTACGGGCGACGCTAGGACACACCGGGTATTATCGTAAGTTCATCAGGGGTTACACTGCGATTACTGCCCCTATGGAGAAGTTGTTGAAGAAGGATGTGGCATTCTAGTGGATCCTGGAATGTCAGGATAGCTTTGAAACACTGAAGGTGAAGATGGCATCGACACTGATATTGGTATTTCTGGACTGGAGTAAGGAATTCCACGTCCATTTTTATGCTTCATCGATTGCATTGGGCGTTGTATTGGCTCAACCAGGAGAAGGGGATTTTGATCACCCCATTGCTTTTGCTAGCCGGAATTTTTCATCTGCAGAAAGAAACTACACTACTACGGAGAGGGAAGGTCTGGCCATGGTTTACGATTTACAGAAGTTTTGCCATTACTTACTGGGAGGCCATTTCAAGATGTTCATAGATCATTCTACATTAAAATACCTGGTCAATAAGCCTATGTTGGGGTGGAATATATGCCGCTGGCTACTTCTTTTTCAAGAATTTGACTTTGAAATTATTGTGAAGCCTGGCCGGTTGAATGTTGGTCCTGATCATCTCTCGCAGATCGATACAGGAGAAGAGCTGACCAACATTGAAGATGGGTTACCGGATGCCCAATTGTTTCGGGTTGAGGTTACAGATGGCTACTTTATGGAAATCATTCAGTTTCTGACAATGGGTACTGCACCCGACGAGTTCACCACCAATATGAAGAATCAGTTGGTAGTCAAGGCAACAAACTTCCAGCTAATTGCAAGAGAGTTATACAAAATGGATGCCGATGAGGTATTGCACAGATGTGTCTTACCACATGAGCAAGTGCAAATATTAGCAGAAGAACATGGAGGAGTAGCTAGAGGACACTATGGCGATCGAGAAATTGCTAGGAAAGTGCTGCTTACCCGACTATGGTGGCCAACACTGCATAATGATGCAACAAACTATGCGCGGTCCTTTGATGTCTGTCAACAAATCGGCAAACCATCCCGACATGATGAGATGCCACTCATGCCTCAGTTGACATTGAAACCGTTCGACAAATGGGCAGTGGATTTTGTAGGACCAATCAATCCACCAGGAAAGCGCATGGGTGCGCGCTACATTATCACTGTGACAGAGTATTTGACTCGCTGGGCAGTGGCAGCACCGGTAATTGATTATTCCACAGTAACAGCAGTGCGATTCTTGTTTGATAACACCATCACTCGTTTCGGTTGCCCCAAGATACTACTGAGTGACCAGGGCAGCCACTTTCTCAATCAAACCATCAACGCATTGATGGAGGAATTGAAAATCCAACACAAAAAGAGTACACCATATCATCTGCAAGCAAATGGCATGGTGGAAGCCTTCAACAAGATATTGGAGCATGCATTGAAAAATGTGTGCAATATGAACCGCGACGACTGGGATCTGAAAATCCCAGCGGTGTTGTGGGCCTATCGCACCATGTGTAAAAGGTTGACAGGGAAAACACCATTCAGGTTAATATATGGACAAGAAGAAATTATGCCCATGGAATATATTGTCCTAAGTTTACGCATCGCGGCCCCAACAGGCCTGGATGATGCAGCGGACCTAGATGAATGTCTAGAGAAGTTGGTGAAGATGGAGGAAGATTGGTTCATCGCTGGGTTCCACCAGGGGGTAAAGAAGGATCGCTAGAAGGCATGGCATGATCAACATATCAAGAACAAACAGTTTCAGCAGGGCGACTTGGTGCTATTGTATGACAACAAGTTTACGAAACATCCAGGAAAATTGTAGATGCATTGGCTTGGTCCATATCACATCAATAGTATTACTTCAGGGGCTGTGGTTCAGCTGTAGCAGCTGAACGGGGCGTTGCTCCAAAAACTGGTGAATGGTCATAGGTTGAAGCCCTATCAGTTGGGCTCGGGATAGCATGATGCTTGAGCATGAACAAAAAAAAAAAAAACGTGTGTGTGTTTCAGGATGATCGATGGTAGGATGGTGCACCGACGGCGGAACGAATGCGCCAACAAGAGGGCTTAGGTCGCAAGTGAAAAATGACCTGTGGCAACTAGCAGTGTTGCGCTCGAGTCACATCATAAATCATTACACAACCGTCATCTTTATTTTTGGGGGGGAGATCTGTTCATTAGACGAATCAGACCGTGTCAGAAATATGCACATGTGGAATGACAAATACGCCGAGGCAGCATGGCCGATGTCACCTAGATGGATGGGTTGCAGGGTTAGCATGAGGCATCCACCACGGTGGTATGGCTGAAGGGATTTTTTGCACACTTTTGTACACAGGGTGACAGGCAGGGGTATGATCGCTCCGCCCACTTCTGATGTCCGAGTAATGAAATCTTATGATTACCCTAGAACGTGAGTAGGAGGTGCACAGGATTGCCAAGGCAGACGAACGCTTGAACGCGCTGTATAAATATAGGCCCCAAGGATAACAGGAGCACAGAGGTTATTTTAGTTCAGAGAGGTTATGTTACGAGATGTTCGGGCATCTAGCTAAGTTAGGAATTCCAAGGAGGTTGCGGAAATGATCCATTTTATTTCCTGCGGGAGCACACCAGGTGTGCTGAGGGCCCGAACCACGAGTGTACATGAGCGGTTAGAGCATGTCGCGCTTCAGACACTCCGGCGTCACAAGCATGAAGCCTCATCCGAGATGTCTAAGCAATTGGTGATGGTTCGAAGTCTTGTGGTCCCTGCGACCACATAAAAGGGGGGGGGGTTGTCAGCCCCGGATCCCTATAACGTATGCTTACTGGTGCAAAACAGATGTGCCAGAATCCCTAGCCTATTTTGCATCTTGGCATTGCTTGTAGAATTCCTCTTCGTCTATAATTGGTCTCTCGAGACTGGAGGATGAGTTTGCAAGGCCTGCAACAGTAAGCTGGGAAGAGTCCACCTTTGGGTAATAAGTACATGACAGCAAGCAGACGATCAGTACACCAGAAGGAGCAAAACAACATCACGAGATCCAGACAGCAAGAACAATTGCAGGACTTGAGTTCTGCCCTAGGAGAGTAAAAACGACCAAGTACACCATATCTAGTTGATGTGGCTCGAGGGCGAGCCACAAGATTGTGTTGGGGGCCTGTTGGCAGGCGGTTTGGTAAGATGGTATCACAGCATCTCCGATGTTGCGACAAGGCAGAAGACACCACGAAAGGTGACAACGAAAAATGATTTTGCACATAGGTGGGTCAATTGTACCACAAATCGTGGGTTTTGGGTCATTGGACCACATATTATGTACTGTTGAGTCAGTTATACCGCAGAATGCAGGTTTTTGGTCGTTTTTGGACTAGGTCAGTTAGAGAGTGGGTCATCTGTCCATAGTGTTAGTTAGTAAGTCATGGAAAAGAGTTGTAAGGCGGAAGCCTATATATAGATAAGAATTAAAAGAAAAAGAGAGGGAGAGAGAGGAGGAAAAATACAACTTGCTAGAGAATAATCCGAAGCTCTGATGTTGGTTGTATGATTTTCGGGTATGTCTTGATGTCGAGGGTCATTGCAGAGATCTAGTTTTTGCAGAGATATTGTATCTGGGTTGTCAATGATAATATGATGAAGCTATTTTGGTACAATCTCTGTGTTCAATCTGTTCGGTTATGGTAATGCGATGTTGCAATATACGAATAATGTCGTGCTTCTTTAATGCAATGCTTGTTTTACAATTATTGTTTTTGCAATGATGAATGTTTGGGTTGAATATTACTTGAATACTATGTTCAATGCTTAAATATCTTTGTCCCAGTTATGCAATAAGTTTAAGTATTACAACCAAAACCATCCTCCTTCATTCGGCGGAAACATGGTTCCGTCTGCCCTTCCTGGATGCCTCGGGTGAGACCTCATCTGCTCCACAGGTGTTGCCGAGCGGGATAAAACCTTTATGGGTCAATGGCCAGGGAGACTATGGTATGCATCGACAGTGAGTGGGACCCCTATCGACTGGGTTTGATCCAATAGTATACTCAACTCCATGATCTTCTATGATTTATAATTTCACATGGTATCATATCTTAGTGAGCGTAGGTTGATGAACTACTTTTAGTAGTTCACTAGAATCCTATGGATTTCCATAGCAAATCCTTGTGCCATTTCATTAAATTCATTGGAGAAATCCTTTGAGGTATAGCTAGGTGTGAAGGATCTCGAAAAATGTGCCTATTGTCCTAAACCAGTTATCAATAGTAATCTATCTCCAAAATTGAGAGTTTTTTACAGGTTATTGAATTTTTTTCAATTCAATACTAGCAGCAGAACCACCTTGTATTTTCTCCAATGGTTCTAATGGAGAATTTGAATGATCCTCTCTCTCCTAGGATCCTGGAACCCTTCAATTACCTTGATTGGAGGACTGCTATGAAGATGGTCTTGCACAACAAGTCATTGTACAGGGTAACAATGGGAAAGGAGGTTGAACCTCAAACAACTGTTGAGAAGGCCACGTATCTGAATATATTTGATGAAGCATTTTTTTCATGTGCATTCATATTTCCAGAGATCTATTCTTCCATCTCAATGGATTGAAGACTCCAAAAGAGGTTTGGTTGAATTTGGATACCCTCTTTGGAAAACAAGATGAGCTTAGGGGACATATTTTGGAGAATGAGTTGATTTCTCTTCAACCCGGCAGTTTCAAGACCATCCAGCAATTCTTTTCCAAATTCAAATCTTTGGTCATGTAATGAAAGCAGTGTGGCATTGAGAATAAGGATGAACAGTTGGTGCTATCCATTATGATCAAGTTAGGTCCTTAGTTCTCCGTCTTTGTCTCTACCTTCCATTCAGGGATATTTTCAATCCCTGGTTGGAAATTGTCATCCTTAGATGTTTTCACTGAATATCTCATCCAAGAACAAGAAAAAATGATCCACATGGGAGCCCTGAAGGCCTCCAAAAATCAATCTCTTGTGGCTAGAGAAAGAGTGCAAATGAAAAAGAGAAGAAAAAGGGAAAAGAGAATAGGCAATCTAAACCCGAAACAGAATGCCAAGTCTAGTCCACCGAAAGGAGCCTCTAGCTCCAAGAGGACAAGCAAAAGAAATTTGATAAATCCAAGTGTACATACTATAAGAAGGGTAATCATCCTAAGAGTTCTTGTATGAAGAAGAACATAGATCAAATGGAAAAACTCTTTGAACAACATAACATTTCCCTCCCTGAAGGCGTAAGGAAGACTGATCCAAGTGGGAAGTCAGAATATCATGAGAGATGGTATGCATTGAAGGTTGGATTCTCACAATCCCAATATTTTCTTATTGATTATGGAGCATCCAACCAAATGGTTGCCTCCAGAGAGCCATTTTCTTCATTAGATCTCACCGATGGACCCATCATACACATGGGATATGACTCAAATATTTGTTGAAGGGAAGGCTACTATACAGCTTGAGCATGGAAAGTTCAACAATGTAATGTATGTGCCTTCTCTAGCAACTAATTTGTTGTTTGTTTACTAGATGACACACACAGGGTCACCAAAGAGAGTTGTATTTGGACCTAACATATTTGAGGTTGCAGAGATCTCATTTGGGAAGTTGATAGCCGAAGGAGTTTCAAACCACGCCTCCAAGGCATATGAGTTCTCCTACTTCTTGCAATACTCACAACAAAGTGCTTTCTTGACCCATGCAAATGAGACAAGTAGAATCTAGCATGAAATACACCTAAACTTCAAATACCTACATCAGTTGCACAAGGAAGAGATTGTTGAAGGTTTACCGAACATAAAGTTCTCTCAAGGAATCTGCAAAGGTTGCTTGGTAGGGAAGCACCTAGAGAAAAAGTATGATGTTGGGAAGGAAAAGAGAGCTTACTCCATGTTAACACCCAAAAAGTGCTCACTACCTCATCTCCCTCATTACACGACTCATTTGTCTATATTTCCTACCATATTTGCCTCCAAAACCTTAAAAAACCATCAAAAAGCCTCCAAAAGGCCTAAAAACCCCTTTTTTCCCTAAAATAATTTAAATTCCTCCAAAAATAGCAAAAACCCTCTAAAAAGAGAATAAAAAATACAAAAAAGAGGAAAAAGAGGAAAAAAATAAGCAAAAACCCTATACAATTGACCTAAACCATATGGTGTCAAAAACCATGGGTCAACACTCCACCACTAAAAACCTATAAATAGGTGATGGAGGCTCCCCATTTGATATCCACAATCTTCCCTATCCTCACTTTGCCAAAATCACTCCTGAAACCCTAGCTCACCCTTTTGAGCTAATTTCACATTTGAGTGCCCCTTTGGCCCATATCCAAAACACTTTGGAGAAGGAGAAAGAACCCATTGGAGTTTGGAAGCAGCCCTCCTAGACTACTGCAAGAGCTTCACCAACCTCAACATCTGAGGTAAAGTTAATACAAAAGAAAATTCTTATCATATTTCTGCCTTTTTATTTCTTGTTGATGCACATGCTAGTTTAAATTTACTTTGCATTACTGTCATATTTTACTGTTTTATTGAATTGCTACTAAGGAGTCCCTTCTCCTTAGTAGGTGCTCATTTGCACAAGCTAGGGTGAAAACCCTAGCTACAGTTTTGGCGACTCCACCAGGAAACGAACCTGGCAGGAGGTCATCGTATGGTCGATAGACATCATAGGTCTTTTATGGTTTTCCTGGGATGTGAAGAGGAGAAGAAAAAAACTAGAGCCCAGAACAACGATCACGAACAAAATGCAAAAACTGAAAGTACTGACCTCAATAATGAATGAGGAATAATCTCAACATGTGGACGAGGCGGGCATTCCCATGCTCGTATCAAGATCTATAATAATAACAATGAGGTCCAAAAAATGGGGACCTGAAAAATACATGGCCTCAAATAAGGAATGAGGAAGAATCTCAATATATGGACGAGGCGGGCACACCCATGCTCGTATCAAGATATATATATATATAATAACAAGGAGGCCCAAAAAATGGGGACCTGAAAGATACATGGAGAACCATTGTGTACATCATAAGTGCCAAAAAGGGGACACAGAATCTGGGACATACTGCCGAGATGACCATGTCTGAGCTAAAGAACTTATACAATGGAAGATCAATAGTGATGCTGAGTAGGGTACCAAAGGAACTGATGAGCTACTGGATCATAGTGATGGAGAGTTATACCCTCAATGGTACACTGAACTGGAGCTAAATTGGGTACTCAAGAAAGCATATAAGTGGATGGCTTCCAAATACAATCTCCAACGCAACCCGGACATCCACGAGAACATATAACTAGGTGTTTCGAAGTGACTCACCAATGTGCTAGAGTCGGGGGAAATCCGAGGTCTTTGACCAATAACTGAAGGGATATATACCCTACGCGATTCTCAATGATGTGATCAAGGTGTTGAAGTCGAGTATGTGAGAAACAACCATTCAGAAAGGCACTGATGACTCCTCTCAAAATGGTCCGTAGGCACTTACCACAAATGGTGATGAGTCCAAGGCGCAGGGACCTCTGGGTCTATCCTCTGGAATAGATGGGCTATCGTCGACAGAGAGAGACCTGAAACTAGCAAGGCAATGATGTTTCCTTGATAGGTGCATGAGGTGGATAACCGAAGTGTGATAGGACTGATGGTATGACTGACATACTGTGGGGGTGGGGAATAACTGGGCAAGTAGAGTGGGTGGACTCAAACTTCCTTTGTTCAGAGTATGACGGTGGGGATGATCGGGCAGCATATGAAACTGACTGGTGGGAAAGGGATCATAGCTTTAATGGATCAGGGATGGTGACTGGGATGAGTGATACTCAAGTTGGTGTGAGATGGCAGGAGACTACAGAATACTCTGAACAAAGGTGACCTTATTGGGGGTGCGGCTGAGATGATCGATCATAGTGCCGAGAGGCACGGGGGGGACTTCTTTATGGTGTAAGGAGCTAGAAGAAGTGTGTTCAAAATGGTACCATCGTGTGGATTTATACAAGCCCGGGACAGTTCATGCTTGTGATTGCTTTCAATTTTAAGGAGTCTGAAAGCGATAAGAAGACTCTAAAATAATGGAATGGTACCATCGTTTGGATTTGTACGAGCCCAGGACGGTGCATGCTCATGGTTGCTTTCAATTTTAGAGATTCTGAAAGCAATAAGAAGACTCCAGGGGGGTTCTTTTTCATGTGTTAGCCTCTAAGGCCCAAAAAAACATAAAAGGATGCAATGGAGAACTCTTCTAGCCAGTGTGACTAGAGTATTCATTTTTCGTAATTAGTCTACCAGGTCTGGAAAAGGGTTAAACTTATACCAGATAGACGCCATTTCAGGTACTTTAACGAGCATGAAAGGAAGCAATATTGCTCGGCAATCTTTTCATTCTTTTAGGAGTCAGAAAATAGCGTAACAAAAACTCCCTAAGTGCCTTTTTCGTAAAGGAATTGTCCAGCCCGAAAAAGGGATAAAATTGTACTGAACAAAAGGAATGGCCAAGCAAGGAGAGAGTGTTCAATCAAGGGACATTGATGAGAACCAAGAATGAGGGTGGGGGGTAACACTGGTGGGTCTCCTTGCAGGATGATGAATGGTGGCAAAAGAACGTAATAATTGCAGTATGAATGGAGTGAATGGGTCATGTAAAAATGTGTTACAATTCGATGGCGGCCGATGTGGTGCGCAAACCGAGGCAGCAAGGTGTCGGGATACGATGTTGGAAATGTATCTGGTAAGAGCAAGAAATGATCTCAAGCATCATCATGAGCTCAAAAAACTTAATCCGACGATATAAAAAGTGTCAAAAATGGATAACAGCCGAGGTGGCACGTGAATCGAGGCGACGGGGGGCGTTTTGGAAAAAATACCCGAAAAAACTAAGGGTGAGAGTGAGAAATGATCTCAAGCATCATCACGGGCGCAAAAAAGTGAATCCGATGGTATAAATGGTGTGAAAAACGGAGTTCATATGGCTCCGAAATGGCAAAGGAAAAACAAGGTTAAAAATGACTATAAATAAAGTTGAGTCCACCAAGCCAAGGATGCAGTGGTGGGGAGAAATGATGACCTGCGGGGGCAGAATACTAGGTGGATCGAATCAAATCATATATACAAGTGACATGTGACCTTAAAAATGGTTGAGATCACGTATGTGAAAAAGTGAGCAGGGTTAATGACCTGCCCCCATGCTATGTGCATGGGGTTTGTGATTGTGGATCACATATGTGTTGGTTTGAACGATGGGAGCATGGAAACAATGAGATAGATGTGATGGGGAAGGTTCAAAATGATTGATCATACCCCCAATCCCAGGGTCAAGGTAATCTATTATGCCCCCTAACCCAGAGGTGTCAATGTGGTGCTCGATGATAATGGGGTCAAGACCAGGCATTTCGGTATAGGACCA
This sequence comes from Larix kaempferi, assembly GCA_027924585.1. Lineage (NCBI taxonomy): Eukaryota > Viridiplantae > Streptophyta > Pinopsida > Pinales > Pinaceae > Larix > Larix kaempferi. Next base: position 10,757,749 of record BSBM01000101.1, on the reverse strand, counting down.
GGCAAAGACATCGCAGAACTCTTGGAAAAGTTTTTTGTACTCTCTGATCTCGTGTTCGGTGCAAGAGGCTCCCAAATTAATGAGTTCAGGGGCACTGCCTGGGGTAGAGATATCAATATGGATTGTGGGTGATATATTGGCCATGTTACCATCCTCGAAGGCATCGGGGGCGGGAATGGGATCTTTAAACTAGTCGACTTTGGTAGGGAGGAAATCTTTGGACTCAACCGAAAATTGGGTGGCTCTGGTGGGGGAGGACTCCTCCGGGAGGAAATAGGAACGATGGTGCATATCCTCCTAGGGGTAATTAGGTGCGGTAAGAGCCTCGAGAATCTCCCCATCATTGTGGAAACTTTTGGTCGTCAAATCGGGTGACGAGGGATCAATAGTAGTAGAGATCATATAAATGGTATTGATCTTGCCTATTGGCAGAGATTCCAATGGGTGGATTTCTTCAATGGTGGGGGGAGATGTCTTGAGGTCCAAATTATTCATCTCGTAGAGAGCGACTCTGTAATCTGGGAGATTGGGACAATGATGTGAGTAGTGGCCATAAATACCGCATATGGCACAAGGGTGGTTGGTACGCAATGATTTATCACGAGGCTTAGGGGTAGGGTCAAGTTGGACGACCGAGATGTTGGGGTCGTCGTCAAGCATTTGCATGTGCTCTTGTAATGCGGGTAATTGTGGACATTGATGGGTAGGATGGCCCAATTCATCACACAACGAGCATTTCAGAGGAGCACGAAACACGGGGGGGGTTTTAACCATTTTGGGCAGGGGTAAAGCAATGTATGGTTGTGGGCCTCTTCCCCCAGTGTGCTTGATAAGAGGAGATGGATTAGTGGATGAGGAAGGAGTAGTGACACCAGGAGGTGGTTGACTAGTAGTGGTGATGGGTTGCACCGGTTGTAGGACGACATTTGGTGTCGGGGGGGAAACGGGAGGCGTGATGTACCATACAGGTAATCCTAAAGTTAAACTGGGGAGGCTGAGGGTAGCCATAACCAGGGCGCTTACTACTCTCAAAGGGGGGAATAGGAAGGGGATTGTATGGATGGGTGTAACACCAACATGACTAGGTACCAATGGTGGTTGAGGTAGAAAGGGCGGTTGATGGTTGGGTGTTGGTGTATTGTGGGAAAGGGTACATAAGTTAGATATTTCGGTCGCTAGTGATGGGGGAGGAATGGATTGGAATGTTGAGGTCATCGGCGTATCTTAGTAAACTTCGGGTCCCACTGAGGAAACCAACGAGGTAGATGCACCGCAAATAGGTTGTTCGACCATGGGAAGAACGTTTTCGGGTGTAGTGGGGGCATTATGATCGTAATAGGTGAGTTGATCAACCTTGACCACACGTCCGTCATGGGTAACATCATGGTACGAAAAATGGATGAGGCAACCGCCCGCATGGCGTACATGTAACTACGGCCAAGTAAGAGGTTATAATCAAGTTGGGCGTTGATGACCTCTATGTCAATAAGCACTGTTTTACCAGCTAACTGGATGGGGACATTAGCTAAGAGACCTTGGGGTTGAGCCGAACGGCCGTCGTAGGCTCGCAACGTAGTGATGGACTGCTGGAGAGTAGCGGATCCCAACTTCTGCCAAATGAATGTGGACATAACGCATGTAGAGGCAACCTCATCGATGATGCACCGATGGATGACAAGATTTTGAACAGATACAGAAACTTGGAATGTTAAAGTGGAAGGCAGGCATGGTTCGGATTGGTCCAAATCAAAGGCCATCATTCATGAATCAGTTGGGTCAATAGCACCAATGGCTGAAAGCAAAGTCTTGTGTTAAATTTTGAGCATTAATTCACAATACTCTGCGATCTTCACTGAGAGAATAACATATACATTATATCAATGTATGACAATCACAATAAGCATGACAAGCATCACAAGAATCAAAATCATGAGAGACAAGAGACACATAGTTTCCATGGGGAAAACCCTAAGGTGAAAAACCCCACAACTTCCTCAGAGATAGAGAGAGCAATGGCTCAACCAAAGTACAACCAAAATACACTGAGATAGTCTCCTAGTAGCAGATGATCCTCCTCCTCAATAGTGCGCCACTTTCTGAGTGAGAGAGATATAACTTTCCGAATGATCTAAATAGAGATCACCTGATCTCTATTTATACTAACCTGTTGGCCCAGTGACCTTATGGGGTCGACTTGTCTAGCTAGGTACATCCACATTATAATATATATATTTTAGGGCTGACCTCACACATGGTGGTCTAATAACCCATCGGCAAGTACACACACTTGCAACACTTGTCAATCCACATGACGACACTTCCTTATAGAGGAATAACACATCTCTAATAAGGGTACAATAAATATATATGAAATACATAGATGAAATACATTCCGCAGTTACATATACATCAACACTCCCTCTTAACTAGGAAGGTATTTCTCGACACAGATATGGTAGACAAGTCTTCTTCTCGGGATCATCGTCATCGTCATCATCACTGCTGCTGCTATCTCAACCAATCTCTGACTCTACTCGTCATAGGAAGTTCTACAGAGCCAGTCCTTTTTCATACTGGATGTAGGCCCACCACCTGCAGGTCTTCGTCATCACTGGCCATACTGTGGAAATCTCAGGACTTATTACGTGCATCACAAAACCTTAAAAGAGTCTCTTGACTAGCAAGAACCCTAAAGAGCATCTGAGGCCTTTTTCATCCTGTCCAGATCTCTAGGACTTATTACATGTGACCCCACCACAAAACCTTGAAAGAGAATCCCAGGACTGATTACGAGCACAAGGCTCAAGCTATCGGATATCCCAGGGAACAAATTACATGTGGTCACCACAAAACCTCGAAAGAGCATCCCAGGACTAATTACGAGCATAAGGCTCAACCTATCGGATCTCCTAGGGAACAAATTACATGTGGTCATGGAAAAACCTTGAAAGAGCATCCCAGGATTGATTACAAGCACACGGCTCAACCTATCGGATCTCCCAGGGCACAAATTACATGCCATAGGACAAAACCTCGAAAGACCATCTGCTAGATATCCCAGGGCACAAATTACATGCCATAGGAAAAACCTCGAAAGACTATCTGCAGATCTCCCAGGGCACAAATTATATGTCCTCCCAAGCAAACCTCGAAAGAGCATTTGCCAGATATCCCAGGGTACAAATTAAATGCCATAGGAAAAACCTCGAAAGACTATCTGCAAATCTCCCAGGGCACAAATTACATGCTTATCTGCACAACCTGATCCACGGCCATAGAGTATTAACCTGATACTCACCATACATCATCTTGATGTACACATGATCATATCCGGCATCCAATTGATCATATCCAGCATCCAACATGATGCATACATACATACATAAAAATGATCCAACTGATCATATCCAACATCCAACATGATGCATACATACATACATGAAAATGATCCAACTGATCATACAAAGCAGAAACAAGAACATCATCCTGATGCTCATCATCCAGCACTTACATCCACAGCCATGTGAAGGATCCTCCTTCCAACATGCTTGGAATGGCTTCAGCAAATGAGTCCATCACTTCTTCCTCGAAGTGTCATTAATCTGAAGAACACCAAGCCTCTCCTTGAAGTACTCAAACTTCACCTTGGCTGGTAGCTTCGTCAGTACATCTACAATCTGCTCATCCGTCGCAATGTATAGGAGCTTCACAGCTCCTCTTTACACCATATCCCTGATATAGTGATATTTGGTCTCTATGTGTTTTGACCTTTCATGAAACACTGGGTTCTCGGACAGCTTCACACAACTCTGGTTATCACAAAAGATACCAGTAGCATCCAACGGGAGATCAAATAACTCAGACAGTAGCTTCTGTAGCCATACTGCCTCACAACTAGCTGAATAGGATGCAACATATTCTGCCTCAGCTATACTCAGTGCTACGCAAGACTGCTTCCTGCTAAACCAAGAGATCACACCTAATCCCATACTGAAGCAGCACCTAGATGTGCTCTTCCTATCTCCAGCACTGCCAGCCCAATCTGAATCAACATAACCCTGCAAGTTAAACTTTTGATTCGCTTCATACTTGAGCCCATAATCCATTGTACCCTTCAGGTACCTCAGAAGATGCTTTACAGCAACCAGGTGAACACTCCTCGGATCTGTCAGGAACTAACTCAATGTGTTCACCGCAAAGCAAATATCTGGTCTCGTGTTCGTCAAGTACATCAAGGACCCAATCATCTGACAATACATAGAGACATCAATTGGCTCAGATGAAGCATCACATAGAAGCTTCAGATTCGATGCCATAGGTGTGGCCATGGCCTTGCAATCCATCATCCTGAATCTCTTTAAGATATCTACTGTGTACTTCCATTGACCAAGGAAGATCCCACCTGTACTCTGCCACACCTCCATACCTAGGAAATAATGCACCATTCCCAAATATTTCATATCGAACTCGGCAACAGCTTCCTCTTCGTATCTGCAATCAATCTGTCATCTCCTATTACAAATAATTCATCCACATACAGGAGTAAAATCACAGGATTCCCTTCCTCAACCTTGTAATAAAGGTTGGAATCCACTTTACTCTTGGTAAAGCCAAAACTAGATAGGAAACTATTCATCCTACCATACCAAGTTCTGGGAGCTTGTTTCAAGCCATACAAGGCTTTCTTCAATCTACACACATATGACTCCCTGTCATGTATTTCAAAACCGAGTGGCTGCTCCAAATATACTTCCTCTTCAACTACACCATTCAAGAAAGCAGTCTTGACATCCATCTGGTGTATTTTCCATTTCATTGCTGTAGCCAGGGCAAGTACTGTTCTGATGGAAGTATACCTGGCTACAGGTGCAAAAGTTTCTTCATAATCTATTCCCTTTTTCTGAGAGAAGCCACAAGCTACGAATCTTGCCTTGTATTTCTCTACACTGCCATCTGCAGCATGCTTGATTTTGAAAATCCATTTGGAAGTCACAACAGACTTCTCTTTAGGTCTTGGGACAACATCCCAAACATCATTCTTCATTATTGATTGGTATTCCTCAACCATGGCATCCTTCCATTCTTTCTTTTCTGTTGCTTCTTCATAACTGGAAGGCTCTTTGTTCATAATGTCACAGAGTAAAGAAACATAGCTGGTATGTGATCTGGTTCTATTCTTTGCTCTGTGTTCTTCTTCTGGAATGCCAAATCTTTCTGCATATTGAATGAGCTCTCTAGCCCATGCAGGTTTCCTCTTGTGAGAGTTATCCTCACGGGCTGGATCTACAGGTTCTTGTGGATCTTCAAACTCACGAACAACTTTTGGAACTGCTTCAGTCATGGTAGTGTCTTGAAATCTAGTTTCCTTAGGTTCTTCATAAACTTCGATAGGTGCCTTCCTTGATTTGATGAATGTTGAGTTTTCATCAAATGTTGCATCCCTGCTGACATCAATCTTCTTGAACCCTGGAAAGTATATTCTGTAAGCCTTCGAGCTTTCACTGTAACCCACAAAGATACCCTTCTTTCCTAAAGGATCTAGTTTAGTCCTCTTTTCCTTTGGGACATGAGTGTATACAGGACAACCAAATATTCTGAGATGGCTGACTTCAGGTTTCTTACCAGAAAAGACCTCCTCTGGTGTCTTGTTGTCCAATATCTTGTGGGGTGTTCTGTTCTGCATATATACAGCTGTTCTAGCTGCTTCTGCCCATAGATGCATAGGTAGATCCTGGTCATGCAGCATTTCCCTTGTTGCTTCCATGATAGTTTTGTTCTTCCTTTTTGCAACTCCATTTTGTTGAGGATTATAAGGAGCAATCAACTCCCTCTTAATCCTTGAATCATTACAAAGCTTCTTGAAGTCACTTGAGGTGAATTCTCCACCATTGTCGGATCTGAATATTTTGATCTTCTTGTCAGTTTGATTCTCCATCAAGGTTTTGAATTCCTTGAACTTATCAAACACCTCATCTTTGTTCTTCAAGAAGTATACCCAATTCTTCCTGGAGAAGTCATCAATAAATGAGACATAGTAAACATACCCACTAAGAGAACTGGATGACATAGGACCACATACATCTGAGTGGATGATTTCCAGGATATCTTTGGCCTTGCTTTCACTGCTTGGGAAAGCCTTCTTAATGTTCTTACCTTTTGCACATCCTTTGCAAACACCTTCATGTTTGGTCTTGATTTCAGGAAGACCTTCTACAGCCTTGCTTGCAATTGGAAGTGCCCTATAGTGCATATGAGCAAGTCTTCTATGCCAAAGTTCACTTGGCTCCATGGATTCATGCACCATGGCATGTTCAGGTTGTCCCTTCAATTTATACAATCCTCCCTCTTGCTCTCCAATCACTACTGCATCATCTATGGTCTTTCCCTTTGGCCACATTAGGACTTGGCCATCCAAAAATGCAACCCTCATACCTTTTGCATCCAATGCAGAGATGGAGAGTAAGTTCTTCTTGAGCCCAGGTACATAAAGGACTTCTTTCATCTTCAAAGATTTTCCAGAATCTAGGTTGTAGGAGGCTTCACCACTTCCTTTGATTGGGTATTGATAATCATCCCCAAGTTTCACCTTATGGGGTGATTCATGTTCAGATAGATTCACAAAAGATTCCTTAAACCCAGTCATGTGTTTGGAAGCCCCACTATCAATCAACCAATCATTACAACCATGGGAGATAGTACCTGGGAGAGCAGAGATTAGAACATACTCTTCTTCACTTGATGAGTCATCATCACTTTCTACCCTAGCCTTCTTCTTTGGAGGTTCATCATCCTCAGCAGCATAAGCATGGAACTTTCTTTTGCTGCCCTTCTTCTTCTTGTTGAAGTTGTTGTTATTATCCCTTTTGTTCTTGGTACAATCTGAAGAAAAGTGACCCTTCTCATTGCATGTGAAGCATCTTAGATCCTTCTTATTCTTTTTATAGGATCTTTTGTAGTGAGAGTGCTCCTTCTTGGGCTTGCTTCTTTTGGTGTGAGTTGCGAGAGCTTGATCTTCACCTCCCATCTTTTCCTCACGAGCTACAAGTCTAGCTTCTTCTTGAGAGCATTCCTCCCATAGTTTACTGAAAGAGATCAATTTCTTTCTTGCACAGATTCCTTGAATAAAGGAGTCCTATGACCTAGGTAGGCCATTCAAAGTGGTCATAACAACTTCACCATTGTCCACTACTTCATCCACAGCTTCAAGTTGCTCCTTGATCTGAGAGACCTTGGAGAAGTAAGATTGAATGGTTTCTCCATTCAACATCTTGACCCCTTTCAATTGATTTCGTAGAGTCATCTTCCGATTTATGTTATTCCCTTCAAATAGCTTGGTCAAAGCGTCAAACATCTCCTTGGGTGTATTTAGAGAAGACACATGGGGTATGAGATGGTCTTTGATAGAATCAGCAATGATTCTCTTTGCCTTGACCAAGTTCTTCTTATGCAATACCTTGGCCTCTTCATCCTCTGGGATAGGGATGTCTTCTTTTATATATGAGTCAAACTCATTCTCTTCCAGGATTAACCTAATCCTATACTTCCAAGCTCGAAAGTTATCAGCCCCTTCAAGCTTATCCTCAAGCTTGGTGTGGTGAGACATCTTAAAGAGTACTTCAAATGGAAATAGAAAAGATTTAGGTCTTACCACTTGAAATGCTGAAAACTGGATCTGGTCCCGGATTAGGGTTTGTCGAAAAAACCCTAAAAATTCAAAATGTGAATTTCAATTTTCTGAAAGGATAGAAAGATGCACTTTGATGAGCTGATCAGCCTGGTGCATTCAGAATTTGAGATCAGCAAAGTTTACCCTTCAGATTTGCCTTTTTGTCCTCCCGGGTTCACTAGGGAGAGCCCTAAATTAGGGTTTGAGTTTCTCGGAGATCTACCCAGCCAAAAATCTCGATCCAAAGCTCTAAACTTCGATTTTTGCAAGGAGCTTCTAGCTATGTCTTCATATTTCATAAATTTCTATGTTTGTGGAAACCCTAATTTTTAGCACCAAATCTGAAATGCTCAGAATTGAATTATGATTGGACAGATAGATTCTCCTTGATGAGTAGAGTCAATCTACTATACTGATTTTCCAAAATCTGTGGAGAGAAACCCAACAAACAAGAAACTCAAGTTTCCGTCACTGCAAAATGTCTTCTTCTTAGGTTAGCTCTGATACCATGTTAAATTTTCAGAATTAATTCACAATACTCTAGGATCTTCACTGAGAGAATAACATATACAGTATATCAATGCATGACAATCACAATAAGCATGACAAGCATCACAAGAATCAAAAGCATGAGAGACAAGAGACACAGAGTTTCCGTGGGGAAAACCCTAAGGTGAAAAATCCCACAACTTCCTCAAAGATAGAGAGAGCAATGGCTCAACCAAAGTACAACCAAAATACACTGAGATAGTCTCCTAGTAGTAGATGATCCTCCTCCTCACTAGTGTGCCACTTTCTGAGTGAGAGAGATATAACTTTCCGAATGATCTAAATAGAGATCACCTGATCTCTATTTATACTAACCTGTTTGCCCAGTGACCTTATGGGGCCGACTTGTCTAGCTAGGTACATCCACATTATAATATATATATTTCAGGGCTGACCCCACACATGGTGGTCTAATAACCCATCGGCAAGTACACACACTTGCGACACTTGTCAATCCACATGACGACACTTCCTTATAAAGGAATAACACATCTCTAATAAGGGTACAATAAATATATATGAAATACATAGATGAAATACATTCCGCAGTTACATATACATCAACATCTTGCACTATGTAGTACAGTTTTTTAAGATCTCTAACACAGACATGGTTGCAGGGGACTGAGCTAAATCATCTACGATGTTGTAATTAGACGCAGAGCGAGCATTGGAGTTATTGTTGATGCGGCGAAGTGGGAAGCGAGAGGCTTTGGAGGCGCCATCTAGTGGAGTCGGAGGTATGCAAAACGACTAATTGGTGGGAAGAGCGTTGGTATTTTTGTCGACTGGAGGGGCTTCAGGGGTGGAGCCATATTGGTTCTGACGGTTTTGAAGGTTGACATCGACGGATGACATCATTAACAAGTGATGGGTACCTGAGTCTATCATGGGTTGATCAAGAGCGGCATAAGTGATTTACTGTTGTGGTGGCATGTTTCCTTGAGGGGGAGCCAACAGTTGAGTGTTCACCACACCTTGGGTTGGTAAAGGGTTCTGTAACACCAAGGGTTGAGTCTGAGGTGGTGGGGGGTTAGGTGGCGCCTGAGGAGCCACGTGCCCTTGGCGGTGGGCATCATCAGTCCAAAGTTGTCGAGCCCACTCCAAATGTGGGCAAGCGTGTGTGTAATGGCCATAGACCCCGCAAATAGAACAAGGATGGTTTGTTCACAAATTAGGATTTTTGGCTTGCTTGGGCTGTATGTCAGGGTTTTGGTTGGGAGGTGCCGCATTATTATTGTTCGAGGGATTAGGAGGTTGGCCGCCTTGGTCTGGAGGGGGGTTATTCCTGCGGTTACGTCCTTTGCCGCGGTTTTGCTGTCCTGGTTGGTATTGGTTATTTTGGTTCTGCTGTGGATTTTGTTGGGCATACACTTGCCCTTGGGTGGCAGGTGGGTTCTGCGGTTGGGCAGGTGCGGGAGCAGGCTGCGGTGGATAATAAGTGGGTGGAGGCGGTGTAGGTGCTGAACCTTGTGGGGGTTGCTGATACATCTGTGTAACGGGTTGTGGGTTTGCCACAGGTGCTGCCTATGGCGGATAATAAGCAGGGGGGGTTGAGAGGATACAGGAGCTTGCGTGGCCTGCGGCTGGTAATATGGCTGAGGTGCGACTGGGGGGCGTAAGCGGGGGATGTATGGTTGAAGCACTGAGGTGGACATGAGGGTCCATGGAAATGGTGGTGATGTGCCATGGGAGCATACGAATTGGTTGCTCCAGAGTGGGATGTAGCCCGCGAAAGGTCGGGATCAGGGCTAGTACGTGCTATGGAAAAGGGCTAGTTATGCGAGGCAATGCATCCAATAATGCCATCTACGGCATGGGATGCCCCCGGCGCATCATGTCGAGAGGAATCACCGCGGGGGGCGTCAGGGATGATGGCATATAGATAGCCAGATTGGGTATAAAAAAGGTCAAATTGTTGGGCTTTGAGGATGGCCTCTTCCTCGGACTGGGGTCGCTCGGATGCCACATCCTTGGCAATGACGGAAAGGAGAGATTTTAGAAACCAATCTAAGAAGATACGGTCATCTAACTTGATTTTGCACAAGCTTTGGCATCAATGCCACTCATGAATATGGTCAGTGATGTGGGTGGATGTATTCTGTCTACAAGACAGTAGGATCTCAACTCCCGTGTCATAGCAGACAGGTAACTGAAAGAACTGTCGGAAGGTCAAGGCAAGGGAATTAAAGGTGGCATGGGTCCCATGGGGTTGCTCGATGTACCATTTAGCTGTAGAGCCAATGAGGGTGCGTTGTAACAGACGGAGTCGGACAGAGTCATCCACTATGGAGTTGGAGGAACACCGTAGATGGAAGGACATAATGTGGTTCTGGTGGTATTCACCTGCCTTGCCCTCAAACTTAGGGATGTCTGATGGGAGCTTGGTGGGCATGTGAGGCCACGCAGGGTCGTGTCTGATGGGATCGTTGGTTAGTCTAGCCAGATCAGGATGGTTGAGACTAGCCATGAATGGCAAACTAGTAAAAGGATGTGACATACTAGTGGTCGTGACCACGTTGGGGCCAATGCCCCCAAGTGTAGGGGCTGGATTCAGGTTGGGGATGTTGCCCCCAGGTGGAGGAACAAAGGTGGTATGGGATGGTCCTGCACTGCCAAGGGTAGTGTGAGTCACTGGTGGAGTTGGGTTGGGTATGCTAGCCATGGGAATGGGCACAGTGATCGGAATGGTGGGTGTGGGCCCCATCGAGGGCATACCCAAAGCGAGTGTGGTAGCTGGGGTGGTGGTGGATGCTCCACCAATGGTCCCTACAAAGAAAGGGTTGGAAGTCGTGCCAGCCATGGGGCTAGTTGGTGCAGTGTAAGTGGGGTTCTCGGACTTTGCCTCATAATCGGATGTAAAATAAGGGGCGTCAAGGCTGGGGGATGGAGCTCGATGTCATCGACGAGTGGAGTCGAGTGATGAAGCTCTACGTCTATGACGGATGATGTCAATTGAACTGTGCTGCAGGGGCTCTCCCTGGAGGCGCCGAGAATGTCTCGGGGACTCAATGGTGACAGATGGTGTCAACTATTTGGGGGTTGTGTCGAATGAAAAAAAGCTCAAAAACCCTAATGCAGTCGAGTGTGCAGAAGGAAAGGGCAAAAAATACGGCACTCAGGCCAACAACCAGCTCAAAACACTCACTGTAACAGATGTGCTACAATAACCGGAGCATCAACAGCAATGGTCAGAATACCAACAAGCAGCAGGTTTCCTAAAAAATAAAAATAGTGGACTCGCTAGACCAAAGGGAGGTAAGGGAGCATGCAAACACCTAGCTAAATAGTATTCTGACTCAACCAAACATATCCTCTGCAAGGTGATGAAATCCAAGTCAGAAAATATGGATAGTAGAGCCAAGTGGCTAAAGATATCCCCCAACCGGGAGGGACACCGGGTAAGACAATCCTAGAAGAAAGGAAACTAAGATACCCAGTTCATGACACGTCCAGAAAGGTGAATCTGCAGCTCCGGTCCTATCACCGTGTGGGCCTAAAAGGAATCACCACATGCAGACCGATGAGTAGGTAGCCTTCAGTTACTGAATGGGTTACGGTATTCCACTCAGGCCTCCGGAACCAGTCTAGCTACTTCAACCCTTCTAAGGGAGAGGCCCTCTGATAAACTGGTTGTGACCATGCCAAAAAATACTAGGGTATTTTGGTTCCCTAATGGACAACAACTATGTCTCAAGTGTAAGTGACCAAGGGTTGTTATTTGGATGCCTATCCCCCCTATCCTACCTAACTACAATATTCTTATGTGTTCCCCAAGTGGGGATAGAATGTTGGTTGTGTTAAGTAGTATTTTAGGGATCACTTGAATTGGGTGACAGAGTGTGTGCGTGTGAGGTAATGAACCCAATCAAAAGTGCCACGGGGTGGGCAACTTTCTAACTAATAATAATAATGCAAAAATTAAACTTGTAATGCAAAACTTTCTCTTTTCAATTAAAATGCTTTAACTTTAAAAAATTCTGTAAATGGAACAGAAAGCAAACTGCAGAAAAAAAGGCTGTAAGTAAGTATGGTTGCAGATAGAACATGTGGCTGTGCAGGTGCAGAAAATATTGCAGCAAAGTGCTGGGTTCAAAACAGGGTAAAAAAGTGCAGAAAACAGATTGTGGGTCTGTGGCGAAACTGCGTGGGCGGATCGCGGGAAACAGGCTGAAAGCCGCGGGGCGATTGCAGGAAACAGGCTGAAAGACGTGGGGAGATCGCATGAAATAGGATGAAAGCCATGGGGAGATCACAGGAAATAGGCTGAAAGCCACGGGGAGTTCGTAGGAAACAGGCTGAAAGCCGCGGGGAGATCGCAGGAAACAGGCTAAAAGCTGTAGGGAGATCGCAGGAAACAGGCTGAAAGCCACGAAGAGATCACAGGAAACAGACTGAAAGCAGCAGGGAGATCGCAGGAAACAGGTTGAAAGCCACGGGGAGATCGCAGGAAACAGACTAAAAGTCATGGGGAGATCGCAGGAAACAAACTGAAAGCCGCAGGGAGATCGCAAGAAACAGGCTGAAAGCCGTAGTCAAATCGCAGGAAACAGACTGAAAGCCAAGGGGAGATTGGAGGAAACAGGCTGAAAGCCGCGGTAGGATCACAGCTGTGGGGAAAAAGTATGCAATTTTCGGCAGCAAGCCCAACCACCGAAAGGGACAGCCGAAAAATAAAAACAAAAAAATACTTGCAGAAAATTAAAAACGTCTAAAAATTATAACCATAAACTCAAAGGAACACTAGGGGATTCGCCAAAACTGTAGCTAGGGTTTTCACCCTAGCTTGTGAAAATGAGCACCTACTAAGGAGAAGGGACTCCTTAGTAGCAATTCAATAAAACAGTACAATATGACAGTAAAGCAAAGTAAATTTAAAGTAGCATGTGCATCAACAAGAAATAAAAAGATAGAAATATGATAAGAATTTTCTTTTGTATTAACTTTACCTCAGATGTTGAGGTTGGTGAAGCTCTTGCAGTAGTCCAGGAGGGCTGCTTCCAAGCTCCAATGGGTTCCTTCTCCTTCCCCAAATTGTTTTGGATATGGGCCAAAGGGGCACTCAAATGTGAAATTAGCTCAAAAGGGTGAGCTAGGGTTTCAGGAGTGATTTTGGCAGAGTGAGGATAGGGAAGATTGTGGATATCAAATGGGGAGCCTCCATCACCTATTTATAGGTTTTTAGTGGTGGAGTGTTGACCCATGGTTTTTGGCACCATATGGTTTAAGTCAATTGTATAGGGTTTTTGCTTATTTTTTCCCTCTTTTTCCTCTTTTTTGTATTTTTTATTCCCTTTTTAAAGGGTTTTTGCTATTTTTGGAGGAATTTATATTATTTTAGGGGAAAAGGGGGGTTTTTTTGGCCTTTTGGAGGCTTTTTTATGGTTTTTTTAAGGTTTTAGAGGCAAATATGGTAGGAAATATAGACAAATGAGTCATGTAATGAGGGAGATGAGGTGCCCACACAAGTGTTGCTCATTGGCGGTTCAGTTGTTATGAAGTCACAGTTGTAAATGGAGGTCACGAGTTCAAATCACACCCGGCTTTACTTGTGTCCCATGCTTGCGAGGTGTGTGGGGAACCTGGGGGTATAGTGGTAGCGGGATTGGATCTTTGGACCCCGTGTCACACGAGTACCATCCCAATCTTCAGTTCTCGAATCCCCTAGTTACAAATAAAAAATAAAAATAAAAATGAGGGAGATGAGGTAGTGAGCACTTTTTGGGTGTTAACACTCCATCATAGATCTTATTCATAATGATGTTTCAGGATAGATTCCCACTACTTCAATGAATGGATCCAAATACCTTCTGACCTTCATTGATGACTACTCTAGGTTCTAATGGATCTACTTTCTCAAACATAAATCTGACGTGTTCAAAACCTTCAAAGTTTTCAAATCCTTAGTTGAGAACACGATTGGAAGGAATATCAAGGAACTCATATCAGATAATGGAGGGGAGTACATCAAGAAGGATTTGCAGCATTTTTGTGCTTCTGAAGATATTCAAATGAAATATTATGTCCCATACACACCACAGCAAAATGGTGTAGCAAAGAGGAAGAATAGGTCATTGAAAGAGATGGACACCTGCTTGCTTGAAGCAAGAGATATCCCATCAAATCTCTGAGTAGAAGTAATGAACTGTGCAAAATACATTCAGAATAGGGTACCCCACAAATATGTTGATGGGGTCACTCCATTCGAAGCATTCAAGGGACACAAACTTGATGTCTCTCATCTAAGGGTTTTTGGATCCAAGGCATGGGCCAGAATCCCCTTCGACAAGAGGAAAGCACTTCAACCTCAAAGTAGAAAATGCATCCTTCTTGGATATGCAGAAGATGCAAAGGCTTACAAGCTTATGGATTTTTCAACCAAGAGATGCTTCATTGCAAGAAGTGTTCAATTCAATGAGGATCCATTGCATGATATACAACATGTTGAAGAAGAAGGTATAACTTATCTACCTCCTCCATTTGCTCCTAATGATGTTTCCATGGGTGATCCATATTCAACTTCCGAAGAAGAAGATCAATATGATTCAGATCTAGATATTGAGCATGAATATATATCAGATCCAGATCCAGATCTAGCACCTACTGATCCCAATCCAAAGCCTAAATGGACTCAAAATCTTATTGAGGCAGCTGGGGACATTGTTGGAGATCCATTTGACTACAAAAGAATAAGATCTCAATACCAATATGCTAACATTGCACATTTCCATACATATCCACTTCTCCCTGAGAGGTGCTTCATGATGGTGGGGTCTGATCCACAGTATTACAGAAATGCTTGCCATGATCCGAGATGGAAAGAAGCCATGGATGAAGAACATGAGTCACTATAGAACAATCAAACATGGGATCTTGTCCCTCTTCCTCGGGGACGAAACTAGTTCAATGCAAATGGATCTACAAAACAAAGCTTGCATCTGATGGATCTACAACCAAGTACAAGGCTCGATTGGTTGTAAACGGGTACTCACAAGTCAAAGGTTTGGACTACAATGATACATTCTCTCTTGTAGCAAGAATGGATTCAGTAAGGGTTGTTTTGGCCATTGCAGCTTCAAATGCATGGGAGGTACATCACATGGATGTAAAGAGTGCCTTCTTGCATTGTGACTTAGAAGAAGAGATCTACATGAAACAACTTGAGGGGTACACTGATGATCCTTCCTTTGTATGCAAACTGAGGAGATCACTGTATGGGATCAAGCAAGCCCCAAGGGCATGGTATGCAAAGATGGATTCCTTACTATCACTAATGTTTGAAAGATGCAAATTTGATTGCAATGTTTACATGCAACAGAATGGAGGATGTCTATTGTTGATTGTTTTGTATATGGATGACTTGCTCATTACTGGTGGATCTGCTACTAGGTTGAAGCATATCAAGTCTTCCTTGAACAAAGCATTCGCTGTGACATATCTAGGACTGTTAAAAAAATTCATTGGTCTTAAATAAACTCAAAATGCGGCATGGATCATGATTTCATAGTCAAGGTATGCATATGATTTACTGACAAAGTTTCATATGGTTGATTGCAAAGCCACATATTTTCCCTTCCTATTAAGAATTAGATTGGAAGAAGGTGGTTCCACTCCCTTGTTTGATAGCATTGTATACAAATAGCTTATTGGTAGTTTGTTGTATTTGACACATTAGAGACCATATCTATCAGATGTTGTTGGTGTTGTGGCTAGGTACATGTAGGAGCCACATGAGCTGCATTGGAAGGCAACTAAGAGGATCTTGCACTATGTGCAAGGTACAAGAGAGTTTGGTATACACTATTCTATTGGTGCTCGACTAGATATAGTTGGTTTTACTGACTCAGACTAAGTTGGAGACAATACTGATAGGAATTCTATTTTAGGGTACGTATTCATGTTGGGATCATGACCAATCTGATGGTCAAGTAAGAAGTAAGCAGCACTCGCACTTTCTTCAGTGGAGGAAGAGTACAAAGGGGTTATGAATGTAGTTATCCAGGAGACAATATTGATAGCAAATCTACTTCAGGGTACGTATTCATGTTGGTATCAGGACCAATCTGATGATCAAGTAAGAAGTAAGCAACACTCGCACTTTATTCAGCAGAGGCAGAGTACAGAGGGGTTATGAATGTAGTTATCTAAGTAGTTTGGTTTCATTGGATCTTGAATAAGTTTGTCATTCGCATTTCTCCTTCAGTAGAACTTTTTTGTGATAATCAAATTTCCATCAGGATCTCCAGTGACTCATTTCAGAAGAAAAGGACCAAACATATTGAGGTTCACATGCACTACATCACAGAGCTAGTGCACAACTGGACCATCTCACAGCATTATTGTCCTACATAGGAGATGATTGCAGACATATTCACTAATTTTTTCACTCAGAAAATATTTGTTTATCTCAGATCTTTACTTGGTGTAAAATTTGTTTGAGCTCCCTGCTATCTTATTTTGAGGGGGGGGGGTTTCCCATGAGGTTTTCCCCATTTCCTTGGTTTATGGACAATTATTTAATTTTCATCATTTATTTGATTGTATGGGTGACCTTTGGTCTTAGTAACAAGGGCTGAGGATGCACAAGTTTGGATTGAGGGGGGGTGTTAGGATCATTAATACTCCATCCATGTCCTACCTAGCATTATTTATTTTTCGTAGTAGTTGATGATGTCATTTTCCCCCATAGTGTTGTGCAAATGTCATCTAGGATCCATCTACCACCTAATTCACCCTGCATGCATCATTATAGGATCACTTAAGTTAGTTCCCTATATTTTAGGAGCCTACTCAGTGTTCCAATTTAGTCCTAAAGATTTCTTGTGATAGCAAGTTCTTTCTCTGATGTTGGAGTTTTGGATCAAAACTCAGAATTGTGCCTTCATCTGTTTGAATGGTTTTTCCTTCACAAATGTCGTCCCACGTATCATTGTAGAGGAACGTAGCTTTAATCTTCCTTGACCATTCTAGATAATTGTCCTTGCCAATAAGGTCCAGCAACTATTGATGCTAGTGAGTGCATCTTCTGCCACTTGAATATTTGAACCTGCAACTTAGAATAGACTTTTGGAAGAAAAGATATGAAGTTGCAGGTCTAATTCTCTTCTACCTCTTACAATTTATGTAAAGCATTCTTTGTACAATAAATTCTTCTTAGGACAAGAACAAAATTGTGACAACTCCTAACATCATTCTAGTAATACAAGGTATAACAATGCAATTCAATACTATGTTTGAACTCGTTCAACACAACTAACCCCACAAAAACTCAATAAATGCACCAGCTCAACAAGTGTTCCAGTCCAAAACTCAACAAAAATGCATTATGCAATCTTCAAGCAAATGTAATTTTCTCACTGGACTTTACCTAACCAACTCTTGAAGGTGGTCCTTTATGTAGCTCCCAAGATGGTCTTCACAATTTAATAATCTTCATCAATGGTTGCAGTAATCATCAATATTCAATATATTTAGAGAGTGCCAATGCAAATATCTCAATTCTAAAGGTTGCAAAGGTGCAGTCTCAATTCTAAAGTTCGTTCCTTGCAAAGGAAACAACGCATTTTTATTTAATTAGTGTTTTGAACTATCATTCAACACCACTCAACATTCAATGTTTTCTTGATCACCATATTGTTTCACTCATCATTTGAACAACGTACTCTGATCACCGCAATACCACGCACCAATCAATGTATGAGGAAGGTGACCGTATTAGTTACCACGAACTGGACAGTAACCAAATTAGGGTTTATTAGCAGGAGAGTGCTCAAGCACTTCAAAGGAGAAGGCCAATAAACCACGAGCTCAATCGCAACTCTAAACAAGCTCTCCACCAAGGAAATCCACAATAATATTTACGCACCAAAGGTGTAGTCTCCACAAAGGCAAAGGCATGGCAACAATATGTAAGAGGAGGAGGGCATATCCAAAACAAAACTGCGACCAGAGCAGCAGTAGCAGTAAGGCTATTTAGACAAAAATTATAACAATATTAATATATCTAACTCAAAAATACAAAAGAACAAGTCTGATAACTTACTAGGTAAGATGTTGAGACCTTCCTTGTACTCGAAAATTTAACTTTCGGAACAAACCATGCCTCTCAGATGCAAGTCAATCAACTGGAACAAAACTGACCGTTATCTGAGGGTTAGTACATACCTGAGAGAGAGAGAGAGAGAGGGTTGTAGGATAGGTTTACACAATTACAGTAGAAGCTCCAGGATCAAGCCCAATAGAACAGTCAAAACAAGGGTAGCTTCAAAGTCCAAAGTGGCAGCTCTAGACAAAGCAGTGGTGCTCACTTACAGGTCATAACAAACGTAAAATCACAGTAGCATACCAGGCAGTCACTCAACAAGATATCAAACCTCAAATATCAGTAGACCTGACCTCCACAAGCAACCCTAAATCATTCCACAGAGGGTGGCGGCGTCCACAAATGTTAACAGGAAACCCTTTACAGGATAAAACAGGTCATAGCCTCCTCAATTTAGGCAAAGGAAACTTATGAAAAGTCATGGCCTCCTCCAAAATAGTCCACAGTTGGGTAATAGGAAACCTTTGATTTATGAAAGTGCTTACCTCGAGATCCCTTACCTTTGTCCTTATGTTGAGGGAAACGTCTTCCCTTCTTCGTCTTGGCAGCAAGGGCATGATTCTTTTCGACAAGAGGCCCAGATCTACTCTAGATCCTACCTTCTTCTTCTAGACAATCACACCACAGTCTGTCAAAACTTGTTTGAATCTCTTTTCCATTTACTACTGCAAGAAATATCTCTCGAGATGTAGGAAGACCATCTACTATTATTTGCACAAGGTCATCATCATCTACTTCAAATCCAATTACCATGAGCTGATCTCTTATCTAAAATATGGTAATTATTAGGATACATAACTTTTTTAATGTCACTACAATTTAAAGAAATTATTATATCCTAATTTAAGAAATGTCACGAGTTCTATTTCTTTTTCCAATAGAAAAAAAACATGCCATTGTTATTCATACGAATCAAAGGGTACATGAAGATACTTCAATTCAAGACTTTGAGAAATTCATCTCTGTCCAAAAACTTGAAAAAACTAGAACCAATATAAAAATGTATCTACTGATCATCACGAAGAAAGTCAGCAAGATCCCAAGTTCAAAAAAGAAACCAAGCTTTCAAGCTATTTTCAGTGATTACATTCAAAAATTTTAAAAACAAGTTACTCTAAGAAATTCCTGACACCATGATCCAGAACCTTGGAATGCATAATTTCTTCCCAAAACAGTACACCAAAGTCACCAAACAAGGCTTGCTTAGATAATTTATCCGCCAGGAGGTTGTGCTGCCTATAAATATGCTCAAAAGTTATATTCCTGAATAGCTTGATGGTTTTTTTTATCCTTAAGCATCAGTGAGTGAGGGCTAATACTTTAAGATCAAAGACCTCCTGAGCCCATTTGATTGTGACTCGAGAATCACCAAAGATTTTCAAATTATCCAAGCCAAAAATACTTGCCACTTCAAGGATACACCATAAAGCAATTAATTCTGCTTTCATATTGGTACCAGACCCACAATTCATCGTCAGTGAAAAGTGATGAAATTCATTAAGAACAATTGCACCCCCAACCGCACAAATGCCATTTTGAGCAACTCCATCAAAAAATAACACTAGATAGTTGAAAAGAGGATCAAAGGCTCCAATTCGTTTGATCACCAGCGGCTTCTTCCCTTTGAAAATAGACTTATATAGTGTAAGTATTCGTTCAGCCCCGTTTTGTGCTTTCGGATCCAATCCTTCAAAAACTTACTATAATTCAATAAAACAAAGTACGAATTTGATATAATTCATTTAGTAACCATTCCATAAATAAACCTACTTTTTCAAATATTCTTAATGCTTATCATTACATAAAGAAAATTACCTTTTTCTAAAAATAAGACCAAAAAAATTCAAAAAAAAATTATGTTGTTTGATATCCATAGCAAAATCAATCAAATATAATCCAATTATGAACAACCATGTTCATCCAACCAAATATCCTCTTCTTCCTTCTATAGTTTAAAGTACTCCTTATGCTTTTATATCACATGATCAATACTACCAACATAATAAACAATGGTTCCCAAAGGACATTCAGCAAATTAATATTACAATCATCCATCCCAAACTTTTGAAAAAAACAAAATCTAACTAATCAACGAGTAATAATACTTCTCCTAAGTTAATAAGCTTGGAAGGATCGTGCAAAAACCAGAGGATGATAGTTAAATTCATAATGAAATAACTGTCAATCTTATTATTGAATTATCTGTACTATATATGTTGGAAAATTTATAAAAACTTTTTTATAACTTTTTTATTCTGAATTTCCACTGATCTAAAAGGAATACATAGGTGAGAATTTTTTCCAACTCAATTCTAAGTACTTGAAGAGAGAATATTTTTTAATATAGCAAAAACTAACAATCCCAAAACGCCATAATTTCACCTCAGAAAATATTTTTTTATCTCAGATCTTTACTTGGTGTAAAATTTGTTTGAGATCCCTGCTATCCTATTTTGAGGGGGGGTTTCCCATGAGGTTTTCCCCATTTCCTTGGTTCGTGGACAATTATTTAATTTTCATCATTTATTTGATTGTATGGGTGACCTTTGGTCTTAGTAACAAGGGCCAAGGATGCATAAGTTTGGATTAAGGGGGGGTGTTAGGATAATTAATACTCCATCCTTGTCCTACCTAGCATTATTTCTTTTTCATAGTAGTTGATGATGTCATTTTCCCCCTAGTGTTGTGCAGATGTTATCTAGGATCCATCTACCACCTAATGCACCCTGCATGCATCATTTTAGGATCACTTAAGCCAGTTCCCTATATTTCAAGATCCTACTCAGTGTTCCAGTTCAGTCCTAAAGCTTTCTTGTGATAGCATGTTCTTTCTTTGATGTTGGAGGTTTTGGATCAAAACTCAGAACTATGCCTTCATCTATTTGAATGGGCTTTCCTTCACAAATTTCGTCCCACCTATCATTGTAGAGGAACGTAGATTTAATCTTCCTTGACCATTTTAGAAAAGTGTCCTTGCCAATAAGGACCACCAACTGTTCATGCCAGTGAGTGCATCTTCTGCCA
The DNA here is from genome assembly GCA_027924585.1 of Larix kaempferi. Lineage (NCBI taxonomy): Eukaryota > Viridiplantae > Streptophyta > Pinopsida > Pinales > Pinaceae > Larix > Larix kaempferi. The sequence continues at coordinate 10,736,408 of BSBM01000101.1, read as the reverse complement.
CTTGAATTTGAACCTGCAACTTAGAATAGAATTTTGGAAGAAAAGATATGAAGGTGCAAGTCTAAGTCTCTTCTACCTCTTACAATTTATGTAAAGTATTCTTTGTACAATAAATTCCTCTAATGAAAAGAACAAAATTGTGACAACTCCTAACATCATTCTAGTAATACAAGGTATAACAATGCAATTCAATACTATGTTTGAACTCGTTCAACACAACTAGCCCCACAAAAACTCAATAAATGCACCAGCTCAGCAAGTGTTCCAGTCCAAAACTCAACAAAAATGCAATATGCAATCTTCAAGCAAATGTAATTTTCTCACTGGACTTTACCTAACCAACTCTTGAAGGTGGTCCTTTATGCAGTTCCCAAGATTGTCTTCACAATTTAATAATCTTCATCAATGGTTGTAGTAATCATCAATATTCAATATATTCAGAGAGTGCCAATGCAAAGATCTCAATTCTAAAGGTTGCAAAGGTGCAGTCTGAATTCTAAAGTCCGTTCCTTGCAAAGGAAACAACGCATTTTTATTTAATTAAAGTTTTGACCTATCATTCAACATCACTCAACATTCAATGTTTTCCTGATCACCATATTGTTTCACTCATAATTTGAACAACGTACTCTGATCACCGTGATACCACGCACCAATCAACGCATGAGGAAGGCGACCATATTAGTTCCCACGAACTCGACAGTAACCAAATTAGGGTTTATGAGCAGGAGAGTGCTCAAGCACTTCAAAGGAGAAGGCCAATAAACCACGAGCTCAATCGCAACTCTAAACAAGCTCTCCACCAACGAAAGGCACAACAATATTTACACACCAAAGGTATAGTCTCCACAAAGGCAAAGGCACGGCAACAATATGTAAGAGGAGGAGGGCATATCCAAAACAAAAATGCGACTTAGAGATGGGCACTTTCAAATTCCTCTTAGCATTCCATGCATAGTTTCACAATGGAATACAATCATTTGCATCGACTCTCAACAAAGAGAAGCACAACCATCAACGTCGAGTTTATTGAGAAGCACAACCACCAACGTCGAGTTTATTCTTTTCAGCTCACGCTCACACGATACACAAGATGGTCGCAATCCATCAACATAGATCAATGCTTTGCAAATGTGTTAAATTTAAGGTTAGGTTATGGTTTGAAGCATAAAATTATTTAATCCTTGTACTTTAATGCAACAAATAAATCTTTAAACTAGTACTAAAACAAAATAGTTCAACTTTAACAATACTAAATTAAAACATAATTTTCATCTCTTTCAACTTTAACACCCTCAAAGGTCCATGAGTTAAAGTTGAAGCATACAATAATAATAATCAACAAAGCAGCAGTAGCAGTAAGGCTATTTAGACAAAAATTATAACAGCAATGATATATCTAACTCAAAATACAAAAGAACAAGTCTGATAACTTATTAGGTAAGACATTGAGACCTTCCTTGTACTCGGAAATTTAACTTTCGGAACAAACTATGCCTCTCAGAGGCAAGTCAATCAACTGGAACAAAACTGACCCTTATCTGAGGGTTAGTACATACCTGAGAGAGAGAGAGAGAGGGTTGTAGGATAGGTTTAGACAATTACAGTAGAAGCTCCAGGATCAAGCCCAACAGAACAGTCAAAACAAGGGTAGCTTCAAAGTCCAAAGTGGCAGCTCTAGACAAAGCAGTGGTGGCCACTTACAGGTCATGACAGACGTAAAATCACAATAGCATCCTAGGCAATCACTCAACAAGATATCAAACCTCAAATCACAGTAGACCTGACCTCCACAAGCAACCCTAAATCTGTCCACAAAGGGTGGTGGCCTTCACAAATTCTAACAGGAAACCCTTTACAAGCTAAAACAGGTCAGAGGCTCCTCAATTCAGGCAAAGGCAAGTCATGGCCTCCTCCAAAACAGTCCACAGTTGGGTAACAAGAAACCTTTGATCTATGAAAGTGCTTACCTTGAGATCCCTTACCTTTGTCTTTGCGTTGAGGGAAACTTCTTCCCTTCTTCGTCTTGGCAGCAAGGGCATGATTCTTTTCAACAAGAGGCCCAGATCTACTCTAGATCCTACATTCTTCTTCTAGACAATCATGCCACACTCTATCAAAACTTGGTTGAATCTCTCTTCCATTTACTATTGAAAGAAATGTCTCCCAAGATGTAGGAAGACCATCTACTATTATTTGCACAAGGTCATCATCTACTTCAACTCCAATTACCATAAGCAAATCTCTTATCTAAAATATGGTAATTATTAGGATACATAACTTTTTTAATGTCACTACAATTTAAAGAAATTATTGCGCCGAGAGGGGCTCTACAGCCCAGAATGAGGGAAATCTTGTTAGTCGAGTCTCGAGTTTGTGTTTGTCCAGTAACAAAATGATACAAAGTAAACAAAAAAGAATAATAGGAAGTAAAAAGTAATAAATATTATGTGGGCCATAAACAAAAAAGAATAATACAAAGTAAAAAGTAAATATGAGACTTAAACTAGAGACTTTAGAGCTTAGGATTAGGTGGTAAATATTATGTTAGCCATATACAAAAAAAAAATAATACAAAGTAAAAAATAATAAATATTTTGTCGGCCATAAACAAAAAAGAATAATACAAAGTAAAATGTAAATATGAGACTTAAACTAGAGAATTTAAAACTTAGGATTAGGTGATAAATAATATGTCCGTCATAAACAAAAAAGAATAATACAAAGTAAAAAGTAAATATGAGATTTTAGAGTGTTTCTCGAGTTTGTAGAGTAACAAAATAACACAAAGTAAACAAAAAAGAATAATACAAAGTAAAAAGTAATAAATATTATGTCGGCGATAAACAAAAAAATAATACAAAGTAAAAAGTAAATATGAGACTTAAAATAGAGACTTTAGAGCTTAGGATTAGGTGGCTCAAGTATTGCACTTAAGGAGCTATTCAAGGAGAGGTTTGCACCTCGGGAGATTTGATCCCTCTCGGTGCTTGATAGAGCCTAGGATTTGAATCTATACTAGTTATATCCTAATTTAAGAAATGTCACGACTTCTATTTCACCAATTCAACAAAGTACGAATTTGATATAATTCATTTAGTAACCATTCCATAAATAAACCTACTTTTTCAAATATTCTTAATGCTTATTATTACATAAAGAAACTTACTTTTTTACTTTTTTCTAAAATAAGACAAAAAAAAATAATGTTGGTTTGAGATTCATATCAAAATCAATTAAAATAATCCACTTATGAACAACCATGTTTATCCAACCAAATATCATCTTCTTCTTATAGTTTCTTATAGTTTAAAGTACTCCTTATGCGTTTATATCACATGATCAACACTACCAACATAATAAACAATTGTTCCCAAAGGACATTCAGCAAATTAATATTACAATCATCCATCCCAAACTTTAAAAAAAAACAAAAATCCAACTAATCAACTGTAATAATACTTCTCCTAAATTAATAAGCTTGTAAGGATCGTGCAAAAACCAGAGGATGATCGTTAAATTCTTCATGAAATAACTGTCAATCTTATTATTGAATTGTCTGTACTATATATGTTGGAAAAATTATAAAAACATTTTTATAACTTTTTTATTCTGAATTTCCACTGATCTAAAAGGAATACATAGGTGAGAATTTTTTCCAGCTCAATTCTAAGTACCTGAAGAGAGTATTTTTTAATATAGCAAAAGCTAACAATCCCAAAACGCCATAATTTCACCACTAAAATCTAGTATTTAGTGTAGCATCACGATCCATCCAACAATGAAAATAATAATCACCACTGATTTTTAAAACCACAACAATGAAAATAATAATCACCACTGATTTTTAAAACCATGACTACTTTGCCAAAGCAGACATGGTAATCAAAATTAAAAAAAAAATTGGAAAAAATCAGGACAGATTTATAAAAACAGTGTATTAAAAATACTAAAATGATCAAATTTAAATTCAACCTTTGAGGGTTTGAAACCTTGTAGATACTAAAATCTAACATACTACAGGTTGGTGCCTTCTAGACCAGATGCGATCCTCTGGTGATTTTTGACGAACCCTGTTAGTCAAGAGTACTACCACTGGCCAACAAAAAAAACTTCAAAAATCTACTTCCTTCTGGACTCCCTTGTTCTTAGCAGAATTCCTACCAGGTGTCTTCTTACGCTTCAACGATTTCGAGCCAGAAACATTATTGCCAGATTCCCAAGCTGTGTAATCTGGCACAGCGACAGTACCACTGAATCCAGTTTCTGCGCTTGCTATCGACCTGGAATCTTCTTCTTTACCATATGATGGTTTTTTCGAGCGCCCTCGTCGGCATTCACATGTGTCTGGAAATGGAAATGTAGGGATGTGTGAAAACAAACGTAGCAACCTAGGATCAGCTTCACTCTTCTCCATATCATGCTTTTTCTCATTATGATGATCATCGGGATACAATTGAGAGCTTGCAACTTGAGAGTTTTCTGTCAAGGAGGATGTAACTGTTTCTTTTGTACAGTTTTCTGTGAGCACAAACTCTTCTGTAGGACCTGTATATTGACTAGCATTCTTCTCTTGACTTCCATGGCGGTAGATATCATAAATAATTTCATGGTACCCATGTATACAGTTGCAAGAAATTGCCTGGGAAGATGGAAATATTGCTTTCAAATATGGTCTCAGCTTTTCAGCACAAGATGCAACGACACCAATGGCTAACGCATGGGCAGCCGATGAGGAGTCCCAAATTTCTCTCCTCAAGTTGCTGAGTAAAACAGACAATAGCTTCTTCGAGATATCATCACTTTGATCCAAAACTAAACACATAATCTTTTTCATGGAATCATATACATCTGTAGAATAAGTATGCTGAGAAACAGCAGCAAAAAAATGCTTGAACATCTCAAGGAGGATGTTGTTCAATTCAAGGTCCACCATGACTGTGCACAAGTTGACTTCTTCAACAATCTTCAGAATGAAAATCGTTCTTGCAAAGGAGGGACTGTTCATCTCCCCCAGATCTTGAAAAGATTCTACAATGAGCTCAAGTATTTCTTTCAGTACATCTTCGTCGTATGGCTCGTTGGGTGCTGTTATTCTGGCGATTTGGCAGAGGCAATTGAGGACCAGCAGCCTCACATCTTTGTCTCGGTGCCTCAGAAGATCTGGGTTTATCAATGTATCCATTGATGGAAGAATTGCATGGCACAGTGATGGAGGCATTGGTCGTTAATGTAATTGTTTCACCATGGATAAACAGAGCTCCACTTTCTCTAAGGATTGAAGTAGCCCATTGCCGGAGCTGACTGCATGTTCCAGTTGCTTGCCCGCTTCAAACAGTCTACGCTCGAATACTTCCACATCCACTTCCAAACCCCCCATTTCGTTCTCAAAACTTCCCCGTTCAGTTGCAGAGACCACATCCACACCCGCTATTTCGTTCTCAAAACTTGCAACTGTTCGTTCAATTGCAGAGAAAAAATGTATTTAATTCAAGCAAAATGAAGACCGGAGGGTATGAATAATAGTGAATCCCATGTTTGCAATCATGGGTCGGAATTTTGGGTTTGAGATGAGACCTCAATGTCGGTTTGGGTGAAATACATAATTTAATATTATTGTAGATTTTAGTAGTTATATCTGGTCCACTTGTCCTACAAGTAGGTGGTAATTAAGGAGATGCCCCTCGACTTGTTGATGAACTGGGTACCAAATTTAGGATGGTTCGGGCTCATGGTTTGTAATAAATAAATAAAAAGTAGGTGGTCTTATACATCAAAAAGGATGTGGTCTCATACATTAAATTGGTGTGTTGGTATTTCAGTTAGTTTAATCCTAAAAATAAATTATTATTATATAATATTAGTTACACTTTTACCATTTACAATCATGAATTTCATTTATGATTGTTATTGTAAAATAATGTGGTTGGTTTGGCTATATGATAGGGCATTTACATCGGAGTCCCTTGTCCCACAAACAAGGGGGTTTCATACACCAATTATCATTATGGGGGATTTCGAGTGAAATACATAATTTAATATTATTGTAGATTTTAGTAGGGTCCTCTTGTCCCGTTTGTGTCTCTATTGGCTTGACTTTAAGAATAGATTATTACTATTATTATTATTATTAGTTACACTTTTACCATTTACAATCATGAATTTCATTTATGAATGTTATTTTTAAATAATGTGGTTAGTTTAGGTCTATGATGAAGGCACTTGCATTAGGGTCCCTTGTCCCACAAACAAAGGGGTCTCATACACCAAATTGGTTCTTTGTTGACCCTAAAAATATATTATTATTATTATATTAGTTACAATTTTGTCATTTACCATCATGAATTTCATTTGTGATTTTTATTGTAAAATTATGTGGTTAGTTTGTGTATATGATAGGGGCAATTACATGGGGTCCCTTGTCCCACAAACAAGGAGGTCTCATTATTGATACACCAAATTACTGTCTAGTTGGCTTTACCCTAAGAATATATTATTATTATTATTATTATTATTATTATTATTATTATATAAATGTTTTGGTTAGATATAGTTTTACCATTTTTATATTTTTTTTGAAAGTTTGAAAATTTTGATATTTTAAAATTAACAAAAAATTTAGGACAAAGTTCTTAACAATAAGATGGAACTATAACTTTCATGATAGTTCATGCTAGACTTTTGGATAATTTTTACCATGAACCATTTGTAATCAAAATTCTTATGGATTGTATCAGTTATGTTATTGTAAATATATGTTTAATAAGAGAAAAAAAATTGTGTGCTAGAGGGGTGCTCCCCTCCAACTCTTTCTCATCAAATGTACTATAACCTCAAATCCAATATCACATCTACTCTAATAAAGAAAGCTTCTTCTCCTTAACCGACCATTTTTAGATTTAAGAAATGCTTGGATCACGTTAAGGTTCCCCTAGCCACCCCTCACAAGAAGGCACTCATGTTTTTTCAGGTTCTAAGTAATCAACTCACAAGACTTTGGTCGTCTCCTTGTTCCATGGATCTTTAGGTTTAAAGGAAGTAGCTCTCTTTAATCAAAGGTTAAGTGAAAATTTACTTTTGATGTAGAGGTTTCTTTTCCTTTTCTTAGGATAATTTGGCAGTACACTCTTCTTGTAACACCCTCAACCACCTCAGTAACGTTTCGACATCCATGAGGAACTCATATCCACTCTCCGAACCTAAAAAACCATTTTGAAATACCACAACCCTTAGTTTCTTTAGAGCCTAGATGTACCATGGATTATGAGGAGGAATCTGTCCGATATAGACCTAGGATAACACCTCGAGGATAACACAATGATGATACTAATAAGCATGCACAGTGATGGATATAAGTTCAAGGACAGGTAATCAAGGAAGCAAAGATCAAGAGGGAGCACACTCCAGTTGTTCCTGCAAGGAAGCAAAGATCAAGAGGGAGCACACTCCAGTTGTTCCTACAAGGAAGCAAAGATCAAGAGGGAGCACATTCCAGTTGTTCCTGTAAGGAAGCAAAGATCAAGAAGGAGCACACTTCATTAGTTTCTGCAAGGATGCAGATATTCAGAGGGAGTTGACCACTTCTCACAATCCACATCAAAATGGAGTTGCAGAAAAGAAGCAAAGACTAAGAGGGAGTCAACCCAACAAACAAACAAAGATAAGTATTTGAATTATCATTCCTTGCATATTTTATTATTTAAATCATACTATTCAATAATGTATATACTCATGTTCCTAGAATTAGGTTGTGTATTATGCATATTATAATAGTTGCATTAATGAACAGTATACTACTAATATACATGGGTAAGTGGCCTATGGCATTGTACAACATTCCATTGCTACTTATCTAGAATGAAACCTCTTTGCTGACATGTTGGGAGTTGTGCACACTCTTAACAATGTTCTGGTAGAGATTGGAAGGCATCTAGAAAGTTACGAGATATGGATAAATGTTGTATTGAAGCATTGGCTAAGACAATTGCATGACTGTATGACATATTTCTTTATGTGTAAGAATTTGTTCTGAAAACTATGAGATGTTTTCTAATCATGCAATTTAACTTGTTGTGTAGGAAAGATCGTATACCATCACCTACAAAAGAAGGACTACAACATTTGTTCAGCAACAAAGTTATGTATTGAAAATATTGAAGATATTGAAGTTCCCGTAATTTGGGAAGAATGCCATGATCGAGGAGTACCAGTCGATCATGAAGATGTCTAGGATGCAGTCCCAAAACCTGAAGGGGAGTCTGTAGTGACTTCCAAGAGGATCTACAAGATCAAGCATGCTGCAGGTGGTAGCATAGAGACTTTTGCTCTTGTAGCCAGAAACACTTCCATTAGATCCGTACTTGCTCTGGCTACAGTGATGAAATGGAAGATACACCAGATAGATTTCAAGACAACTTTCTTGAATGGTGTAGTTGAAGAAGAAGTGTATGTGGAGTAGCCACTTGGTTCTGAGACACATGACAAGGAGTCATATATGTGCAGAACTTGGTATGGTAGGATAGACAACTTTCTATCCAGTTTGGGCTTTACCAAGAGTAAAACGGATTCCAACCTTTACTACAAGGTTGAGGAAGGAAATCCAGTGATACTACTTTTGTATATGGATGACGTGTTTATTACAGGTGAAGATAGATTGATTGCCGACACGCAGCGGAAGCTTGTTGCCGAGTTCGAGATGAAGAACTTGTGGATGATGCACTATTTTCTAGGTATGGAGGTGTGGCAGAGTGCAGATGGAATCTTTCTTGGACGAGGGAAGTATGCAATAGAGATCCTAAAGAGGTTCGGGATGATGGACTACAAGGCCATGGCCACACCTATCGCATCGAACTCAAAGCTTCTGTGTGATGCTTCATCTGAGCCGGTTGATGTCTCTATGTATCATCAGATGATTGGGTCCTTGATGTTCCTGATGAACACGAGACCAGATATTTGCTTTGCGGTGAACACATTGAGCCAGTTCTTGATGGATCCGAGGAGTGTTCACCTGGTTGCTGTAAAGCATATTCTGAGGTACCTGAAGGGTACAGTTGATTATGGGCTCAAGTATGATGCGAATCAAAAGTTTAACCTACAGGGTTATGTTGATTCAGATTGGGCAAGCAGTGCTGCAGATAGGAAGAGCACATCTAGGTGCTTCTTCAATATGGGATCAGGTGTGATCTCCTGGTTTAGCAGGAAGCAGTCCTGCGTAGCACTGAGTACAGCTGAGGCAGAGTATGTTGCAGCCTGTTCGGCTAGTTGTGAGGCAGTATGGCTTCAAAAGCTACTGTCTGAGTTATTTGATCTCTCGTTGGATGCTGCTGGTATCTTATGTGATAACCAGAGTTGTGTGAAGTTTTCTGAGAACCCGGTGTTCCACGACAGGTCGAAACACATTGAGATCAAATATCACTATATCAGGTATATGGTGCAAAGAGGAGCAGTAAAGATCCCATATGTTGCAACGGATGAGCAGATTGCAGATGTGCTAACGAAGCCACTAGCCAGAGTGAAGTTCGAGTACTTCAGAGAGAGGCTTGGTGTTCTTCATATCGACGACACTTCGAGGAAGAAGTGATGGAGACATTTGTTGAAGCCATTCCAAGCATATTGGAAGGAGGATCCTTCACATGGCTGTGGATGTAAGCATTGGATGATGAGCATTAGGACGATGCTGGATATGATCAGTTGGATCAGTTATATGTATATGTATGTATGCATCATGTTGGATGCTGGATATGATCAGTTGGATCATTTATATGTATTTGTATATGCATCATGTTGGATTCTTGGACCATGTATCTGTATATGTATCAGATGGATACTGTGTATGATCAGGTAGATCATGTATGTTGATATATATCAGGTGGATACATTGTGTGGATCATGTATCTATGTATGTATCAGGTGGATACATTGTATGGATCATGTATCTATGTATGTATCAGGTGGATACATTGTATGATCAGGTGGATCATGTATGGTGATATGTATCAGGTAGATACTTGGTATGCATCAGGTGGATGCATTGTATGATCATGATGACGAGCTTCAGGATGTTGCTCCAGATGATATGTATCAGGACGGTACAGTGATGATGATCAGTATGATCATGAGCATCAGGATGATGCTTTGTGCGATGATGATCAGTTAGATCATGAGTATCAGGTTGATACTTGGAGTTCAGAGATGATACGTGGCAGGTTGTGCAAATAGCATGTAATCAGTCCTTAGAAATACGATAGGTTGAACTGTGTGCTCGTAGTCAATCCTGGGATGAGGTATTGCTATGTAGTATGCAATCAGTCCTCAGAGATCCGATAGGTTGAGCTATGATCGTAATCAGTCCTGGGATGAGGTATTACTACGGAGACATGTAATCAGTCCTGGATATCCGATAGGTTGAGCTGTGTGCTCGTAATAAGTCCTGGGATGCTCTTTAGAGATCTTGCCAGTCATTTTGCGGCACATAAATGTTCATGGGATGCTCTTTAAAGCTATTGTCTATTCACATGTAATCAGTCCTGGAGATCCGAGAGGTTGAGTTGTGTGCTCGTAATAAGTCCTAGGATGCTCTTTAGAGATCTTGCCAGTCGTGTTGCGGCACATAAATGTTCTGGGGATGCTCTTTAAAGGTATTGTGAAGGGGATGCATGTAATCAATCTTGGGAGATCTTGCAGGTCGTGCTTAGGCACATAAATGTTCCTGGGATTCTCTTGTCAGGTATTGCATCATCACATAAAATTAGTCCTGAGAGACCACCTCTATCAGACTGTTCGCACAGATGATGAAGACCTACAGGTGGTGGGCCTACATCCAGTATGAAAAAGGACTAGCTTTGTAGAACTTCCTATGACAAGTAGATTCAGAGATTGATTGAGATAGCAGCAGCAGTGATGATGACGATGTCTAGATGACGATTATCCAGTGACGATGATCCAGAGAAGAAGACTTATGCTAGAAGACCTGTGTCGAGAAATACCTTCCTAGTTAAGAGGGAGTGTTGATGTATATGTAACTTCAGAATGTATTTCATATATGTATATTGTACTCCTATAGAGATGGTATTATTCCTCTATACGGAAGTGTTTGTATTCCTATAGAGATGTTATTATTCCTCTATACGGAAGTGTCGTCATTTATATTGTAAGTGTCATAACTTATACTTGATGGGTTATTAGACCACCTTGTTGGGGTCGGCCCTATATAAGTCATGTGGGTCGAAGGATTATTAGACCACCCTATTGGGGGTCGGCCATGTGGGTCAAAGGGTTATTATACCACCCTATTGGGTGTCGTCAGCATTATGTTATGTGGTTAAGTTAAGGCTGACCTAGTAAAGGTTATTAGGCAAGTCAATTCAAGTATAAATAAAGTGCGGGAGGCACTCTATTTCATCATTCTATTCTCTCTCACACTCTCAGGAGAGTGGCGCACTTGTGGAGGAGGAGAAGCTGCTGCTAGGAGATGTCTATCTCTTATGCTTGGGTTGTATCATTGCTCTATCTATCTCTAAGGAAGTTATTGGGGTTTTTCACCTTTATGGTTTTCCCCAAGTAAACTCGGTGTCTCTTGTGTGCTTGCATTATTGTGTTCATGATTGATATGTTGTAGATATGCTGTACATGTTGTTCTCTCAATTAAGATCCTAGATCAGATTGAAGTAAATTCTGAAAAATTAACATTTCTTGATATTTATGTTTGCTATGTTAGGCACCACATTCACTTGACTCCATCCATCCATGACCTTCCTTGTTTTGGCTTTCACCTGACTTTCCTTCTTGAATTTTGATATGAAGGACTTCCCCGCATCTACCTCTGTGTTGGATAGCATCCACGTTTTTTTTGTGTCTCGGCTCTGAGTTGGAAACAAAAATTGATTTTGGTAAGTTGGATTTTATGCCGTTATCATTCTAGTCGGTTGCAGCGATGTGTGGTTTTGTGCGGAATTTCCCCTAGTTGCTTGATTTGTTGTTGTCTAAAACATGAAGAAAAATGTACTACCTTGGAAACTAATGGAAGCCCAATGAAAAGGGGTATGAAATGCAATGCAATGAAATGCTTGGAAATGTAAATGCACCCCAGATGCAAGATGCGATTATTTGTGCTTATTAGCGCATGTGAAATCCTAGAGGGGTTGTACTAGGCCTAAAAAGCAATGGAAAAATGAATGATATATCTAAATGATTGCTGGCCATGAAATGAAATGAAAGGTCCTAAAAAGCAGTGGTTAAACAAATGCTAAATCTAAAGACTACTGACCTCATATGGAAAAATACCTCATTTAGATTACAGGTTATGATTTGAGATGGAGTAAGGGACAGCTAAATCAAAGCGTCCCCTAAAGCCATGAGTGACAGTTCTAGTAATAGACATTTTTGCCAAGGTTGAATAAGCACTCTCTAAACAACTCATCCATTTGTGAGCCACTGTCATTCCCTTTGTTTATCTTGTCCAGCATAGTGTGTAGCTACCCTTTTCCCCATCCAAAGTATCACTTAGTTAATTTGGTCAAGTCATCCCTTATACCTAGCCTTGTCCTTAGCCTTCACCCTACGCTAGCAGTTAGGCCATGTCCATTGGATGAAGTATGTCTTTAAAGCTTTGGTGCAAGTAAGTTATAAATAAAATTGAATATCTATGTATTAACTGCCACTTGATTGATGTTTATACTTTAAGTTAAGCTATGAATATAGTTAAAGGAACATGTCTTAGTCATTTGTTATAATCTAGTCTTTGGTTGTATTTTGACCATGGTCATTCTTGGGATCTGTATGATGCGAATCAAAAGTTTAACCTACAGGGTTATGTTGATTCAGATTGGGCAAGCAGTGCTGCAGATAGGAAGAGCACATCTAGGTGCTTCTTCAATATGGGATCAGGTGTGATCTCCTGGTTTAGCAGGAAGCAGTCCTGCGTAGCACTGAGTACAGCTGAGGCAGAGTATGTTGCAGCCTGTTCGGCTAGTTGTGAGGCAGTATGGCTTCAAAAGCTACTGTCTGAGTTATTTGATCTCTCGTTGGATGCTGCTGGTATCTTATGTGATAACCAGAGTTGTGTGAAGTTTTCTGAGAACCCGGTGTTCCACGACAGGTCGAAACACATTGAGATCAAATATCACTATATCAGGTATATGGTGCAAAGAGGAGCAGTAAAGATCCCATATGTTGCAACGGATGAGCAGATTGCAGATGTGCTAACGAAGCCACTAGCCAGAGTGAAGTTCGAGTACTTCAGAGAGAGGCTTGGTGTTCTTCATATCGACGACACTTCGAGGAAGAAGTGATGGAGACATTTGTTGAAGCCATTCCAAGCATATTGGAAGGAGGATCCTTCACATGGCTGTGGATGTAAGCATTGGATGATGAGCATTAGGACGATGCTGGATATGATCAGTTGGATCAGTTATATGTATATGTATGTATGCATCATGTTGGATGCTGGATATGATCAGTTGGATCATTTATATGTATTTGTATATGCATCATGTTGGATTCTTGGACCATGTATCTGTATATGTATCAGATGGATACTGTGTATGATCAGGTAGATCATGTATGTTGATATATATCAGGTGGATACATTGTGTGGATCATGTATCTATGTATGTATCAGGTGGATACATTGTGTGGATCATGTATCTATGTATGTATCAGGTGGATACATTGTATGATCAGGTGGATCATGTATGGTGATATGTATCAGGTAGATACTTGGTATGCATCAGGTGGATGCATTGTATGATCATGATGACGAGCTTCAGGATGTTTCTCCAGATGATATGTATCAGGACGGTACAGTGATGATGATCAGTATGATCATGAGCATCAGGATGATGCTTTGTGCGATGATGATCAGTTAGATCATGAGTATCAGGTTGATACTTGGAGGTCAGAGATGATACGTGGCAGGTTGTGCAAATAGCATGTAATCAGTCCTTAGAAATACGATAGGTTGAACTGTGTGCTCGTAGTCAATCCTGGGATGAGGTATTGCTATGTAGTATGCAATCAGTCCTCAGAGATCCGATAGGTTGAGCTGTGATCGTAATCAGTCCTGGGATGAGGTATTACTACGGAGACATGTAATCAGTCCTGGATATCCGATAGGTTGAGCTGTGTGCTCGTAATAAGTCCTGGGATGCTCTTTAGAGATCTTGCCAGTCATTTTGCGGCACATAAATGTTCATGGGATGCTCTTTAAAGCTATTGTCTATTCACATGTAATCAGTCCTGGAGATCCGAGAGGTTGAGTTGTGTGCTCGTAATAAGTCCTAGGATGCTCTTTAGAGATCTTGCCAGTCGTGTTGCGGCACATAAATGTTCTGGGGATGCTCTTTAAAGGTATTGTGAAGGGGATGCATGTAATCAATCTTGGGAGATCTTGCAGGTCGTGCTTAGGCACATAAATGTTCCTGGGATTCTCTTGTCAGGTATTGCATCATCACATAAAATTAGTCCTGAGAGACCACCTCTATCAGACTGTTCGCACAGATGATGAAGACCTACAGGTGGTGGGCCTACATCCAGTATGAAAAAGGACTAGATTTGTAGAACTTCCTATGACAAGTAGATTCAGAGATTGATTGAGATAGCAGCAGCAGTGATGATGACGATGTCTAGATGACGATTATCCAGTGACGATGATCCAGAGAAGAAGACTTATGCTAGAAGACCTGTGTCGAGAAATACCTTCCTAGTTAAGAGGGAGTGTTGATGTATATGTAACTTCAGAATGTATTTCATATATGTATATTGTACTCCTATAGAGATGGTATTATTCCTCTATACGGAAGTGTTTGTATTCCTATAGAGATGTTATTATTCCTCTATACGGAAGTGTCGTCATTTATATTGTAAGTGTCATAACTTATACTTGATGGGTTATTAGACCACCTTGTTGGGGTCGGCCCTATATAAGTCATGTGGGTCGAAGGATTATTAGACCACCCTATTGGGGGTCGGCCATGTGGGTCAAAGGGTTATTATACCACCCTATTGGGTGTCGTCAGCATTATGTTATGTGGTTAAGTTAAGGCTGACCTAGTAAAGGTTATTAGGCAAGTCAATTCAAGTATAAATAAAGTGCGGGAGGCACTCTATTTCATCATTCTATTCTCTCTCACACTCTCAGGAGAGTGGCGCACTTGTGGAGGAGGAGAAGCTGCTGCTAGGAGATGTCTATCTCTTATGCTTGGGTTGTATCATTGCTCTATCTATCTCTAAGGAAGTTATTGGGGTTTTTCACCTTTATGGTTTTCCCCAAGTAAACTCGGTGTCTCTTGTGTGCTTGCATTATTGTGTTCATGATTGATATGTTGTAGATATGCTGTACATGTTGTTCTCTCAATTAAGATCCTAGATCAGATTGAAGTAAATTCTGAAAAATTAACATTTCTTGATATTTATGTTTGCTATGTTAGGCACCACATTCACTTGACTCCATCCATCCATGACCTTCCTTGTTTTGGCTTTCACCTGACTTTCCTTCTTGAATTTTGATATGAAGGACTTCCCCGCATCTACCTCTGTGTTGGATAGCATCCACGTTTTTTTTTGTGTCTCGGCTCTGAGTTGGAAACAAAAATTGATTTTGGTAAGTTGGATTTTATGCCGTTATCATTCTAGTCGGTTGCAGCGATGTGTGGTTTTGTGCGGAATTTCCCCTAGTTGCTTGATTTGTTGTTGTCTAAAACATGAAGAAAAATGTACTACCTTGGAAACTAATGGAAGCCCAATGAAAAGGGGTATGAAATGCAATGCAATGAAATGCTTGGAAATGTAAATGCACCCCAGATGCAAGATGCGATTATTTGTGCTTATTAGCGCATGTGAAATCCTAGAGGGGTTGTACTAGGCCTAAAAAGCAATGGAAAAATGAATGATATATCTAAATGATTGCTGGCCATGAAATGAAATGAAAGGTCCTAAAAAGCAGTGGTTAAACAAATGCTAAATCTAAAGACTACTGACCTCATATGGAAAAATACCTCATTTAGATTACAGGTTATGATTTGAGATGGAGTAAGGGACAGCTAAATCAAAGCGTCCCCTAAAGCCATGAGTGACAGTTCTAGTAATAGACATTTTTGCCAAGGTTGAATAAGCACTCTCTAAACAACTCATCCATTTGTGAGCCACTGTCATTCCCTTTGTTTATCTTGTCCAGCATAGTGTGTAGCTACCCTTTTCCCCATCCAAAGTATCACTTAGTTAATTTGGTCAAGTCATCCCTTATACCTAGCCTTGTCCTTAGCCTTCACCCTATGCTAGCAGTTAGGCCATGTCCATTGGATGAAGTATGTCTTTAAAGCTTTGGTGCAAGTAAGTTATAAATAAAATTGAATATCTATGTATTAACTGCCACTTTATTGATGTTTATACTTTAAGTTAAGCTATGAATATAGTTAAAGGAACATGTCTTAGTCATTTGTTATAATCTAGTCTTTGGTTGTATTTTGACCATGGTCATTCTTGGGATCTGTGATGGGATGGACCACTTATGCTTTATGATGTTGATATCTAGTCCCACATGCACCTATTGATGATTCCATATGTTGGACATATTCTCTAGATGATGATTGATGCAGTTGGTCATTTTTTTATTATTTCCAGATCATCATATTTTACATTGTCTGGGTATGGTGGAACCTACAGATGACCAGACATGTTATCATGAGGTGTATGAGTACTCATCTCTAGTGGATTTGGGTTTTCTGGATCCATTGATACACTTATCTTTCACTTTCGGGCACTCTATGGCATGATATTAGCAGTTTTCCACCTGTTGACCAGTTTGGGCATGCTGATGTGGCATGTCCAGCAGGAGCATTGGAGGAAATTCGTTTCCTAGGGCACTACAGAGGAAGGGGGTGGTCCAGCCACTTTTTTTATCATTTTACCCCCCTTCCAGACATCATGGTACACTTAGTTTGACAGCATAGACACTCCAGAGGAAGTTTTGGTTATTTTGAGGGTTTCCAGGAGGATTAAAAAATGGAATAAAAAGGTCATTGAGGAATTTGATTTGGGAAATTGAGGCAAGTTTTTGGCACTTGGTCTTCTCAGAGGTCATCCATGGTGTATCCCCCTTCTTCCATATTAATTGACCAGTCAGTGGGGTCCACATGGGATACAGGATCTCTTTTATTGTATTTCTCTCTCTAATGATGGTGATAGGATTTGATCATTTGTATACTTGGACATGTCATTGAGTCATATTTCATCTTATTGTGCCATGGGGACATGCTAGTGAAGGGGAATAATACCTCCTAGCCCCACCATGTGCTTCTATTCACTTGTCCTTGTCATTATGTTGTGGCAACTATGTTATTAGCCACCCCCATGTATGATGTCACCCCTACTAGAGGCTTTTTAGCCATGACGTCATACTCTTTTTGAGTGATCCATGTCTATTGTTGTGTTGGCTCATCTTAACCGTTGATTACATTGCTATATCTTTTGATCTTAACCACTAGTTTTCAAAAGTGCTTTATGGTTTTGGTCTTTCTCTCCTATAAAAGGAGGAGACCCCCTCATTGTAAAGGCGTCGAGAGATTTTTGGCCCTTGGTTATTGGAATAAAATATTTTTCTTGGGCATCTTGGATCATGGAGTTGAATGCTTGTTTGTGGTGATTGTAAATGCTTCTTCCTCTGCACTGACAGACATTGGTGGCCATCTTGGATTTTATCTTCACTAACATGATTTGCGAGCAAAGAGGACTTTTTGGAGGAGGGTGTATTGGTGGGGAGGCCTACCCTACTATCTTCATCAAGACGTTTTGGGTCTACAGGGAGTTTTTTTTCTTTGCACCAACAATCCCATGTTTATTCATTCTTTGTTTTCATCTACCTCCATTTCTTTTTACTGATTGATCTTTGTGTCCTTGGTTGACAGGAAGAGGAGGGCGAATTGGTTGAACGAGGAAAAACGCATAGCAAGAAGGGATTCATCAAGTTTGGAATTTGGTATTTGTGGGAATTAATCCTTGTCACAAGCAACATTATTCTCCATTTTCTAGGTAATCTCAAGGAGATACATTATTCTTCTACCTTGTCCATCTATTCTCTTAGATATACAAACCCTCATTTTTACATTTTTTTTAGATCTACTTGGATCTAGCATGCTTTTGGGGATAAAACTTGAAACCCACCTCTATAGTATCCATGACAATCCGTATCTATAGTTTGGTGGTGATTGGACTCCATTTGGCCCATTTCCCAAGGCACTAGTCCTCTTGAGTGAAAACGCATTCCTTGAGGGAGGCTAGTTTGATAGTTCCAAGACATGGGTAGGTGATATTCTTGCTTCATTGAATAGATCAACCCTTAAAACCTACCTTTAGTGCTTCACCTTGTTTGTTTTCACCTTGTGGGACCCATTCCTCATTTTGAGGGTTGACCCCCACTTGGGTCACTCAGTGATGCATTAGATCTATGGATATTTAGCCATGACTTGTGCTTGAAATTTAAAACCTGCCTAGATAATCATCTTAACTATCTCAATCTATAATTTGGTGGACATCCGACTCCATTTTCCCTTCCAACTAAGGCACTAGTCCTCCTTGAGGAAAGTCGCACTCCTTGGGTAGGTGGCCATTTGCTAGATCTCACACTTGGGTATTTATAATTCTTTGTCAAATCGACAGATCCATGCTATAGCATACCCCCTAGTGCCTTTTCAATTTCAAATTTGACCTTGTGGGCCCTATTTGGACCATTTTCCACTTTTTAAAGGGGTGGGCCCCACTTGGGTAATTTTCATGGCATTAGGTCTTCTTTAGATCTACTTACTTAACCCCATAGGTGACCTTAATCAAACACTTGGTTGAAACATTTGTTCCTTGCTTAAGCCTCTCAACCAAGCCATAACCATCTTGGGTCCACTTATCTTTCTAGATCTAAATCATGCACCATTGATCTCCTTGCACATCTTTACACATTTCCCTAGGAGTCTTTGGGTTAGCTAGTCTTCATAGATTGGCTAGAGTCTCCCCCTTCATCTTGATTCTTCTTGATCTAAAGTGAAGGTTGCCTCGGTTATCGTGACACCCACTTGCATTGGGAACCATGGAAATCCTTGGGTCACCTCTTTAGTTGTCCAACACCTCTACCATCCCGGATGGGACACCTTTAGGGACAACTACAAGTTGTGTGATAATAGGCTTATTGGGTCCATTTCCCATTTAGGAAAGGTTCCTCCTACCACTTTGGCACCATTTAACATGGCCCCGCAATACCCAACCATGCCACCTGCATCGGTACCCCCTACACCGGTACCAACCCCACCAGTTGGTCAGTTACAGTATGGAGCGTATAGTCCTAAATACCCAAATGTTAGCCAAGCAACGACAATACCCTCACCTCCAATGCCCCATGTTGGTCCTACATCCACATCATATGGATTGCAACGTGCATTTATCCCACCCCCGGAGTATAACCCATATTATCCTTTCCCATGCCAAACTGGCCAGCAACCTACCCCCCACATGGGTGTAAACCTAGTTCAACCTTATTACATTCAACAAGCTGAACAATTTGAGCAATTGAACACCACAGACCCCCAGAATCTACAGACTCAGGGGAAGACAAAAGGGAAGAGAAAGAAGAGCCAACATCCGGGACAAGGGGGAAATATTCCTCCCCAGAAAAACCAGAATACGTGTAACCAAAACATGGGGACTAACAACCCCCCCAAACAAGGGAAGAACCCCAACCTGAGGACCAATTAATGTTGCTCCATTTGCGTCAATTATGGTCATTACACACATCACTATCCTCTTATGCCCTACTGCCAACTGTTAGTGGAAGCTAAAAAGAAGATGGTGACGAATCCTCCTCTCAAGTTGCGAACCCTTCCCAACAACAAATTGTCATGTTACAACAACCCTTTATGAATCAAGGGGTAGTTACACCGTAGCAAGACCCTCTCCCCCTGGCGATGGCTCTTTTCAAAAATATCTACACATTGGATATAAATATTCATACACGAGCCAATTTTTATGATGGGCCTTCCACCCCCCAAGTGGAATACATTCCTATCCCTTCGAGGGGGCCTCTACAAATACCACTCCCAAATATCCAAAAAATCCTGTGTATTCTGAAAGTTCCACTCTGACATACCCCTAATAACCCTCACTTGAAATCCACCCACAATTATAGTATTGTGGATGACTTGTCTCAATCCCCTGCATCCATGTCCACATTAGAAGTATTACAGTCTTTCCCAACATAGAGAAAGGAATTACTCAATGCACTTAGCATCATCGATCCTTCTGATTCGCGCCTCATGACCTTTAATCTCAACTAAGGTGATCCATGACTACCATCGTCAGTCGCATTTCAAGTTCCAATGATCGTAAAGAATGCTATGACCCATCGTTGTATCATCGACAAAGGCGCATCCACTTGCGTAATGTCCTCTAAGGTATGGAAATGATTGGGTTCATCGGATTTGGTCCCCTCATCTATCACTCTTCACGCATATGATGGGAGACCATCCCAACCAAGAGGATTTTACCAAAACGTCCCCATAGAGCTAGGTGGAAATATGGTTATGATCGATATCGAAGTAGTCGACGATGAACTGTACTACAACACTCTCTTGGGGCATAGTTATATGTATGCCATGAAGGTGGTCGCCTCCTCGGTCTTATATATCATGATGTTTCCCTTAAATGGGAAGGTAGTTACCCTCAACCAGCTTAACTATAATGACCACAACACCACTAGAAATCCTGAAAATGTCCTACTGATTGTATTCAGCGAGGATCAACTGTATGTTGAAATTTCCCACGTCATGTACAAGGAATCCAATTTGTTAGGAGTGTATTCGGGACAACCACCAAGGATCGCTACATTGATTGATGGCCTAATGTGCACAATTTTCACCGCCAAAAATGGAGCTACCTCTACCTCAACACCATTATCAGCACCGCCGCTGAGTCATGGCATTAAATAGATGTTGATTCCATCAGTCCCACCAATCTTCCAAATCCCATTCTTGTACCCCCCTATGGGTGTACAAGGAACATCGATTATGGCTTAGTTAACTCTACTTGGGATCACTTTGCGAATCCCAGTATGGTACCTTACACCACCCTAACCAGAGATGGTTTCCAAACTAGTCACTCATTACGATTTTGTCCTTGTTTTGGATGCTATGCTTACAAGGCCCATAAAAACCTCTGTTACACCATCCCAATCTATGACATTTGCAACTAAACCACAACTGGTAGTCGCAAATACCAAACAACCGAAGTTGAAAGGCCCCCTATTACCCAACTTGGCATCCAATTCATTGAAAATAGCTAAGCCTAAAGCAGGGGGCATCAACCAACAAGTGTTAAAAGCACCAGTTATGATCAATACTCCCACTCAAAGGGTCACACCATCGTGTTATCTTTGTAGGAAACAAGGCCATAGACCAAATCATGTCCCACTTTGCCAGAGCTAAGGAATTTGCTTAACACCCTCATTAGCATAACACATGCTCCACCGATGGTAAAAGGGGGCACATCTTCCTCGTCCACATATAATTCCAAGACACTACGTAAAAATCATGCATGTGCCATATGTTCTCAGTATGGGCACTACACACACCATTGCCTCGACCTCCCTCGATATCGGGAGGTGTTGGAAACCATTCGTCTCACTCAAGTAACGATCGAGGAACCTCCTTCCTCAACCTAGGAATCAACATATATTAATGTGGTCACCACATCAACGACACCTCCAGTCATACCTCCCACATATTTTTCTCTAGTAGCAAGTCCCATAGTGGAGCCTATACTTCCACAATATCCTAATCATCCTAATCTTATGTCGATAACACCACACGATGAATGCTCTTCCTATGGACATTCCACACACAAGCTTCCTCCTAGGGCCATCACTTGCATTATGGAGCAAATCAACACCTAGGAATTACAAGAACACTTCCATCCACACGTACTATGACCATGCTGGTCTTGTGGCGAGACCGCCCACTTCTCATTTCAATGCCCTATTTTGTGTGTCGAACGAGAAGCTCGCCTAACTAATGAGACTACAAACAACCCCTTCATGTAACCCCACCAAGGTCACAAACCAAGGAAGTAACATCCACCTTACCGAATACCATCGATGTTGACTCTCCTTTGTCCGGTGTTCTCACTTGCAACGATTCCTCATCTTCCGACAAAGACACAGGCAACCTACAAGCATTCCCCAATAATTAAAATCATCAAGGGGTTCCCCCCGCAGCACAAACAAGATATCCAGCACCACCTGTTGATATTATTATTTGTGTCACATTTTAATTTATTTTCTCTAAATATGATATTTTGAATTAGAACGTAAGTCCATCTCTTCTTTATGAAAATTACCTCTCATTCGGACATTTACATAGGATACGCAGACGACGCAAGTTCATGGTCCAAACACCTAGCATCCACTGCCTGGGAAAGATGTTCCCTCTCTTGTACACTCCACCACACCGACATAGTCTTCTTGGAGGTACTTACGAATAACCAAGAAGAATACGATGTCGTAATAGGTCTATTAAGTGATTCCCTCCTTCTAGCTATTCACCATTTGCGAGTGCACCTCGACTCACAACTAGTCGTCTCGTAGTTAAATAATGTGTTTCATGTCCTTAACCCACTCCTATTTCGAAATTTTATGCGTGTGGTCCTTCTCATTTAACAATTTGAAACCATCATTTTCACACATATACCGAGAAACGCCAATGCATTCATTGACTCCATCGCCAATGAGGTTTTGAATTGACACTTGATACATCACATGGCTCCATAGTCCTGCACACCCAACAAAACATACATATATATGTCTATGTGCCACACATGCATGTATATCATCATCATAATTCCTACAATCGATAAACATTTCCAAATATATATGCTAGTATCAACTACTACATATGAATCACATCAACATATAGGAAACATAAACCAAACATCCATACATCACATACACAAAGAGACACATAATCATGTGCTGCAAAAATGGTACATATATATATATATATATATATATATATATATATATATATATATTGCTAGAAAAATGTGTGTCATGTACAAAAAAATGGCCCTCTTGGGACATATACAAAATATCCTTATGGGGGATACATCAAATATAAATCGCCTCCCATAGGCTCATCAAAATAGTATACAAAATGGGGCTCATAGCCCTATACAAAATCAAGCTTCCCCACTAGCAGGTGGATCCAGAGGTCCCATACAAGCTAGGGGCCATACAACCTGCCCACATGCTACCTATGGATTGGATCCTAGCCACAGTCTCTGTCATGGAGGAGGGGCCTCCCCCCCCTGAACTTCTCATGCCACATAGCATGCCACTTCGAACCATCACATGATGGGCCTCCATGGTGTCCCATACACAGATGAAAAATGATATGTCAAGGCCATCTCCTCATCCTTGATATCGGAAACACCTTGGTCGTCAAACCTAGCAGACATAGTACCTAACCTATGCTCCAAATCAGCCATGACAACTGCCATCCGATCTCCTGTAGTAACTCCCCTGACACCTGATCCTCTGGCAGCCGCACCCCCAGCTGCATCATCTCCTCCAATAGCCTGCATAGCGTCGGTAGTAGCTTGATCTACCCTCGTAGGTGCTCATCGAGATGGACGTACAGGACCGATGTCTGCATCACAAAGGAGAAATCATCATAAGTACATGATAAACATATATATCGAAATGCACAGAAATCAAAGTATGTACCAATATATATAACTATCACAAAGAGAAAACCATAAAACGTACCTGAGGTGTCGAACCCCCCATTGGGAGGAGGAAGCTCCAAGTATCCCTTATATTCCATCCCACTCCAAGAGTATCGCTCCATGACACCAATATCTCCCCCGCCATCTAGGTTGATATATTTGTTACACCAGGATTCATTGAAAATATATCTATTGGGGCTTCCTGCTCACCACAGGAAATTATCAATTTTACCTCTCTATTCAAAGAGTTATGCAACGTCTTTGCATGGTCCTATGAAGAAATTCTAGGCCTTGACCCATGTTCGGGTACACAGGGTACTACCAAAGGACCAAAAACCAAGAGCAACCACTTCACACAAACAGATCACAGATCAACACACCGATGTTTTGACGTGGTTTAAACCCTCTTGAGGGAAACACTCCACGGCCCCGGCCAAATAGCTTCTACGGGACAATTTATTATGCAAAGAAAGAAAGTTACAAATGAGCTTCTCATAATCGATCAACTAAACAATGACCCTCCATGCTCTTTAAATAGAGATCATAGACCAATCGGGTGTTAAGCCACGGATCAAGGTTAGGTTTGATCTAAGAGAAGTTGACCCGTTGGATCACTCTATGTCGGAAACATATCGTGACCGTCGGATTAAGTATTTACAAATGCATACTAATGCATACTAAAGAAACACACTATCCCTAACGGATATATTACACAAGTTGATCTTAACTAACTCCTAAGTGTCTAAATATCCTAACATCCCCCCTTAAGAACAACTTGAGATAGGATTGAAGGATTTACAAAAGTGACACTATTAGGAGAAGGAAGGAGGCATTAGATCCTATCCCCCCTTAATGACAAGTTCATGAACTCCTAACATAGATTAAAGTTTAGAAAACTTCGCTTCTGTAAGAGACTTGGTGAAGATGTCTGCAACTTGATCATCTGTAGGGCAAAAGAGCACTTCAAGAACTCGATCATGAACAAGATTTCTGATGAAGTGCATATGTAGCTCAATGTGTTTGCTGCGTTGATGTAGAACTGGATCTTTGGCAAGCTTGATGGCACTTTGATTGTCGCACCAAAGTGGAGTAGGCTGCTGCTGCTCGAATCCAAACTCTGAAAGGATCTGTCGAAGCCATAAAGCTTCCTGACTGGCATTAACTGCTGCTCGATATTCTGCCTCTGCTGAAGAAAGAGCAAGAGCTTGTTGTTTCTTACAAGCCCAAGTAATAGGTCCAGATCCCAGACTGAAAACATAACCTGCAGTAGACTTTTGATCATCAGGATCGCCGGCCCAATCTGAATCAGTGAAACCAACCAACAAAGGTTTCCCCCCTGTACTGTAATGAATCCCAAACTGAACTGTACCTCGAATATATCGAAGTATTCTTTTAGCTGCTTTCCAGTGACTTTCATGAGGTGTCTGCATATAACGGGAAACTCGACCAACGGAAAAGGAAAGGTCAGGATGGGAATGAGTCAAGTATAAGAGACTACCAACAAGCTGACGATACAAGGTGGCATCGACTTCAGGTGAAGTACAAGTGGCAGAAAGTTTGACTCCAGACTGGAAGGGAGAAGGGGCTGGTGTACAATCTTCCATGTGAAAGCGACGAAGAAGGTCACAAGCATACTTAGACTGAGAAAGAAAGATTCCTTCTTTGGTTTGTAGGACTTGGAGACCAAGAAAATAATGCAAATGTCCTAAGTCTGACATTTCAAAATTTTGTTTAAGACTAGATTTCACATGGGTTATAAGCTTAGGGTCACTACCAGTAAGAATAAGGTCATCAACATATAGAACAAGTATGATGAGATGGTTTCCTACTTTCTTGGTATAGACATTGGGGTCAGAATGGCATCTAGAAAAATCAGTGTCAAGGAGAAAGTTATCCATTTTGGCATACCAAGCTCTAGGAGCTTGCTTAAGGCCATATAAGGATTTCTTAAGGCGGAAGACAAGGCTAGAGTTATTCTGAACATAGCCAGGAGGTTGTTCCATGTAAATTTCCTCCTGTAAATCACCATGTAAGAAGGCAGACTTGACATCCATTTGATGGACTTCCCAGTTGTGTAAGGCTGCAAGGGAAAGAACAAGGCAGATGGAGTTCATTTTTGCTACGGGAGAAAAGGTTTCATTGTAGTCAATCCCTTCAACTTGGGAAAAACCTTTAGCAACTAACCTTGCCTTAAGTCTTTCAACACTTCCATCTGATGCATACTTAGTTCTGTAGACCCATTTACATCTGACAAGTTTTCTTCCTTTTGGAAGAGGTACAAGATCCCAAGTATCGTTCGCCATTAAGGAACGATATTCTTCATCCATGGCTGCATCCCAATCTAGATTCCCTGAAGCTTCTGCAAAAGTTTCTAGATCATGATTCTCGGAAACTTGAGCCAAAAGAGAAGAGGCTCGCTGAAACTGAGAACGTGTTCGACGTTGATCTCTAGGATCACCGGCAAGATCACCAGTTGCTTCACATGTTGAACGGACCCATCGAGGAAGCACTTCTGCTGGTGCAACTAGAGGAACATGAGCAGGCGGAGGTGGATTTTCATCCTCACTGTCATCATCAGAAACTGGAGTTGGAAACCTGTCAAGGAAGTTGGAAGAAGAAGAAGGAGGCACAAACGCCGAATCAGGCTCGCAGGCCAAAGATGGCACAATCGCCGAGTTAGGCTCGCAGGCCAAGAGATTTTCATCAAATTTAACATCTCTTCTAATGATTATAGCATGAGAATGTGGTTGAAGAAGTCTATAACCTTTTACATCTTCAGAATATCCAACAAATATGCACTTTTCACTTTTAGGCTGCAATGCTTTCCGTTTTTCATCCAAAATGTGAGCCCATGCTTCACTACCAAACACACGAAAGTGACTTACATCAGGTTTAAGTTTACTCCATGCTTCTTCCGGTGTTATACCTTGTAATGCTTTTGTGGGGGTGCGATTAACTATGTAATTTGCACAATTAATGGCTTCAGCCCAAAATTGAAGACTTAGTCCCTTAGATTGGATCATACAATTAGCCATTTCTTTTAAAGTGTGGTTCTTCCGCTCAGCTACACCATTTTGTTGTGGTGTATATGGAACAGTGTGTTGTTGTTGGATGCCTTGTTCAGTGCAGAAAGTAGTGAACTGTTTGTTAACATATTCTCCTCCATTGTCAGATCTTAACTTAATAATTTGATGACCAGATTGTTTTTCAACAAGGGCCTTGTAGGCCAAGAACATGTTAAATACTTCGCTCCTATTAAGTTTTAGGAAATAAACCCAAGTGTGTTTGGTGTAATCATCAATGAAAGTTAAGAAATATTTGAAACCAGAAAAGGAAGCAGATGGAAGAGGACCACACAAGTCACTATGCACAAGCTCCAAGGGAACCGAGGCGTGCCAAGAGGCACGTTTGTCAAAACTGTCCCGATGATGTTTTCCGAGTACACAACCGGAACAAACACCATCTCTGCAAGATACCATTGGAAAACCTGTCACCATATTTTCTTTACATAGTTGTTGCAATGAGCGATAATTTAAGTGACCAAATCGCTCATGCCAAAGTTTGCTCAGGTTATCACTATGAGCAACAAAAACTAAAGGGAAAGGTGATGACCCAAAGTTGTTAAACTTGTACAACCTGGTAATATCATCAACAATTCCGGTAGCTAGGACCTGTTGAGGATCTTTAAAATCCTTGATTACAACTTGGTGAGGTGTAAAGATCACAATTTTACCTTCACCAGAATGAGTGATCTGATAGACTGATAACAAATTGCAGGAAATTATTGGAACACATAGTACATCACTAAAATGACCATTATCTACTGGAACTGTTCCAGCTCCTACAACACTTAGAGATCTATCATCACCAACAAATATTTGTTTGGTGTTACATTCATGCATAGTAGAAAAGATGGATTGATCCTTAGCCATATGATAAGATGCTCCAGAATCAATGAGCCATTCATTTGAAGTAGAAGAAGAAGATGCATTATAAGAATAACCAGAAGCACAAAGTGCATGTCCATGAGAGGTAGATTCTGAAGGCGAATCTAGACTGATGTGGTGCTTCTTCATTGCTTCTTTCAAGGCTACCATCTTCTTGAAACACTTTGATTCATCATGATTATCTTTCCCGCAATAGTTGCAATGACGCTCAGTCTTCTTGCCTTTTGGCTTGGATCCTTTGTCATTTTTTAAAGGAGTTGACTGAGAGGGTTTTGGACCCTTGTTTGACTTATTATTGCGAAAATTTTGTTTCTTGGGAGGCTTGGACTTTTCTTTCTGTTGAGACAATAAGGCTTCCCCAGATGTATCTGCATTGTTGATTATTCCAAGATGAATGAGTTTATCTTGTTCCCTAATCAAGGAATCACAAAAGGATTCAAGACTAGGCTCTTGATAGCTAGCTGCATTCAAGGATGCTTTCATGGAGTAAAATGTAGATACAAAAACAGAATATGCAGGTCCAAGTTTGGAAAGAATATGATAAATGCATTGTTTGTCTTCCCTCTCAATCTTACATTCTGCACATAAGAGTTTAAGAGTTTTGTACTTAGATAAATAATCTTGAATGCATGAAAAGTCACTTGGGTTTAAAGAAATCAACTCATTTTCGAGTTGGTGACCTCGAATTTCATTGTGTTTACCAAACACAGATTCCAACTTGTCCCAAGCAACATTAGGTTCATCAATTCCAGATATGTGGAATCGCAAATCAGTAGAGATTGACATTTCACTCAATCCACGAGCTTCATCACATCTATTTGCCCATTTTATTTTCTTATCATCATCAGTGGGTTCTTTTTCTTTCCCTGTTGTAATTCTGAAAAGTCCCCTACTTCATAGAACATCCTCCATACGAGATTTCCATGAGAAATAGTTGGAACTGTTAAGTAGAATATCACAAGGGGCGGCCATATTTGTAAATCAATGGTTGTAAAGGTAGAAACCAATAGTCTGGATGTGAAGAGCTCGAAAAAATAGGCGGTTTCAAAAAAAACGGCACTGAAAACTGACTCTGTATGATGAAGTTATGCTTGAACCAAGAAACTGTTGAAGATGTCCCCAATAGTGACGTGGCAGCTAGAGAATGTCCAGCAAAAAAGAACCCCCCTCTTGCCAAGATGAACCTTTTGACAATCACTTTACAGGAAAATTGCTTTAAGTGAACCACTTTTGTAAAATAAGTGATTTCACTTTTACAATGATATTACTTTTAAATAGTGCAACAATAAAAAAAAATTAAGTGACTCACTTGTATTTTTATTTTTATTATTTAAGTGAGATGCACTTTTACAATAAAGTAACTTGAAAATAGAATTGCATGCACTTTTGCTTTTAAAAGTAACTTCCTAAGACTTGAACTCAAAACCTATTAAGGAATAAAGCAACTTTGAACCAAGTGAGTTAGATTAAAAGGTATGTAAAATATGGAAATGAGGAAGGGGTTTTTTTTTTTTTTTTTTTTTTTTTTTAACTCTTCTTGCTCGATTTGCGTGCTTGCCCTTTTTCCTGCAAAACAAACCACAAATCGAAACAAAAAAAAATTTCCACACTTGTGGAGTTAGATCTTGTTAGCTTTCTCGGAAAGTCTACGTTTTCTCTCTGTTTCTGATTTGCCGAGATCGCGTAAGGTGCACGGCAAAGAGCATACGTAGCCGAGAAAAACCCTTTCCCTTTCTGTTTCTGATTTGCCGAGATCGCTCAAGGTGCACGGCAAAGAGCATAAGCAGACGGGGAAGCAACAATCCGAAACAAAAAAAATCTAACAATAGAAATAAATGAAATATGATATATATATATATTTTTCTTTTCAAAAAACGAAATAAAAAAATGCGTCACTGTAACATTATACCTTCAGATATGATGAAATACGCGTTTCTGGAGCAACTGGGAACCGTTTTCGATCAAACGAAAACTATTTCTCAATGGAAATGACGCTCCGGACGCAATGGAACACCTCCTACAGCCCAGAAATGCATAGAAATCTCAGAACTAGAAACCCTTTCGAGTTTCGGCAACAGCAGTTCAAGATCTAGATCATAACCGGAAGCGGCACTTCATAAAAGCTCTGATACCATGTTCGGGTACACAGGGTACTGCCGAAGGACCAAACACCAAGAGAAACCACTTCACACAAACAGATCACATATCAACACACTAATGTTTTAACATGGTTTAAACCCTCTTGAGGGAAACACTCCACGGCCCCGGCCAAATAGCTTCTACGGGACAATTTATTATGCAAAGAAAGAAAGTTACAAATGAGCTTCTCATAATCGATCAACTAAACAATGACCCTCCATGCTCTTTAAATAGATATCATGGACCAATCGGGTGTTAAGCCACAGATCAAGGTTAGGTTTGATCTAAGAGAAGTTGAGCTGTCGGATCACTCTATGTCGGAAACATATCGTGACCGTCGGATTAAGTATTTACAAATGCATACTAATGCATACTAAAGAAACACACTATCCCTAATGGATATATTACACAAGTTGATCTTAACTAACTCCTAAGTGTCTAAATATCCTAACAACCCAGAAATTGTTGAACATCATATTGACACTTGGAGCAACGCCATCCCCATCCGAGAAAAACAACGCTCGGTCCACCCTTCTAAATCCCTCGTAATCAAAGCTGAGATTGAGAAAATATTACAAGCCAGATTTATTTTTCCCTTTGCTTACACATAATGGGTGTCTAACCTCATCTCTGTTAACACAAAGCAAGGAACCATTCGTGTCTGCACAAATTTCTGGGACCTCAATTTAGCCTGCCCTAAGGACAATTTTCCAACACCATTCATAGACTAAATCGTTGACTCATGCACCGGTAGTGAAATGTTGTCCTTTATGGATGGGTTCTCTAGATATAACCAGATACACATCCGCCCCCAAGATCAGTACAAAATTGCATTTACCACAACATGGGGCACCTTTGCATACAAAGTTATGCCCTTCGGTCTGAAGAATGTTGGGGCCACTTTCCAGCGGGAAATGGCATACGTCTTTAATGAATTGGCTCACATCATCCTCACCTTTTTAGATGACCTTACAGTCGAGTACCCTACCACAGGTATCATTCCAAAACTAACATATAGACATTATTTCCCCTCCGTTTATAATGCATCTATCATTATTCCCGTCGATAACCATAGAGCCCTCCTTTCCAATCTTGACGTCCCATCAACGTCATAATTGGGAATAGCATGTTCCCCCATGGGTGTGCACACTATTTCCATCCTAGTCATCAATTAACACCCATGATGTCGACCCTCCACAAGTCATAGGAACTTGATACTACTTGACAAAACCACCCCTTAGATTATCATTTTTGTAATTGTTCATTTAATCCACCAAGTAAACATCGTCAACTACCTCATCTCATGTTACGATTAAGATTCACAAAGCCACTCATGTCTCCATGGGCACTTTAACCTCTGCAATCTTATTTGTATCAGTACCTCCGTGAAGACACCCATGGGGCCCCCACCCTTACAAGTAACCAATTCTATTCAGTTATCCTGCAAGCATACACTGCAATGCATTGATTCATGGGGAACCCATCTTCACCTTTGTAAACAAACCCCCATTTCATCTTGGAAAGTGTCCCCCGATCCACTCAAAAATGTGGGGATCCCGCCCATCATCAAATCCATTGGCATGCATTTTGTAGAGAGAAATCAAGAGCAAGGTTATGCTATTTTATTTGTGTTAGAGCTTCCTCATAGCCCACCTCTTCCTATCATTGTAAGCATTCCCAAGCTCCCTTGACACCTTCCTTCAAGGGGCAAGAGTTTCTCTCCATTGTTCTTCCATTGACTTAGCATTTAGTTTGGGCAAAAAATGCCTCCCTAAGGGATATTGTTGGATTCCCTTGAATCCCACACATCCTATGTGTTGTACAACTTGACCATTGGGCAATACAAAAGTGGTTTAACATATCTTGGATTTTTATTGGAGTTTGCATTCTCCCCCCATCTCTTTTATTTTGCATTTTATCCATATTTCTTTGATTTATGTGAATTGTACTAACAATTTATTGCATAATTACTTGGAGGAAAACCACTCACACCCCACAGGGTATCCAAGGACTAAGGCCTTACTGCAGCCTACAAGGCCTATCCCCTTACCAAGTGGAAGAGTGCACACTTGTGCAATTTTTTCCACAACAGATTCCTCTTCACCGACATATATGAGTGGAAGAGTTGGTCCCCATCCTTTGGTTCATTTAGTTCTTCATGTTGGGTCCTTACAGTTTGGACAATGGCATTGGGTTCCATGTCAATGATCCTCTTTCCTTTATCTTGCTCCAAATCGGATTCTGATCTAGAGTCTGGCTCCAAATATTTCATTTCAACCAACAATGGTTGTTTCAAGCAACATACATCGGTGTTGTGTCAGGGTATTTTGTGGAACTCATGCCACTTTCCAGTGTCCTTCTTCAACTTCATGTTACCCTTCTTATCCTTTCCATATCCTTTGTTATGTGAGTTAGAGCCACCTTCACCAAGCTTCTGCTATGGTTTATTTGGACACATAGACTCCCACTTATTCTTCTACTTGATTTTTTGTTCAGTTTTGATAGCATACCAATAAGCGGATCCCAATGAGGAGATGTCTAGGAATTAATCCATTTTTGTTCAGATGCACTTATGTAGGCTACTATGATACTTTAGTACCAAGTTCCATTTGGAGTCTTTGATACCCAAATTTGACTACAAGGTATGAAATATATTGGTGAAATTTGGTATTGTCTAGTCTCTTTCCCGACACAAAGTTGTCCATCTCATGTACTGGTCATCATAGTTTTTGTAACACCTTGATTTTGACCACGTTGCATTAAACATGTAAATGATGTAATATCGTTATAAAATCATGATGGGGATCTCAAGGCCAAGTACCCACCATTTATTTATTGTTCTTGTACCAACAATTAAAAATCGATGCATGTGGATCACATGCTAGCATGGCGCGATAGAAATCATAAATATGATATAAATATGTATTTTAATAAAAATACCCACAACTAGCTATGCAAGGCAACACGAGTATTGGGACATGATTTTTACAAGGAATAGGGAGGGAAATATTCAAACCTTTGAATCCAATAGTCTCAATCCAAGTGTTAATGAGAGAACCCATGAACCCTTAACTACCCAAGTTGACTTATGCACCGACCAATCATTTAATTCTTCCAAGAGGTGTTTGAGGTAGTTATTATTTTGGGAAATGGAGAGTATGGTTGTCCAATTTCGTGTATGGAAAAGCCATCATTTTCAAAAAGCGTGTTTTTCTTCCTAGGAAAGAAAAGACCCATGAATTTGCTCCCCGATCCATTATTCATCAAGGAGTTTTTCTCTCTCACGTCCCGCTTGCTTGTTGGGAATTTTCCTCCATGAATTTGTTGATTTTTCCTTCATTTTCCAGCTAGGAAATTCATTTTTGGTGTTGCAGAATGGTGGGGAAGGACGAAAATTGATTTGGGGGTTTGTGAGATCTGTTTTTGTTAATCGGTTGCTTTTATACCCATTTGTTTTTAAATATGTAACTTTTAGTGGTTCTTTTCCCTTTTCAAAATCCATTTTTGGTGTGCCCGCGATTTTAGAACACTCATGGAAATCATGTTTTGTGAATCCCATAGCTAAAAAAAAATTCGATGCCCAACGTTTGTGCCTTGATGTTATATGTATCCCTTGTTTTGGCTTGAACTTGTGTGCAAGCAACCAAGAGTAGACGAGGATTTAGAGTTAGCTTGATAAACCTAGTGGAGAGTGTAACCTCACCAAATATGATAGGGCTTTGGCTACCTTTCTATGCACACCCTGAAGAGCACTAGAAGAGAAGGTATGGCTTGAGGGAGTGTGGAGTAGTGAAGGGGATACTTCCGTGTGTTAGGTGTGTAGGTATTGTGGGTACCATGTTAGCTAAATATTATAGAGGTATCGATGGCTCTATGGTTGAGCTCACTAGATTAGCACTTCCTTCCTTTCTACTACTTTAACTGCCTGATAAACCTAGCTATGGAATAGCTTAGCAGAGAAGTGGTTTATACTTGGATATGTGTTAGTTGTCATTCCATTTTCCTTGTGGAAATCATGTCTAGCTCGAGGGTGGCAGCTGTGCTGAGATATTGATGAGCATAGTTGACCTATGGATGGGTGGAACGTTGTAGTTGCATACCCAATTGCTCGAGACAGCTTCAAATCAAGACAAGTATTATCTTGTATTAATTATGCAATGTCTTTAATTGATGATTGTTATAATTATGCTAGAAAATTGCATGTTATATGTGTGTAGCAGAGTTTACTTCTGTTGTTTATTTGTATTACTCATATTGTGAAAATCCTCACAGCATATCTAAGAGATGATGTGTACCTCACAAGAGTAATTATGATTAAGCAGGAAAATAGAAGAAGAGTGAGCAATACAATATAATGAGCAACATAATAATATGGTACAGTAGAACTCAGATAGAAGCAATACTACTTCACACACACTAGTTAATTAATCACAATATGGAAAAATAAATAGTACAAGCATGAGGATTCGAATGCCTAAGGTGGAAATTCGAATTAGCCTTCATGGAGTGATCAAAGGATCACTGGAGTGTCATCGGAGCACAACCAGGTGTCCTCATGATCATTAGTGGAGTCTTCAATGCATAAGTAACTGTCAACTGTCAGTCAAACTGGGTCTAACTGAGTGTAGTAGGTGTAATTGAATGTAACTAGCACATGGAGACACTAACTGGATGAAGGAGGCTCAGTGGAGGATGCAATAGGAGCTTACTAGAGTCAGAACAGGTAGTTTAGTCTCACTGGAGGTCCATCGGAGTGATAAGGTCAGTAAAGAGTCAGTTAATCCTTAAATCAAGGAAGTAACTGAAGATAACTGAATATAACTAAATATAACTGAACTGGTAGGTGAAGAAGGCGCCTTTGTAATGCAGTGGAGCAAAGGAGGGCGCATTAGTCACTAGGAGGGCTGAAACTGCAAGGAAAGAAGCTCTCAGGGCTAGCTCACTGAGGGCTAGGTGCTGGTGCTGATGACTGGAATGCATGCAAACCCTAATATTTGCATGCATGACTGAAAATGCAAACAATGGAAATGCTACTAGGACTAGGATGGAGTATGGGAATATCTTAACACATATGCACACACATAATTTATTTGTTATGAATTTATAAAATGATTATGGGGATAGCTTTGCAAGCTCAAATTTAGTGTCATGTTCCCTCCCTTATGTCGGATTAAAGGAAGGGGACACGACATTTTTCGACGAGGTATAACTTCTTTAGGTCATCGATAAAGTTTCCCAAGTGGGTTATGCCCCATATTTTAGACTCATCCCTAGCATGCCTCTCTCAATAACCTTCCCACCAAACTTTGACATGGAAGAGATATTTAAGAAGTGTGAAGGTGATCTTTTCGCTGTCGATTTTTTTTTAATAGAGCAAAACCATTTAAATGATTTAATTATTTATCCAAAGCATCTGCATCTATCTGGCTTTCAAATAAAAGGATGTAAAATTTAACTTGTAACATGAATAGTGTCACACCTCCAAAATGGTTATTGGTTGAGGGTGTCTATGTCATCATTGGTAATTGTCGAAGGATTTGGGTGCAATTATCAATTATCTCATCCATCTGTTGTACGAGGACTTCCTCAAGAAACAACTTAATAGCATCTCCTACTCCTTCATCTCTATTTTATTCTCCCTCCATGTGAGGCTTCATGGGCCAGTAAGAGTGGTTGTCCACGAGATCGATTAGTTCGAGACCCAACTTCTAGTACCCGGATCTTGTTTGGGACATGCACTGAGAAACATTGAGAGAAAATTGCTCTAATACCACTGATCTGGACTAATGAATGGAATGGAAAAACACTATAAGTTGCAAAGTAATACAAACTAGCTCAAATGGTGGTAGCTTATCTCTTAAGAGAGATGTGCCAACTACACTCAATTGTAGTATCTTATTACAAAGAAACTGAAAATGGCCTTTTATCATAAGCATAAAGAGGAAAAAACCCTATACATCAAAAACCCTAACCCTAGGAGATGAAGTGCCAAAATGATTTGTGGGACCCGGCATGGCTAGTTGATATGTCAACTTCCCTGTGGTGTAACTTTTGCATACAATCTTCGATAGCTCATTGGAAAGAACTAACTTAGAATTACAACCTTTGACTGGATCTAAATATCCATGGAAGTTTAGGACCCAAAAAAACATCGTTTAGGGCCTCAAAATAGCCATGGAAGTTTAGGACCCAAAAACTGTAGAAAATTGTGAAGAAAATGGATAATTTTTGTAACTCATTGGAATAGATGAGTGGCCACTAGTATCCACCTTAATCACAAGGTACACGAGAGTAATCTTCCCAAGTATTGTGTTGTGTGCCACTATAGTAATAAGACGAGTAATCATATTATCTACAATTGGTTTCAAGTTTCCTATGGGATTTTTTATATACCTAAGGGTATGTGGAAGTGATGTTTTGTGTACAAGTGATGTCTAATGTGGTATTACTTTAAGGGGTACCAAAAAAGGTTACAATGTTGTCCAACAAATGTGACTAAGTACCAATTATATTATCTACATGTATGCTTCCCCAACTGCAGTTTTACCCATTGAACCACATATCTCTACGGTTATTTAAAGACACTGGAACATGTCTGTAGCCAAAAAAACAAAATCTACTAAAATTTGGAGGCATGATGGCACATGGAATTGCTCTAATACCACTTGTACTTAATCCTACATATTACAACAACAATAAGATACAAAGATTAAAAAAAGTGTCAAAATCCCAATATTAGAGTACAAAATAACTTAACAAAGAGAAAAAGGAATGGAAATGCAATAGAATAAGGTTATTGTATTAAGATATTCAAATCAGGAAGCAATGTTCATTTACCTCCTAAGGTATGGCGACCTTTCACTTAAGCAAAGCTCCAATACAATCATTCTCAACAAAGCAATTCATAGCCTTCTAGCTCTTTAAATAGGCTTCAAAGATCCAAAATTTTAACTACTTTACATGGCCAAATAATTAATAACCACCAACTTCCTCGTGGACGTTAATCAATAGATAAACCATTTTTACATTGATTGTTGACTACTAACTTCTCAAACTTACTCAAAAGAGTTGGTCGTAAACATTACTTGACTAACTCCTAAAGTAAGGGGGTTAGGGTAGGATCCTAACATAGGTAGAGGTTGAATCACATGGTGATGGGTGCTCAATGTAGTAAATAATCCCCCCCCGTCCCCACTAACTTTGGCTATAATCTCACTTTTACAAATAAGTTACATTTTAAAATAAGTGACCCACTTTCATAAAACAAGTGGGAAACACTTTTACAATGAAGTTAC
This sequence comes from Larix kaempferi, assembly GCA_027924585.1. Classification (NCBI taxonomy): domain Eukaryota; kingdom Viridiplantae; phylum Streptophyta; class Pinopsida; order Pinales; family Pinaceae; genus Larix; species Larix kaempferi. The sequence continues at coordinate 10,699,273 of BSBM01000101.1, read as the reverse complement.
TTAAAACTTAAGTGACCCACTTTTATAAACAAGTGGGAAGCACTTTTACAATGAATTTTTTGAGTCTTTGTGGGAAAATATGTAGCTCGGTACTAAAAAGGTTGTATCTCATTGAAGGATGACTGTACTTAATCTTTTTTCACTTTGTTTTGTAGACTTGTTATCTCTATTGTTGTTGGGATATCTTCAAAAAATCTATGCTTATCTTAGATATAGTGTTGATAATAATCATTTCTTATTTGTATAAAGTTGGTAGGTAGAGTCTATGTATGCTTTTAGTATGTGAATTGGGAAGGGAAGATCTTTTGTTTTAATTGTAAGGCTATGCCAAGATTTTATATACTTTCAATAGAAACATATAGTTTTGTTTTTTTATGAAAAGAAAAGAAAAAAGTTACTTTTTAATTTAAAATTACAAGAACTTTTTCAAAAAGTAACAAAATGAAGGACTTGAACCCAAGGCCTCTTACTTAATGAAATGACTTTCAACCAAGTAAGTTAAACAAAAAAAATTAATAATATTAAGAAGGAGAATGTTGTTATTGTTGTTAAAGAGTGTGCATATCCAAAAAACATTATTTTTGGCCTACAAGACACTTTTACACAACCGTATAAAAACAAAAACAAAATTTCTAAACCGAAGTTTTTCAAATTTGGGGTTATATGTTGGTTAGCTTACTCGAAAAATGCAAATTTTCTCAATGTTTCAGGCTTATTGAGTTCACAGAAGGCACACAACAAAGAGCATATGCAGTTAAGAAAACCATTTCCACTATGTTTCTGACTTTTCAAGTACACACAGAGTGCATGGAAAAGAGCATACACAAATCGAAAATGCAACAAACTGGGAATAAAATATAAAAGTAGGCTAAAATATGAAACAATATGAGAGATTTTTAAAAAAATATGTGAAGGTAAAAAGTGTACCTCCAAATATGGTAAAATGGTTATATATTAGGAAAATGGAAACCTTTTCGAGTGTAGCGAAAAGTGTTTCTAATTAAAAGCAATGCATCATGCACAATGGAACGCCCCTCTTAGCCCAAAAATGCATAAAAATAGTAGAATTTGGAAATCCTTTTATGCATGTAGCCACACCAATTCAAGATCTCGATCAACAATGGGAGCAAATATTCATAAGCACTCTGATACCATGTTGGACTAAAATAGGGTATTTCCACACAGATCAAACACCTTAAGCAACTACTCACACAAACATATCATAGATCAAAACACTAATGTTTTACATGATTAATACCCTCAGAGAGGGAAACAATCCACATCCTCAACCAAATAACTACTTGAGGCAATATATTAATGCAAAAGGAAAAAGAATTTACATATGATCAGTTTCTCACAATGGAACATCCATAAAATTACCCTCAGTGCTCTTTAAATAAATATCACGGGCCATTCAATTACTAATCCATGTATCAATAGACGTTAAAATCGAGGTGAAGATGAACCAATATAAGATCACTCTATCTATAGAACATATTGTGACCTTTAGGTTACATAAGTACAAATGCATACTAATTAAACACACTTTACCTAAAGAAACATTAGACCAAGCATATCTTAACTAACTCTGAAATTCGTAAATATCCTAATATACATGGCATTTGAGGATATTCAAAGTATTCCTTCGAATGGTGTTGGAAGCCTTTTTGCCTTGGATTCAAAGCATTTCTTTGAATGTGTTGGCAAGGCCCTTTTTGGTGTAAATTTGAAGTATCACCTTTGAGTAAGGCAAATGGTCTTTGCCTTGTTGTTTGAAAGTGAGATGCCATATGTCAATCAGGATTGATGGCATATTTCATTGATGTCTACTGGGGTATTTCAAAATATTGTCTTTTTGGATGTGCCTGAAATTGGTCTATCAGTCAATTTTGAAATGTTATATTTTCATATGGGCTAATATTTCCTATCAAGGTTTTCAAAAGTTCTATTTTTTGAAATAGCTCAATGGTCTATCTGTGCATTTCATAGTGATATTTTCCAAATTTCCCAATGGCATATAAGGGCATTTCAAAAGTTGTCTTTACAAAATCATTGGATGGCTTATCAAGTTGCTATGAAAGTCATCTTTTTGAAATCACTTGATGACCTATTAGGGAATTTCAAAAGTTATCTTTTCAAAACCACCTGATACCCTATTAGGGTGTTTCAAAACTTGTATTTTCAAAATCACTTGATGGTTGATATTGGGGGATTTCAATATTTGTCTTTTTGAAATCACCCAATGGCCTATCGATGCATTTCAAAATTTGTTCTTTGGATTTGTTTCAATGGCCTTCAAGGAAATTTGAAATTTGTTGTTCAATTATGATCTTTGAAGGAGATTCAAACAAGTTCGAAATATACCTATTTCGAAGAATCCAAATGGACTATCTAACAAACCTTTGAATCTGGCCAACAAGGAGGATATGTGGGCATTCAAAAGGGTGTATTTTTGGATGGGGTTCCATGTGTTATGTCTTAAGGAGAAATTCAAAGGCTTAGTAGGTCTTATTCGATCAATAACATGTTTGAATTTGGAGCGGAATTTTGTGTGGTCTATGAATCACACAACAAGAATCATTCAAATGTAAGGGAAGTAATGGACCTTGAAGGCTCACAAATGATGAAAAAATGAAAATAAGTGGCCCACTCCCTCAATAAGGATAAATAGGGGGATGGCTATGTTACATCTTGAATCCTAGTAGAGGATATATTAGCTACATGTTTTGCTAAACCAATAAAACACCATTCATAAGAATGCACTCTCTTAATATCTCAGGTTGAGAAAAATGAGTAATAAAACACAATGAACTTATAACATGCACAAAATCTGAGCTTTAAACTATATAACCAATTTAACATCAAGTGTTCTTTGGGAAATCCATAATATCCATGTGCCTTTTTCCAAGTATGGGGTGTCACATACACAGTTTCCTCTGTCATCCATAGAGACCGCAAGGTACTCTGCTCAATCTTCTATGATACATCTCTACAGTTATATTTTGAATTTTCCATGGAATTAAAACAACTTATACAATGAAATTATATAATTATGGTCTCATACAAAATATTACAGGCAATTCATGCAACAACTATAGTCAAACCATGCCAAGTAACTCCATGCAAACACATTCATTTAAATGTAAATTCAAGCAATATACAAAACAAAAGTTAATCATGGCATTTTATTCACAATTAAACTCGTATCTTTAAATATTGTTCCAACTGGCTACAGGTGAAGGACGTTCCTCCCAGTCGTAGGTTCTTTCAAGCCATATCTTTCTTTGACAGAGTCACCCCGAAGATGGGCATATTAGTGCACAATGGCTAAGTGTTCTTCCTAGCTATACACCACTCAAAATTTTGCATAGATCAACTTTCATGCAACCACATGGAAACCCCCTCCATAGTTTTCTCATTCATTAATTCTCCTTCCCTATAAACTTGCACAATGTAAGTAATAAGATCCCTTCTTTGAGCTAGCAGTCACTTAGGTATCCTCCAATTCCCTTCTAGCACTCCAGCACAAGTTGGACAAGAAGTATATAAATTGGGACCCCAAATTACATCCTACAAGACACGTTCCTATCCAAGGGCACACTAGCCTAGCACTAGTCTCATAGGGTTAAGTCATGTATAGTTTGAACATGGTATCTTTGGTCTTCCAATACCACTACCAAGTATCAATCTCAATAATTCCTAGTGAGGTCCAAACCACCATCGATGGAAAGCATGCATGCCTGAATGAATTAGAAGACCCCCCACTAACTAAGGTCTCACTCTTTATGTGCATGGATTTTGGATTCCATGTGGCTTGACCAAAACATAACCCTAAATCAAGGTTTAAAAATTTAGATTAATGACTAAGTCTAAGGTTAAGAATCTAATCCCACCAAGGTGTTGACGCCTGGAAAAATCCTTGCATCAATAGTAGGTGTTCTCCCCAATGAAGGGTCCCAATTAGACCCTTCACTATTTGGAATAGGGAACCCGTTCGGCTTACAGTCCTGCTTCTGTTCAATATAGTCTTTGAATGAGTTTGTCAGTTGAAACCTAACCCATTGTTTAGGGTTTTAATTAATGTTAAATGAAATGAAAACTAGTAAACTTCAATGCAAAAGTTTATGCTAACCAAAACGTGCTTATGTAATCAATAGAAAGAAGTATCACATAGTGATGCGCAAGTTCTTACCTCCCATCTTATCACTTCACTTACTCTCGGTCACACAAGCGAATGCCCTAATTAAATGCAATATTCTATTAAACTAAACTATCCTTGAAAGGATCTAGATTAAAAGGGATCAAAACAAGGCAATTGCATAATGCACTTCTACAGGAGATAACCACTAAATATGAAACACATTTAACAATTACAAGATAAAGTTAACACATTATATTATTAACTTGCGTATTAACATTCATCACATCCATTGCTCGTAGAAAGAAACGAAAATTGTGCTCATTTGTATATACAACAAAAGTTTCAGAAACCATTAGAGTAACCCAACATATTCAAGAACAATCTTATTGTATTTTAATAGACAAAGGAGGAAATCAGTTCCATGCATTCATCCACACATTTTGATACAGCATCCACTGCAAGCTTCCACCTAGAAAATTGCCTTGTTCATTATTAGAAATAGTTCTTACATATGAGTTCAAAAAAATCTTCTCAAAAGAAAAATCCCCCTCTCTTTCCCTCATTCTTCTCTTTTATCCTTTCTACTCAGCACCTCTAGGTGACTTTTCAGTTCACCTTCCTTCAGTTACAACCTTTTGTTTTCCAATAACTTTGTCCTATTTTTAGTTACAATTCAAATAAGGGGACAAAATACAAAAATAAAAATAAAATTACTACATTATGACGGTGGAGTGCCCTCTTGAGTTTGTATGTATTCATTCCAGAGGCCACTTTCATAAGAGATAACATTTAATTGTTGTGGCTCTAACAACCATAAATCCACTTCGTGAAAAGATAAGTCTTTGACTAGTGCATTAAGGCCTTTGGTTGTTGTATTATTCCTAGTAGCCAAGTGTTGAGTTTTGAATGTTGCTTTCCCAACACGTTCATGTAGGTATTTTGAAGTGACATTCTCCAAATTATGAATGGCATCTATATATTCATCCTTGATAGTTCTCAATTCAATCAGTCTTTTCTCCTGCGATACTGGGTTCTCAAACAACTCGAGAGAAGGAAAATGGCATTTTTTGAAATATTTAACTATACTTGATGCATCCCTTCACATTTTACAATAGAGGCCTCTACCTCACTTTGTAACTTACGTTCATCCTTTTGGAAACTATCTAGAGTTGCGAAATCCAATCATAATTCTTCAATAGACCTCTTAGGCAAGTGGGGAGGGATTTCCTTCTCTTTCCGACAACTTCTTCATTTTATTTTGAACAACTGTTAACTTCTGACGAGTGGCAGTGGCTATTTCATATTTTTTCCTGAATTTGGTAGTTATTCCATGTACTTCAAATACCTATTCTATGAGCAGTTCCTGTTAATGAAATAATTGTTCCTAAAGTGTAGAAGCACAATCATAAAATGGTGTCAAATATTGTTTATTCTCTTGGGCAGTGTTTAATAAACTATCAATGAATCTTTTTCTCACTGAAGCTCAACTACTTGAGCCTGCAAGGATCCCTTTTCAATAGTAAGAGATTCTATTGATGATACCATTGAATTTCTTTTGATTACATTTATCCCAGTTGGGACTTCAAGTCTTCCTTCTGTCCTTCCAATATCACTACTTGAAAATTGAGTGAATCTCGTTTTGAATCTAGACTTTGAATGGTGTTTATGGCTTCCCTTTTTTGAAGTTCAAGGGTGTCTCGCTGGCACCTTAGTTCAATCCCTTCATTTCTTTCCTGCACCATATTGTCTTTAAGTTTGGCTACTTTAGCTTTGCTACTTTCCACATTATCTATCAATTTGTGGGTGTTATCTTCATTAGCTAGGGCTGAAGCTACGCAAACAGATGTTGTAAACTTCGGGTCTCTATTGGTACCTTCTACCACTGGGACTTCTTGTATTGTAACTACATCATTTTGTGAGGAAATTTTAAGCCTCTTCTATGTATATTTCATAATGGTATTTCTCTTTGAGTCATAAACAATGGTCTCCAACTTAGCCACAACATGTTGTTTGTAGGGGGTGAATGGGGTGAGGCCTAACTCATCAAAATGGAGATGCCCTATGGTGAGTGGAACTTCTTTGCTAGTGTCTACTATAATATCAATATCCATGTCTTGACCGTCATTGCCCAGTTATTCATCTCCTTGTTGAATTTTATCTTCCACATCTTTCTTGAGAGCTTCTTCTTCTTCTTTCTTCTTTCGGAGTTCTTCTTGTCGAGTTGATTCTTGTTTAGCTGATTTTTCTCTTTTGTGTGTTTCTTCTTGTTTTTGTATTAGCTCGATCCTTTTCCTTTCTTGCTCCATAGCGAGCTTATCTAGTTTCTCCTTTTCTAGCCTCTTCTACGGTTATTATGCTTCCTCTTTCGCCTTACTTTCCTCTTCATCCTTCCTGGCTTGCTCTTATTCTTGCAATCTTTTACTTGTCTCATCCAGGAGGGTTTCTTCTACAGCTTCATTTCTAGCACCTTCTTCCAAATTTTTCCGTGTTGATGTGTCTTTTAATTTTCTTGAGCTTGCCTCCTTAGCACCTTTTCTTTTTTTAAGCCTTCTATCCAATTCTGCGAGGTTAGAGACTCGTCTATATACTTATTCCTCCTTCAGGAATTGGTCTACATACTCGTAATGGATTTTTACAGATGCACAATGTAGAGCCACCTTTTGATGACTATAGTTTGATCTTACGAAGATCTTCTCACTGAAGTGAAAGTTTTCCAAATCCTTTATCAAATCTCGGACGTCTTTGAATTTTTTCATTCTATACAATTTGAATATCAACTGAAGTGGGGGCAGAGAATCTTTCTTGTTATTATGTAGGAAATGGATAATGCCAATCACAAAGGTTTGCCTCACAATTTATTTCAAAATCATACAATCTGTGACATACTTAGGCAACAAGTATGGAGCTTTTGATCCTCCATAAATATGAAAATATGTGCCCTCATGAGTCAGGTATAAACTCCCTAACTCAGTGACTATTGTAAGAGATTCTTCAGACATGCAATCCAGCTCCTTTTCATAAATCAACTTATAGAAGGGAACCATGAATTCTTCACAGATCTGCTTGTAATAACTTGCATGCTTCTATGCCCACAAAATTTGATAGGCCACATAAATGGGAGATTCACTAGGATTCCATTTAAATCCTAGTCCAAGATAAGGATGTAGAGTCATGATGCAATCCACTAAATATGAAGACATATGAAATCCTCCCTTCTTTGCTTCAAGGCCTTGTTGAGAATCTTTGATTGCTTGCACCATATTTTCAGAGATAATGTATGCCCAATTGAAAACAACTCCATGCATGGTAATGTGATATAGCAAGGGAAATCAATTGAGCTTATAACGAGTTGAGTTGGGAATCCCATAAATCATACATATAAGAGTAGAACCAATACTAAAAGGCATCTTTAAAATATATTTGTTCATACTCCCCACTATCCCTTTGGGGTAGTTGCTTTCCTGGTAGCAACATCTTCTTAGCACACTCAACATAATCAAGTTTCAGGTTCGTGAGCCATTCTTCTATTAGAAATACTCTTGGAGTTGGAAGCCTATATGCTTTCCCAATGTGTGTAGGCTAGAACAAAACAAAACCCTTTCATGTAGCACTCATAATTATACGAGATTGAGTATCAATGTAGGGGAGAAAACAACCTATCACTTCAACACAAGGAAACAGTTCAGGCCTTGCTGCATCCTTGTGAATGCCTTATTTTTTTATATTCTGATAGATTAAGTATTTTTCAATGGTGTCTTGTAGGAAATTCTAGTCTCTGATCAAATTATATATCTCACCCCATTTGAATTCAGGAGCAATGTCTGCGATGTGCTATGTATCATCAAATTGTGCCTCCAAAGATGTTTCCTGAATTGGTTCATCATCAAATTCTATCTCCAATATGGTCTTAGATGAGTGTTTAGAGCCCCTTTTCGACATTTCTAACACCTATATGGAAAAGGAAACATCGCTATTTTGAGAATAATCCATTGAAACCATGAAATGACATGCAATTTCAGTAAAAGCAATCAACATTTACAAATATTTGCAATGACTAAACAAATTCTTTTCATGTAAATAAATTGAATTGCTCATCAGCTAAATCTAGAAACTCTCTAGTTCATTCATTAGGTTTTGAATTGGCGTGTTTTCTAGCACACTAAGGGAAAATGTGGCCACTTGTGTGTAGTCGAGACAGGGTTGGAGGAATTCGACGAGTTCTAAGAGCTAGGTTTTAAGGTAGGGTTCTAATGGAAGTGAGGGAAAACTCCAAAAGATTATTTATTTGGGAAAAAGAGGCACGAGTTGAGCTCTAGGGCATAAGACATTCGATACAAGTTAGGAGACTTGAAACCCTTGCACCCAAATAAAAACAAAACTGACCAATAGAATCATTAAAAAGGAAGAAAAACGAGCAATCATGAAACTAATGGTACAAGACGAATTATGGGCCATTGCCCTCCAACCACAGGATGCCAAGTGTAGACCAACAAGTTTGAGACCACAAAATCATATCAAAAGGGTACTTACCTAGAGAGTGGATGACAAGTGTGCAAGGTTGATTGGTAGTTGATGCCGAGCGTACCAAGCAAATAATCTAGTCCAAGTGGCATGGGATTGAACAGATTCATGTGGCAACAATGATAGGGAAAAACGTCATTTTCTCCTATTAAAAAGGTCTTCAAAAACCCTATTTTTTCAAATGGGGCATAAAAAAGGTGAAATCGATGCTTTTTCAAAAATCTTGTTTGTTTGTTTTAGCGAAGAAATGTGAATTACCTCGACATGTTTTGGTGTTAAATTTTATTTCTTGTGCGATGCTATGTTTCAGTGATAGGTTCCAAGTCAATGCAACCGTAACAGCAACAAATTACAAATCTCGTCGATATGCTTTCAATGTAAAATTTTAATTTTTGGCGTTGTTGAGTTTCGATGGGAAAATCCAAGTCGATGTGACTGTATCAACAAAAAAACACAAGTCACATCGATACATTTAGACGTGAAATCAACAAGTTCGTCGAGATTACATCTCGGCACCGAAATTTAAGTTGTATCGACATGAAAATGAAAAGACCCTGATCTGTTTCCACGAACTTTCAGGAATTTTAAAAAAAATATTTGAAGTTTTCGGGTGACAAAAGTTAAATTATCTCGACGTTTCGACGATAAATCTGAAACTTTGTCGAATTTTCGGTGAGAAATCAAAATCTTGGCCGATGTTTCGATAACTTATTAGAAGTTTCATCAACGCTTCGACGAACTCAAGAAAACTCGTCGAACGTTAAAACTTAAAGAAAAAAGGCCGACTAAGGAAAACCAAAAATTGGCTAAGTGTTTTCTCTTCTTATGAACTAGCCAACCTTATGTATGTAATGTCCCTTGTTAGGAATTTTATTAAAATGGCAATTTTTCACTTTTTTTCCTAGTTAGACCTTTGACTAGTTTTGAGCTCTAGGTCCCCAAATTGCTCCAATTGCTCCCAAATATTCTGAGAAGATATATGGATGATGTTAGAACATAAATATGTATTTCATGGATGCTTTTAGACCTTTAAAATTGTTAGAAAAACAGGATCGCAGAGCAATAACAATAAACAGAAATGCAAATATAATCACACACACATTACAAGAGAGACACAAATATATCGTGGTTCACCCAAATTGGGCTACGTCCACACTGAAGTTGCCAGTACTTATTATTATTCCATCCAGCAAATTGAAGGGATACAACCTGTAGCACAACCGCTGCACTTCCTCTTCAGTGTCTCACAGTCTCTCTTCTTGATCTCAGAGATCTTTACAATGCATAATACCTAATACATCAACCCTAGCCGTGTTACAATGTCTTTATTTTATAAGGGAAATACAATGGGAAAATACCATGGGTTACCCAAAACCATGGGCCCAAAAACTGGTGGCAAAAACAACCCCAAAAAATTTTCTCGGGGGCCCGCTGGCCCCTGGACCCCCTGAGCGTCGTGTCGGGATCATAACCAAACCTAGGGTACGGACACAACTGAATAATAATATCTCTAAATATGGATATCAGGCTCCACAAACAACAAAAATACTTCTACAAATCCTCTTTCAATTCTGGCCAATGTAGGGAACTTTACTAGTAATTTCCCTTTGACTAGTATTGGTCTCTATGTCTCAAATTGACTCCAAATGCCTTCAAATATTCAAGGAGGGTGTATGAATGATATTAGGACTTGAATATGATGTTAAGGGATGATATATGGCCACCAAAATACCTCCACAAACTCTATTAAGATTCTGTACCAAGTATGCAATTTTACTAGTAATTTGGGGTTCAAATCCCCCTGGGGTAAGTATTGAAAATGGCTTCCCAAATGCCTCCAAACCCACTGAAATTTCTAAAAATAGGTAGGGTATGTCTCAAGGATTTTATTAAGTTCTAATGTGAATCATTAATTTATTATTATATATGTTCCAACCCTCTCCCATTCAGCTGCAAAAATCATCAATTCGACCCTTGGGGAAATGACACTATTTCTTCTCCCAATGCAATTAAACTGAGTAAAAATAATTAAAATGCTCAAGTGCAGTACATGAAACTTGTAAAATACATCCATGTCAGTCTATTAATCATAAATGTATCAGATAACCATCCATTCATTTGAAATCATCAGCATTATCATGCTATACATCAATGTAGTGGGGAAATGGCACTGTTCTTTCATTAAAAATTAGATTTATACATTTATACTTGGAATTTCAACCTGAAAATTTCTGAAGATGAAAAACAGAGTATTTAATTCATATTAAAAAATAAATGGGGCATGAGAATCTCCCCCAAAGAGTACAATAGCTCACCAAAAACGCCCTCCCTCAAGGATCAAGAATATGCCATCAAAACTGGAAATGGTTGAGAGAATGTGTTGCAATAGAAGAAACCATGAGCTTCCCTGTAGCTTACACCTTCAAATAAAGACTCCATTAAATCTCCAAATGAAAGTTCGTAACGGCATTTCCAATTACCAACTTGGATGGGAATCTTTCACCCTCGAAATTGGCTAAGGCAAGAAACTAGTCATCCACTAACTCTCCCTCTACACAAATGCAATTGCAAATTCTACAAATGATCAAAAGCCACTTTCATTCTTTGTTATTGACATTTATAAATTTTTAATGTCCTCCATGGGTCGAATTCCTTCCAAGAGACTCATGCCAACTCAAGTTGGGAAGAGATTCCAAAGGACGCCACTTGTACAACAATTCCTAGTCTCCCACTTCCACCAAATCACATGTGGAAGCATCTTAGCTGCCCTAACACCCTTGAGTGCTCTCTTGGAGTCTATTTTTATCCTTTACATGTCATATATGTCATATGTCAACCTTCAGGTCTGATTTGTGTCATAGGTGTCATAGCATCTTCATCATTGTTGTCATAGAGGTAGGGAATCTAGCCCAAGTGTCTCACTAGCTCCAAATTGCCTCTTCCTCTTCCATGGGAGTTACTCTTCCTCTATATTTCGACCTCATTGACTCATGCCAAGTATTATTGACCTTATAACTCATCCCAAGAACATTAGGATTCCCATGGATTCAAAATTGCAAGAAGAGGATGCCATGTGGCACATAAATTCTAGCTTGTGTGGGTCCCACTTCCTCCATGTGTCTTCATGATCAAATACCACTTTGATTTTCACTTGTATATATTTATTTATCTCCTTTATTAAATATTTATGCCATCCTAATGTTCCAACATCATTTATTATCCCCATTATTCCAAATCCCAAAGCTTCCACCCCAAACCTAAGAAACTAGTAATTTTCCTCCTTAGCAATTATTTGACCTTTAGCATCAATTTGACAAGCTCTAATGAATAAGGAAAATTTGATTAGGCCATTGTGACCCAATTCCAAATTTGGGACATGACAATGTAGTACTTGATTTAGCTTAAGAGGGATCCAAATGTTGTAGACAAGTAAAGGTTAAAATTAAGGAGGGGCCACAGTCTTTTCAAAATAAAATACTAGGGAGGGTGGTTGCAATTGCAACACAAGGTCATATTTCCCCTTAGCCCCCCTAGTACTTCCCTTCTTGTGGAATCATATCCCCCCCATCTCATATTCACCCCTCTTCCTCTTCAATTGTCATAGGTTTTATATTAACGTTAAACATGTACATCATTACAATTTTTTGATCATCCTAACCATTTTTTCTTGGCTTCCATCCTTTACATGAAAATATGTACAGTTTACAATTGTAGATTCAAACTAGGTGTGTTACATTCCCCTCCCCATTATTTAATGCACTTTCCTCAGTGCCTACCAAAACTATATACCTTACAAAATATTCAACAAAAATTCAAAATAACTATGGATTTTCCTCCTACATTGCATCCTCTAGTTCCCATGTCCCTTATTCAGGATTGTAGTGGGTCCATTATACCTTTACTTGTACAATGGCCCCACTCCTTAGCAATGTGACTTTCTGATCAAGGACACGTAGTGGTTGCACCAAAATATCTCCTTCCAATTCCACCTGGATCAAATCCCATTCAATTATGTTGTTAGGATCATGCACATATTTCTTTAATAAAGACACATGGAATACATTATGCACATGTAGACAAGCAGACAATGCTAATGCATAAGCTAGAAATCCTATCTTATCCAAAATTTGAAATGGCCCATAAAATCGGGCTACAAATTTTGGACAAATTCCCAATTTCAAGAAACTTTTATTTGGCCTAAACTTCAAATATACATGATCCTTGACTTTGAATTCTTTTAACATTCTACCTCTATCCGCATAAATCATTTATCTATCTTGTGCTATTTTCAAATTCTACCTAATTTCAACATTTACTCTTCCATTTACCTGAGTAGCTATAGCCCAATTATTACTCTGTCAACTGGATTATCCCAACTATTTGAAGTGTTACACTTACTTCCATACAAGGATTCAAATTGACTCATCTTCAGAGAAGCATGATATCCATGATTATATGCAAACTCTACCAAATACAGGTAGTCTTCCCATTTTGATTGTTGATCCATCACATACATTCGTAGCATATCTTCAATAACTTGATTGACTCTCTCAGTATTCCCATATGTCTGCGGATGATATCTTGTGCTTATATTCAAATTTGTTCCAGTTCCCTTGAATAATCCCTTCAAAAATTGGAGGTGAATTTTGGATCTCTATCTCAAACTATTGCCTTGGGTATCCCCATGCAACCTATAAATATCTGCTATATTAGTTGCTTTATGAGTTGATTTGACTGGTGCAAAATGAGCAACTTTTGTTAACTTATCCACCACCACCATGATGGAATTATGTTGCTTTCTTGTCTTAGACACCTTAGTGATGAAGTCAATGCTACCCACATCCCATTTCCACCCAGGCATTGGCAATGGTTGGAGCAATTTTGTTGGATGCATATGCTCAACTTTTACTCTTTGGCATACTTTGTTATATATTTGACAATATATTTCTTCATTCCTAACCAAAAGTGTTGCATTTTTACTGTTGTAATTGTCTTTTGGTATCCAAGATGTCATGCGTGTGGAGTGTTATGCATCTCCTTCATTACCAATTTCCTCAATTTCCATGAATTAAGAACATAAACTCTGCTTCCCCGCATAATTATTCTGTCATCTTCCAACATGTAACCTTCATACTTATGGTGTACAACCTCCTATTGTAATTTCTATTTTACCTGAAGGTAATGTTCATCTAAAACGATAGTATATAAAATCTTGGATTTTAAATCTGACTTACACATACTAATGGTTGAAACATGCATGTCATGAACTCTTCTACTTAGTGCATCAACAACCTTGTTCTCCTCTCCCTTAATATGTTTGATATCAAAATCAAACTCACACAAAACTTCCAACCATCTTATTTGTCTTGCATTCAGATTTTTTTTTAAACAAATACTTTAGCCCACTATGATATGTTCTCAACTCAAATTTACTACCCATGAGATAATGCTTTCACATCTTTAATGCATGCACAACAGTATCAAGTTCTAAGTCTTGTGTGACATACATCTTCTCATGCTCTTTAAGCTTTCTAAATTAATAACAGATCACATGTCCATTCTGCAAGAGGACTCCACCAATTCCTTCTTGACAAGCATTTGTACATACTACAAAATTTTCAATTGAATCAACAATTTGAAGAATTGGTGTACTAGTCAATAACCTGTTTAACTTCTAGAAAATTTCTTCACACTATGGTGTCCATTGAAACTTAATTCCTTTCTTTTTCAATGACATAATTGGATGTGCTACCTTTGAAAATATTTCAATGAATGTCTTGTAATACCCAACCAATCCCATAAAGGATCTTATTTTGGATACATTTATGGGTGTCGTCCATCCCATGATAGCTTCTATCTTATTTGGATCCATTTTTATTCCTTATTCAAAGATTATATGTCCTAAGTAATGAATTTGCCTCTACTAGAAAGAACATTTACTCAACTTAGCATAAAGTTGATGTTTTCTTAGCATTTGTAATACCAACCTTAAGTGTTACTCATGCTCTTCTTCTGACTTTGAATAAGATTGTTATCCAAAATACAATGACAAAATTATATAGATACAATTTGAATATACCATTCATCAAGCACATAAATATTGTTGGTGCATTTGTTAACCTAACTGGCACCACCACAAACTCATAATGGCCATACCTAGTCCTGAATGTTGTTTTGTCAATGCCTTCTTCTTTTATCCTCACATGATGGTAACCAAATCTCAAATCTATCTTTGAGAAAATCTTTGTTCCTCTTAGCTGATCAAACAAGTCATCAATTCTAGGAAGAGGGTACTTATTCCTCACAGTAACATTGTTCAACTACATGGATTCAATACACAACCTCAAAGTTCCATCCTTTTTTTTACAAACAGAATTGGTGCTCCCCAAGGAGCCACACTTGGGCGTATATACCCTTTCTTCAACAATTCTTCAAACTGCATCTGTAGCTCTTTTAACTTAGGTATACTCATTCTATATGGAACTTTAGAAATTGGAGCAGCCCTAGGCATTAAATCAATAGAGAAATTGATATCTCTTTTCGGTGGTAATCCTGGTACTTCTTAAAATACATCTACAAAATCTTGCAATACTAGAAAGTCATCTAAATTTGGGATTATACACTTCTATGGTTCTTGCACATGAGCTACATACATCTGGCATCCTTTTTTGAAGTATCTCTTCAATTGCAAGGATGGAATTTCTCTTATAGAATAGGCCTTTAAATGCCTTTCACTATCTTTTGTTTCCCTTCTTCATCAACACAAGTAAATGTATTGCGATGACAATCTAATGCCACATGATGTGCATCCATCCAGTCCATCCTAATCAGTACATCATATGAACCAAGTGGTATTATGTTCAAATTTGCGAAAGTGTTCAGTCCATTCATATCCAACAAACAATCCTTTACCATTTAACTAATCTTTATTTTTTCCCAGTAGCCAACCAAACCCTCCATGTTCTATCATGATTACTTTTCTTTAAATGAAATATTTCAATTAAATTAGGAGCAATATAGTTATTGTGTGCTCATGAATCAATGAGAATAGCAATAGATTGTTTGACAATTTTACCTTCAACCTCAATCATATTGGACTAATTATATGCTTATTTATTGTCCAATGTTGCATATATTATGGGAATATTGCTAGATACCTCCTCCATAGTATTGGCTTCATGTAAATTGTGTATAGTCCTCATCTTACCTCTCCTATTTGGACAATATTTATACATATGATTTTCTTGACATTCCCAACATTTAAGTTGTTGATTGGTTCTTTTTTCAAGAGATTTTGTCATCCTGAGCCCATTTTGGGTTGGATTACTTTATTGATATGAATTTTGTTGTTTCCTGGAGGAATATTGTTTGGAATCCTTTCTTCCTTTCATCCTACTTATCCTTCCTCTTGTCTCCAAGAATTTTGAAAATTTTTCCTTCTTTTGTTCTGATCATACATGTGTTTGGCCTTCTAGATTGTTTATTCAAGGGTCTTGGGTTGATCATACTGAATTTTATCCCTATAAAATCAAGGAAAACCACTTAAAAATATTTGTATCTTTACCTTCTGTTGATTGATAAACCCAACATATCTTAGCAGTTCTAAAAAATTATTTTCATACTCATCTATGCTCATGTTTCCCAACTTGAGTTCAAAGAACTCTTCCATATTCTTATCATAATAATGTTCTGATAAGTACTTTTTTCTGGAAGTACTTCTTGAATCGCCTCCATGAAATCCTCTTTCCACTGATATGCTTCACTTAAGCCAACTGATCCCACCAAATGGAAGCCTTGCCCTGCAAATTGTAAATGGAAATTCTAGCTTCATGTTTAGAGGAGCAATTATATAATTGGAAACATTTTCTCATTCCCAACAACCAAGATTCAACATCTTCTCCCTTCTTGTTCTCACCATCAAAAGTAGGAGGCTTAATTTTTTTAAGCTCCCTTTGTAACTGTAGCTAGGGTTTTACCCCTAGCTTGTGCAAATGAGCACCTACTAAGGAGAATGGACTCCTTAGTAGCAGTTCAGTAAATGTAAATTACTTAAGCTAAAACAACAATTAAATTACTTCTAAAATATTGCATGAAACATAAACATCAAATGAAAAGAATGACTTTTACTATTAATGTTACCTTGAGTGTCAAGGTTTGATGAAGCCCTTTGCAGTGTCCAAGAGGATGCTCCAAGCTTCAATATGCTCCTTTCTCCTTCTCCAATGTTGGGGATGGGCCAAAGGTGGCTCTCAAGGTGAAAATAGTTCAAAGGTGAACTAGGGTTTCGAGAGAGATTTTGGCAGAGTAAGGGTGCTTGTGATTGTGGATATGGAATAAGGGATCTCCATCACCTATTTATAGTTTTTTGGTGGTGGAGTGCTGACCCATGGTTTTAGGGAACACATGGTTTTAGGCAGCTGTATAGGGTTTTTTCCTCCTTTTCCTCATTATTTTATATTTTTTATTCCCTTTTTAGGGGATTTTTGCTATTTTTGGAGGAAAAGGGGGTTTTTTAGCCTTTTTTTAGGCTATTTTGAGGGTTTTGTGGCCTTTTGGAGGCATTTTAGGCCTTTTGGAGGCTTTTTAATGGGATTTTTTAGGATTTTTTGGGATTTTAAGGGAAATATGGTAGGAAAATGGACAAATGAGCCATATAATGTGGTAATGAGGTAGTGAACACTTTTTGGGTGTTAACAGATTGCCCCCTGATGTGCGAGGTCAGGAGCTCATCGTATGGCCGATGGACATCATAAGTCATGAATGGTTTTCCTGGGATATGGAGAGAAGAGAAGAAACAAACTGAAGCCCGGAACAACGATCCCGAACAACTGCAAGAACTAGAAGTACATAACCTCAATAATGGATGAGGAACCATCTGATCATATGGACGAGGCGGGCATTCCCATGCTCGTATCAGGATATAACATAATAACAACAATGGGGTCCAAAAAATGGGGACCTGAAATATACATGACCTCAAATACTGACTGAGGAATAATCTCAATATATGGACGAGGTGGGCATACCCATGCTCGTATCAAGATACATAAACATAACTGTAAGGCCCGAAAAGGGGGACCTGTAAGATACATGACCACTGTGTACATCATAAGAGTCCAGAGGGGACACAAATCTGGGATATACTGCTGAGCGGATCATGTGTGAACTGCAAAACTGGTGCACTGGAACAATCAACAGTGCTACTGAGTGTGGTACCAAAGGAACTGATGAGCTGCTGGATCATAGTGACTGGGGTCAAACTCTCCATGGTACACTGAACTGGAACTGAAACTAGGTACTCAAGGAAGCATAGAACTGGATGGCTTCCGAATACAAACACCAACGCAGCCCGGACATCCACGGGAACATATAACTGGGCGTTCCAAAGTGACTCACCGATGTGCTAGAGTCGGGGGAAATCCGGGGTCTTCGACGAAAAACTGATGGGATATAATCCTACGCGATCCTCAACGATGCGATCAAGGTGCTGAAGTCGAGCATGTGAGGAACAACCACTCGGAGAGGCAATGATGTCTCCTCTCAGAATGATCCGTAGGCACTTACCACGGATGGTGATAAGTCCAAGGCGTAGGGACCTCTGGGCCTATCCTCTGGAATAGAGGAGCTGTCGTCGACAGAGGGAGACCTGCAACTTATCAAGGCAATGATGTTTCCTTGACAGGAGCGCGAGGTACAAGACCAAAATGTGATAGTGCTGATGGCAGGACTGATAAACTGTGGGGGGACTCAAACTTCCTTTGTTCAGAGTATGATAATTGGAATGATCTGGCAGCATATGAAACTGACTAAGGGGAGATGGATCATAGCTGTATGGGATCTGGGAAGGTTACTGGGCTGAGGGAGACTCAAGCTGGGGTACAATGGCAGGAGACTGCAGAATACTCTGAACAAAGGCGACCTGATTGGGGGTGCTGCCTAGATGATAGATCAAAGTGCCAAGAGGCACGGGGGGGGACTTCTTCATGGGTTAAGGAACTAGAAGAAGTGTGTGTAAAATGATACTGTCGTGTGGATTTTACGAGCCCAGGACAGTTCATGCTCGTGGTTGCTTTCAATTTTAAGGAGTCTGAAAGCAAATAAGAAGACTCTGAAGTAATGGAATGGTACTGTCGTGTGGATTTTGCGAGCCCAGGACAGTTCATGCTCGTGGTTGCTTTCAATTTTAGAGAGTCTGAAAGCAAGTAAGAAGACTCCAGGGGGTTGCTTTTTCGTAGATTTAGTCTCCAAGGCCCAAAGAAGCATAAAAGGATGCAATGAAGAACTCTTCTAGCCGGTGTGACTAGAGTATTCCTTTTTCGTAATTAGTCTACCAGGTCCGGAAAAGGGTTAAACTTATACTAGATAGACGCCCTTTCAGGTACTTTAACGAGCATGAAAGGAAGCAAGATTGCTCGGCGATATTTTCATTCTTTTAGGAGTCAGAAAAGAGCTTAACGGAAACTCCCTAAGTGCCTTTTTCGTAAAGGAATTGTCCGGCCCGAAAAAGGGATAAAATTATACTGAACAAAGGAAATGGCCAGGCAAGGAGGAAGTGTTCAATTAAGGATCAATAATGGTGACCAAGAACGAGGGTAGGTAGGAACACTGATGGGCCTCCTTGCGGGGTAGATGAAATGGTGGAAAAATAACGAAACATTTGCAGTATGACAGGAGTGAATGGCTCATGTAAACATGTGGAACAATCCAATAGCGGCCGATGTGGCACGCAAACCGAGGCAGCAAGGTGTCGGGACATAATGTTGAAATTGTACCAAGTGAGAGCGAGAAATGATCTCAAGCATCATCACGAGCTCGGGAAAAATGAATCCGGTGATATAAAGGATGTCAAAAAAGGATAACGACCGATGTGGCACGCAAACCGAGGTGACAGGGGCACTTTTGAAAAATGCCCAGAAGATCTGAAGGTGAGGGCGAGAAATGATCTCAAGCATCATCACCAGCGCGGAAAAATGAATCCGATGATATAAAACATGTGAAAAACGGAGAACGGCCGATGTGGCACGCAACCCGAGGCGACTAGTGGCGTCTGAAAAAATGGGCAAAAAATGACAGGACAAAAATAATGAAACGAGGTGACCATAATGACGGTCACGTCGCGCTGATTCCAGTGGTGGAAACAGTTTGGAAAAACAAAAACAAAAAAGAAAGCACTGTACAACGCAGACCAATGAGGCGGCGGGTTTCTTTTTATGGGTAAAAACGCTTAAGATACAACCCATTACGAGGGTTGCGCAAAGGACGGCCTTCAGAGTCAGCTAAGATGTATGCCCCCTTACCGAGGCAGGTCTGCACGACGTAAGGGCCTTGCCACATGGATTCGAACTTCCCTTTACCGGTTTTGTCATGGGCTTGGTCGTAGGCGAGGACTAGGTCCCCTTCGCGGAAAGTTCGAGGGTGAACATGTTTATCATAGTCGGCTTTGGAGCGGTTTTTGGCAGCTTCGATGTTCTGGAGAGTGGCCCGACGGTCTTCATCGGCTTGTTCGAGGTGCAGCAGACGCTGCTCGAGGGGGGTGGTGTCAGGGAGAAGCTCAACGGCGATTTGTAAGGCAGGGATCTGACACTCGATGGGGAGAACAGACTCTATACCGTGAACTAAATGAAATGGTGTAAAACCCGTGGCGGTCTTAGTGGAGGTGCGATAAGCCCACAAAGCACCTGGAGCAGCGATATCAACTTGGATGACAGGTGAGATGTTGGCCATGTTACCTTCCTCGAAGGCATCCGGAGCAGGAATAGGGTCCTTGAACCAGTCGACCTTGGTGGGGAGGAAGTCTTTGGATTCGACCGCGTATTGGGTAGCGGAGCTAGAGGAAGACGCTTCTGGGATGAAATAGGAACGGTGGTGCATGTCATCCCAGGGATAATCCGGGGCAGTTAGGGCCTCAAGAATCTCCTCGTCAGTACGGAAAGTTTGCGTCGTCAAATCGGTTGACGAAGGGGTAGTGGTTGAAGAGATCATATAGATGGTATTAACCTCTCCGGAAGGTGAAGAGTCTGGGGGGTAGATCTCCTCAATGGTAGGTGGTGCCGTCTCAAGATCCAGATTGTTCATCTCATAGAGAGCCGCTCTGTAATCCGGGAGATCGGGACAATGATGTGAATAGTGCCCGTAAATACTGCAGATGGCGCAGGAGTGGTTGGTACGTAGGGACTTATCTTTAGGCTTAGGAGTAGGGTTTAGTTCGACAGTTGGGATGTTAGGATCGTCGTCGAGCATCTGCATGTGCTTCTGTAATGCGGGTAACTGTGGGCATTGGTGGGTCGCATGGCCCAACTCGTAACACAGCGAGCATTTAGGAGGAGCACGAAACACTGGAGGGTTCTTGACTGTCTTTGGAGGTGGTACGGCAGTGTAAGGTTGGGGACCTCTGCCCCCAGTGGGTTTGGGAGTAGGAGGAGGTGTCATGGAGGACGAAGGGGTAGAGACACCGGGAGGTGGCTGAGTGGTAGTAGCCATGGGTTGCACCGGCTGGAGGACGACATCTGGTGTCGGCGGGAGAACAGGAGGCGAAAGATACCATACAAGTAATCCCAATGTTAACCCAGGAAGGCTAAGGGTAGCCATGACCGGGGCGCTTACTACTCCCGATGGAGGGACTAGGAAGGGGATCGTATGGATCGGTGTAACACCAATGTGGCTAGGTACCAGTGGTGGTTTAGGCAACAAGGGTGGTTGAGTATTAGGTGGTAGGTTGTCGTGGGACAAGGTACATAAATCAGACATTTCGGGCGTAGATGACGGCGGAGGAATGGATTGAAAGGTGGAGGTCATCGGCGCGTCTGAGTAGACTCCAGGCCCCGAAGAGGAAACAAACGAGGTGGTGGCAGGAGAAACAGGTTGTTCAACCATGGGGAGAACATTTTCCGGTGCCGCCGGAGCACTGGGATCATAGTAAGTGAGCTGGTCAATCTTAACCACGCGTCCTTCATGGGGGAACATCATGGTGCGAAAGACAGAAGAGGCAACCGCCCGCATGGCATACATGTAGCTGCGGCCAAGTAAAAGGTTGTAATCCAATTGGGCATTGATTACCTCTATGTCAATAAGAACTGTTTTACCACCTAACTGGACAGGAACGTTGGGTAGGAGGCCTTGGGGCTGGGCCGAACGACCGTCATAGGCACGTAACGCAGTGGTGGACTGCTGGAGAGGAGGGGATCCTAGCTTCTGCCATACGAATGTAGACATAACGCATGTGGAGGCACCCTCATCGATGATGCACCGATGGATAACAAGGTTCCGAACGGAGACAGTAACTTGGAAGGCTAAGCTGGAAGGTAGGCGTGGTTCAGACTGGTCTAAATCAAACGCCATCAAATGCGAATCAGTTGGGTCAATCCCCCCAATGGCGGAAAGTAAAGTCTTGCGCTGGGAAGGGCAGTTCTTCAAGACTTCTAACGCAGACATGGCTGCGGGAGATTGGGCTAGGTCGTCTACGATGTTGTAGTTTGACGCAGCGCGCGCGTTAGGGTTATTGTTGATTCGGCGAAGTGGGAAACGAGGTGCTTTTGCAGTGCCATCTATAGGAGGTGGAGGTATACGTAACGCCTGATCAGTGGGATGAGCGTTAGTAGGTTTATCCGTGGGAGTGGCTTCAGAGGTGGAGCCATATTGGTTCCGACGGGTCTGGAGGTTGACGTCAGCTGATGACATCATCAGTAAGTGGTGGGTACCTGAGTCAAACATGGGTTGATCAGGAGCAGCGTAAGTGATCTGTTGTTGTTGGGGCGCATTGGCTTGATGGGCAGCCAACGGAAGAGTGTTCACTACGCCTTGGGTCGGTAAGGGGTTTTGCAGCACCAAAGGGGGTTGCTGAGGTTGGGGGGGGTTTGGGCGGTGCTTGGGGAGCCGCATGCCCTTGGCGATGGGCCTCGTCAACCCAGAGCTGCCGAGCTCGCTCTAAATGTGGGAAAGCGTGGGTGTAATGTCCATAGACTCCGCAAATAGAACAAGGGTGGTTTGTTCGCAGATTGGGGTTTTTGGCCTGCTTGGGCAGGCGATCAGGGTTTTGATTAGCAGGGGCCGCATTGTTGTTGTCAGGGGATTAGCCGGTTGACCAGCTTGGTCTGCAGGTTGGTTGTTTCCCCGATTACGGCCCTTGCCGCGGTTCTGTTGGCCCTGGTTACGTTGGTTGTTCTGGTTTTGCTGCGGGTTCTGTTGGGCGTAAACTTGCCCTTGGGCAGCAGGTGGATTTTGAGGTTGCGCAGGTGCTGGAGCAGGCTGCGGAGGATGATATGTAGGTTGAGGCTGAGCAGGTGTAGCAACTTGAGGGGATTGCTGATAGGACTGCGGAGCAGGTTGTGGATGTGCTGCAGGGGCTCCCTGGGGTGGATAATAAGCTGGTGGGGCTTGTGAAGGCGCAGGAGCTAAGGCAGCCTGCTGATGGTAGTAAGGCTGAGGGGCGACTGGAGGAGTATAAGCAGGAGTCGCATACCCGAAGCACTGCGGTGGGCATGAGGGTCCATGGGAATGGTGATGTGTCATAGGAGCATACGAGTTGGTTGCTCCAGACTGTGAAGTAGCCCGCGACAGGTCGGGGCCAGGGGTAGGACGTGCTATAGAAAATGGTTGGGGATGCGAAGAAACACGGCCAATGATACCATCTGCAGCGTGGGATGCCCCCGGCGCATCATGCTGGGAGGACTCGCCGCGAGGGGCGTCAGGTATAATGGTATAAAGGTAACCCGATTGGGCGTAGATGAGGTCGAACTGTTGGGCCTTAAGGATGGCTTCTTCTTCAGACTGGGGTCTTTCTGAGGCTACATCCTTAGCGATTACAGGGAGAAGGGATTTGAGGAACCAATCTAGGAAGATACGGTCGTCAAGTTTGATCTTGCATAAGCTACGGCGTCGACGCCACTCATGGATGTGGTCCGTGATATGGGTAGCCGTGTTTTGTCTACAAGATAGAAGGATCTCAACGCCCGCGTCATAGCGGACAGGTAACTGGAAGAACTGCAGGAAGGTCGAGGCCAGGGAAGCAAAGGTGGCGTGGGTCCCATGAGGCTGCTCAATATACCACTTGGCTGCAGAGCCAGTGAAGGTGCGCTGTAAGAGACGGAGGCGAACAGAGTCGTCCACTATGGAGTTAGAGGAACACCATAGGTGGAAAGACATGATATGGTTTTGTGGGTCCTCACCGGCCTTGCCCTCGAACTTAGGGATGTCTGAGGGGAGCTTGGTAGGCATATGAGTCCATGTAGGGTCGTGTCGAATAGGATCGTTGGTCAATCTGGCCAGGTTAGGTAGGTTGAGGCTAGCCATGAACGGCAAACTGGAAGAAGGCTGTGACACAGTAGTGCTGTGGACCAAGTTGGGGCCAGTGCCCCCAAGTGGAGGGACAAGATGTGAGGTGGTGCCCCCAAGTGGGGGGACTGAGTTAGTGAAGGATGGTCCAGCACCACCATTGGTAGTGTGAGCCACTGATGTAGTGGGGATGGGTATTCCCGCTGTGGGTATAGGTACCGTGAGGGGAACGGTAGATGGTTGCCCCATGGAGGGCATACCAAAAACAGGTGTAGTAACTGGTGTGGTGGTGGATGTGCCACCAATGGTCCCTATGACAAACGGAGTGGAAGTCGTGCCAGCCATGGGGCTAGTAGGGGCAGTATAAATAGGGTTCTCAGACTCTTCGTCAGAATCAGAGGTAAAGTAAGGTGCGTCACTATCTGGTGACGGAGACCTACGTCGCTGACAAGTGGAGTCAAGTGACAAGGCTCTAGATCTGTGATGAGTGGTATCAACGGACAATGATCGGAATCTATGACGAGTGGTGTCGAGAGAACCGTGCTGTGGGGGCTCGCCCCTGAGGCGCCGAGAATGTCTCGGGGACTCAATGGTGACAGATGGTGTCTAGTCTCTGTGGGTTGAGGTGAGTATAAAAACAGCTCAAAAATCCTAATGCAACCGAGTGTGCAGAAGGAGAGCTAAAAAGCAAGGCACTCAGGCCAACAACCAACTCAAAACACCCACTGCAACAGCTATGCTACAATAGGTGGAGTAACAACAAAGATGGTCAGAATACCAACAAGCAGCAGGTTTCCTAAAAAAGAAAAATGGTGGACTCACTAGACCAAAGGGAGGTAAAGGAGCATGCAAACACCTAGCTAAAAGTATTCTGACTCAACTAAACATATCCTCTGCAAGGTGATGAAATCCAAGTCAGACAATATGAGTAGAAAAGCCAAGTGGCTATGATATCCCCCTACCGGGAGGGACACCGGGTAGTCAATCCTAGAAGAATGGCAACTAAGATACCCCGTTCATGACACGTCCAGAAAGGTGAATCTGCCGTTTAGTTCGTTGACCGCAATACCCCTATACAGGGATATCCCGCGAACCGCGAAAGGTAGCCCTTCGGTTACTGAATGGAGTGCGGTATTCCACTCAGGCCTCCGGAACCAGTCTCCCGACTTCAACCCTCCTAAGGGAGAGGCCCTCTGATAAACTGGTCGTGACCGTGCCAAAAAGTACTAGGGGATTTTGGTTCCCTATTTGGACAACAACTATGTCTCAAGTGAAAGTGACCGAGGGGTGTTATTGGAAGCCTATCCCCCCGACCCTACCTAACTACAATGATTCTTTTGTGTTCCCCAAGTGGGGTTAGAATGTTGGTTCAATTAGGTACTTTTTAAGGCTCACTTGATTTATGTGACAGAGTGTGTGCTCGTGAGGTAATGATCCCAAAAATAGAAGTGCCACAAGGGGGGGCAACTTCCAATCTATCAACAATACTGAAATTGAAAGTTTAACTTGCAAAATTTTCTGAATTAAAAATACTGAAATTTGTAAAATGAAATCTGTAAAAGGAACAGAAATTATGTTGCAGAAAGGCTGTAAGGTAGTGAACTGCAGGTAAGACAGGGGGCTGTTCAGATGCAGAAAATATTGCAGCAAGAGGGGCTGGGCTCAAAACAGGAAAAGAACAGAAATCAGATCGCGGGTCTGTGGCGAATTGGAACAAGCCGACCGCGGGTTTAAGGGAAACAGCGGCGGTCAGGTCGCGGCTATCGGGCCAACAGAGGCAGTCGGGACGCAGGAAATAGGGAACAAGACGCAGTCGGGTCGCGGCAAAAAGGGCTAACAGGCGCAGTCGGGACGCACGAAAGAGGCAGAAAGCCGCAGTCGGGACGCCGGAAAAAGGCCGACAGGCGCAGTCAGATCGCGGCAAACAGGCTGATTAGCCACGGTCGGATCGCAAGTAACAGACTTGAATCCGCCGGCAGGGCGTCGGAAGCAGTCTGAGAGCTGCGGTCGGATCGTAGGTAAAGGCCTGAAAGGCGCGGTCGGGACACGACTGCAGAGGGAAAAGACGCGGTATGCGGCGGCCGAAAGGGACAGCCGAAAGTAAAAAATTCAAAACGGAAACCAAAAATTCAAAATCTAGGGGAGTCGCCAAAACTGTAGCTAGGGTTTTACCCCTAGCTTGTGCAAATGAGCACCTACTAAGGAGAATGGACTCCTTAGTAGCAGTTCAGTAAATGTAAATTACTTAAGCTAAAACAACAATTAAATTACTTCTAAAATATTGCATGAAACATAAACATCAAATGAAAAGAATGACTTTTACTATTAATGTTACCTTGAGTGTCAAGGTTTGATGAAGCCCTTTGCAGTGTCCAAGAGGATGCTCCAAGCTTCAATATGCTCCTTTCTCCTTCTCCAATGTTGGGGATGGGCCAAAGGTGGCTCTCAAGGTGAAAATAGTTCAAAGGTGAACTAGGGTTTCGAGAGAGATTTTGGCAGAGTAAGGGTGCTTGTGATTGTGGATATGGAATAAGGGATCTCCATCACCTATTTATAGTTTTTTGGTGGTGGAGTGCTGACCCATGGTTTTAGGGAACACATGGTTTTAGGCAGCTGTATAGGGTTTTTTCCTCCTTTTCCTCATTATTTTATATTTTTTATTCCCTTTTTAGGGGATTTTTGCTATTTTTGGAGGAAAAGGGGGTTTTTTAGCCTTTTTTAGGCTATTTTGAGGGTTTTGTGGCCTTTTGGAGGCATTTTAGGCCTTTTGGAGGCTTTTTAATGGGATTTTTTAGGATTTTTTGGGATTTTAAGGGAAATATGGTAGGAAAATGGACAAATGAGCCATATAATGTGGTAATGAGGTAGTGAACACTTTTTGGGTGTTAACAGTAACCTGTCTTCCACATGCTTTCTTTTATGATGTCTTACTAGATACATCTTTGAACTACTGCTTGTCCCTCCACGCATATATGACTTCTTGAATGCACAATGACTTGGTGAGTGGTGCAACTTAAGTCTCTTGGTAAACATTTGGAGTGCTTGGATCACTCATGTGATCTCTTCCTTGAACTTTATCTTTCTTCTTTTTCTTGAATTGAGGCTAAGCTTACTTTTCTTTGCCTCTCCAACATCTTTAGGGTTTGCATCAATTGGGTGTTTAGTTGGTTTTGCTGTTCATGGGACCTCAACATCCTCCCATTATCTGCTCTACAACTTTGTATATCCATCCCGAGACTTATTACAATCTCCACAAATTCTAGTGGATTTAGATTTACTGTGTGCCCATTTGATTCAGTTGTTGTAAATTAAGATTTCCTTATTGTTAATGTGAGCTCACACGTATTGTCTTATTGCTCTTCACATGTTGTATTTCCTTTATGCAATTTCCTACTTTCTTAGTTAGTTTATTTTCATGCAATTTACTTTCAGTCGTGTGTGTCAGCTGAAGGGGGGTTAGATTAGATTAGCTTCTCTTCAGTCCTGCATATACTTTGCATATGCTTCGTAAGCCTACAAACCTCGGATTGACAAATTAAATAGTTGGGAAAGTACTACAATGGAATTAAACGACAATATTGTAGTTTTTTTTACAACTGGGTTGGCACTGACCGAGTTCACTACGCAGCGGAAGAAGAAGTTGGTAGTCAGAGTAGAAGGCTTCACCATAATTGCGGGACAGTTATACAAGTTGGGACCAGATGAAGTACTACGCAGATTTGTGTTAGAGCACAAGAAGCCATTTATATTGGCTGATGCACATTCAGGTGTATCGGGAGGTCACTACGCAGGTAGAGCCACTGCGCAGAAGATATTGAGAGCAGGGCTATGGTGGCCCACAATTCATAAATATTCAAAGGAACATTCCAGAGTTGTGATGTCTATTAGAGGACATGAAGGCCATCGCACAGAGATGAAATGTTGTTGAATCCACAACTGACACTTCAAGCATTTGAGAAATGGGCTATTGATTTCGTGGGACCTATTAACCCACCAGGAAAGAGGATTGGTGCGAGATACATTATCACTACGACTGATCATCTCACCAGATGGGAAGAAGCTAAACCATTGAAGAACTGTAGCGCAGTTACCGCGGCACAGATCATCTTTGAGAACATCCCTAAACGATTTGGATGCCCGAAAATTTTAATGAGTGATCAAGGAACTCACTTTTTGAACATAACAATTGAAGCCCTTACTGAAGAGTTCCACATTTACCATCAGAAAAGTACGCCATATCATGCAGAAGCAAAAGGAACTGTTGAAGATTTCAATAAGGTATTGGAGAATGCGCTGACAAAGGTATGCAATGTCAATAGGGATGATTGGGATCTACGCATTCCAGCTGTGTTATGGGCATATAAGACCACTTGTAAAAAGTTGACAGGACATACACCCTTCATATTGGCCTATGGAAAGGAAGGTGTAATGCCTATGGAGTATATCGTACCATGCTTAAGGATTGATGCATTCACAAGCATGGAGGATGAACAAACAATAGAGGAAAGGCTTCTACACTTGATTGGATTGGAGGAAGATCGCTTCATTGCAGGCTTTCACCAGAAAGTGCAGAAAGATAGAGAAAAAGCATGGCATGATCGCCACATCAACAACAAATCCTTTCAAGTAGGTGACCTAGTCCTCCTGTATGATAGTAAGTTTATGAAATTTTCTAGAAAATTTAAAATGCATTGGCTTGGTCCATATATTGTTATGCATGTTACTAACGGTGGCGCAGTTAATTTAGCCACGTTAGTCGGATATAATTTACTAGGTCTTATCAATGGAAGCAGACTAAAACCCTATCGGGATAGTTCTACTTCGCAGAACCCTCAATGAACAGAAGAGAAGGAAATTTCTAAGTGTCAAGTACAGTTTAAATTAAGCACTAGAAATGCAAAAGATTATGTACACAGTTTTGGGCCGATATGCGAAATTCTATAGAAAGGATGCATGTACCACGCAGCACTAGTCGAGAAGTGAAGCTGCGCGGATCGAAGAAAAAAAAGAAACAAAAGAAATAGTTGCAAAGCTTAGTGCAACTATTCAGGACTTCACTGCGCGATCAGGTACTTCAAAGGATGAGCGGATGGAACAACCAGATGGAAGTGGCTCGGGACGAGCCACAAGTAAGTGTTAGTATCATGTTGCGCATGTCCCAAGTGGGCACAATTTTGATGAAGTACGGTTTTGGGAACTGTGCAGCTCGAGTTGTGAAGTCAAATGGCACAGTTTTGCGGAGTGCGCAACTCGGATTGCATAGTCAGTTTTGCGCAGTTATGCTGGTGCGTAGTGCCAGTGCAGCAGCTATTTTTAGTAAAGAGTATAAGGGAAGGTCGAGCCGTGAAAGCGACCTATTTTGGGTAAGCGACTCCAGGACTCCTGGAAGTTGAGTAAGGAGCAGTGTGGAGATAGAGGAAAGCGACCTATCAATGAGAGTGGCGACAAACCGTTAGAAGATAAGCCATGGGTAGACAACAATAGAAAGGCTAAAGGGGTGGAAAGTGACAGGCCATGAAAGTGACAGGCCACGATTCAGTTGTAACCGTTTTATGATGATTGCGACTGTCCGAAGGGCATTTGAGCCATGAGGGACTCAGCAAGGCAGCCTGACGCAAGTGGAGCAAGCTGTCGACGATGACAGGCAGGGTGGCGGGTAACCGCACTAGTTTTGGGTAACCTTAGGGTTTTGGCCCACTTGATTGTAAAGACTTTACCTACGGGCACGATCTATAAAAGGGCATATTTTGTAAGGGAAAGGGTTAATCTTATAATTG
The DNA here is from genome assembly GCA_027924585.1 of Larix kaempferi. Taxonomy (NCBI): domain Eukaryota; kingdom Viridiplantae; phylum Streptophyta; class Pinopsida; order Pinales; family Pinaceae; genus Larix; species Larix kaempferi. Next base: position 10,669,564 of record BSBM01000101.1, on the reverse strand, counting down.
TTAATTGTTAATCTTTGTTGTTGAACATTGATCTCTGTTGAAAGAAGGTTGTAAAAGGCTCTGCAAGTTGCGTGTGCAGAGACATACCAAAGAGAGAAGAGAGTCTACAACTGAGTGCGTGGATTGGAACTATTGTACCCTTCCCATATATAATATAACAATAGTTCCTATGGATGTTTCTCCCATCCTGGGGGTGAACCACATTAAATTCAGTGTTATGTGGTTGACTATGAGTTGCATCTATGTATTTACTTATGATGAATGCTTAAGATCTTGTTTATGAGTTTATATGTTCTTTCTTTTATATGTATTCACCATAAGGATAATGATGGAAATAATATGTTAAGTGTTGACATAGATGAACGAATGTTACAAGTAGTTCTAAATCAGATGAATGCATATGTTTATCAGGTAAACAGTTAAATCAATGAAGTCTGTAGTGTGTGATTCCTTGAAGCGCAGCACCGGAAGTGCGCAGTACATTGTATTTCATTACATTGCATAAGTTCATAAGATAAGTAACCTAAGGCAATTGTTAAATGAATAAGAACCGCTAAGTAACGGACTATCGAAGTTGGTTAAGTCCTGAATAGGAAGTGCAGTCTAAAGTTGTGCTTTCCTGTTGTCGAAGGCCGTCCCAAGATACGTAGTCCATTGGATGCGCTATTTCAGAATCCTTAACCACGAAGTAGGTGAACTCCACGCAATCCCAAGTTGCAACGCGAGTCCTGTAGCGCGTTTCTCGCCAATCTGTTGAAGCGCGCATCACCCGATTGTGGAAACCTAATTCCACAACCTCCCCATTATCTTCGCCTCAGGTGATACCTCAGACTGCTCGCAGACTATTGTCGAAAGGGCCGGTGAAAAGGGGTTTTGTTGGTTCCTTAAACCATGCAAAACCTAGGTCTATATTGGAAACCTCAAGAATAGTTAGACAGCCAACAAGCATACTAAATTGAGATTGCTTGAGGGCAAGCAATCTTGGGTGGGGAGGATTGTTGTGATAATCTGCAGGGAGATCTCACAACTGAAACAAACCTCACCAAAATCACTCAAGAATTGCAGAGAAGAAGAGAAGAATGTAGTCAATAATCACTCATGAACACAAAAAATGGAGAACAGCAGTATAATCATACATCAGGTGTGAGTTGGAACTGTGAAAACTAAATACAATACAATAACTGTCAAGAGAATTCGAATTAGCTAAAGGTCATTCGAATCGTCCTCAAAGTGTGGCTTGGATAGCATTGGAGACATCATCCAATCAGTAGTAGCAGTCATAAATGGTCAATAGTCAATCAAATGAGTCTAAGCGATTCTAACTGAGCCATGTGAGCACAAATCATGGGATGGAAACTCCAAGGAGGGCACATGAGGCTGTCAGAAGGTCAAGTGGCACTCCAGAACTAGTCAACTCGAAGCTACAGGCAGTTAGGATGAGCAATCAATGGAAGAATTGATCAATCAATGCTCTAGCAAACTATTAAAATCCTGGTAGGTGAGATAAGGTGCACATGTCATCCAAGTGAGGAAAACAAGATGCATTAGGTAGGTAGGAGGTCTACTGGGGGCTGAAGACGGGCTTTAGGGAGCTGAAATTAGGCTCTAGGTGCTATGGAGACCACCAAAATGATGATTGGATGCATGCATGATGACTGGATGCATGTGGAATGCATGCAGGCATGAAAATATTAAAAATGATGGTGAGAATATTCCAACAACTATAATTTCCCCATTCAAATAAATATCAAGTAGGAAAAATTCCACCAACCTACTAGTTTCCTAGGTTGGGGTGGAGACATTAAAATTGGAATAAGGAAACTAATAAACCCAAATGGACTTTGGTTTGGGAATAAATATATTAAGAGGGGAAAAATAAATATTTATGGCTAGAAAATTAGATTGCACTTGGTCATGGAGACACATTGGTGGTGTGGGACCCCCAAAAAGCTAGATTCCCCATGCCACATGGCATTCCACTTTCACCCATTTGAATACAAGGTGGATGTTCGGGTACACAGGGTACTCCCAAAAGACCGAACACCTAGAGAAACCAATTCACACAAACAGATCACATATCGATACACTGATGTTTTGACGTGGCTTAAACCCTCGTAAGGGAAACACTCCACGGCCCCGGCCAAATAGCTTCTACAGGACAATTTATTATGCAAAGAAAGAAAGTTACAAATAAGCTTCTCATAATCGATCAACTTTCCAATGACCCTCCATGCTCTTTAAATAGAGATCATGGACCAATCGGGTGTTAAGCCACGGATCAAGGGTAGGTATGATCTAAGAGAATTTGATCCGTCAGATCACTCTATGTTGGGAACATATTGTGACTGTCAAATTAAGTATTTACAAATACATACTAATGCATACTAAAGAAACACACTTTACCTAACAGATCTATTACACAAGTTGATCTTAACTAACTCTTAAGTGTCTAAATATCCTAACATCCCCCCTTAAGAACAACTTGGGATAGGATTGAAGGATTTACAAAAGTGACACTATTAGGAGAAGAAAGGAGGCATTAGAGCCTATCCTCCCTTAATGACAAGTTCCTGAACTCCTAACATAGATTGAAGTTTAGAAAACTTCACTTCTGTAAGAGACTTGGTGAAGATGTCTGCAACTTGGTCATCTGTAGGGAAAAAGAGCACTTCAAGAACATGATCATGAACAATATTTCTGATGAAGTGCATATGTATCTCAATGTGTTTGTTGCGTTGATGTAGAACTATATCTTTGGAAAGCTTGATGGAACTTTGATTGTCGCACCAAAGTGGAGTAGGCTGCTATTGCTCGAATCTGAACTCTGAAAGGATATGTCGAAGCGATAAAGCTTCCTGATTGGCATTAACTACGGCTCGATATTTTGCTTCTGCTGAAGAAAGAGCAAGAGCTTGTTGTTTCTTACAAGCCCAAGTGATAGGTCCAGATCCCAGACTGAAAACATAACCTGCAGTAGACTTTCGATCATCAGGATCGTTGGCCCAATCTGAATCAATGAAACCAACCAACAAAGGTTTCCCCCCTGTACTGTAATGAATCCCAAACTGAATTATACCTCGAATATATCGAAGTATTATTTTAGCTACTTTCCAGTGACTTTCATGAGGTGTCTGCATATAACAGTAAACATGACCAATGACAAAGGAAAGGTCAGGACAGGAATGAGTCAAGTATAAGAGACTACCAACAAGTTGACGATACAAGGTAGCATCGACTTCATGTGAAGTACAAGTGGCAGAAAGTTTGACTCCAGACTAGAATGGATAAGGGGATGGTGTACAATATTCCATGTGAAAGCGACGAAGAAGGTCACAATCATACTTAGACTGAGAAAGAAAGATTCCTTCTTTGGTTTACAGGACTTGGAGACCAATAAAATAATGCAAATGTCCTAAGTCTGACATTTCAAAATTTTGTTTAAGACTGGATTTCACATGGGTTATAAGCTTAGGGTCACTACCAGTAAGAATAAGGTCATCAACATATAGAACAAGTATGATGAGATGGTTTCCTACTTTCTTGGTATAGACATTGGGGTCAGAATGGCATCTAGCAAAACCAGTGTCAAGGAGAAAGTTATCCATTTTGGCATACCAAGCTCTAGGAGCTTGCTTAAGGCCATATAAGGATTTCTTAAGGCGGCAGACAAGGATAGAGTTATTCTAAACATATCCAGGAGGTTGTTCCATGTAAATTTCCTCCTGTAAATCATCATGTAAGAAGGCAGACTTGACATCCATTTGATAGACTTCCCAGTTGTGTAAGGCTGTAAGGGAAAGAACAAGGCGGATGGAGTTCATTTTTGCGACAGGAGCAAAGGTTTCATTGTAGTCAATCCCTTCAACTTGGGAAAAACCTTTGGCAACTAACCTTGCCTTAAGTCTTTCAGCACTTCCATCTGATGCATACTTAGTTCTGTAGACCCATTTACATCTGACAAGTTTTCTTCCTTTTGGGAGAGGTACAAGATCCCAAGTATCGTTCGCCATTAAGGAACGATATTCTTCATCCATAGCTGCATCCCAATCTGGATTTCCTGGAGCTTCTGCAAAGGTTTATGGATCATGATTCTCGGAAACTTGAGCCAAAAGAGAAGAGGCTCACTGAAATTGAGAACATGTTCGACGTTGATCTCTAGGATCACCGGCAAGATCACCAGCTGCTTCACATGTTGAACGGACCCATCGAAGAAGCACTTGTGATGGTGCAACTGGAGGAACATAAGCAGGCGGAGGTGGATTTTCATCCTAACTATCATCATCAGAAACTAGAGTTGGAAACCTGTCAAGGAAGTTGGAAGAAGAAGAAGAAGGCACAATCGCCGAATCAGGCTCGCAGGCCAAGGATGGCACAATCGCCGAGTTAGGCTCGCAAGCCAAGAGATTTTCATCAAATTTAACATCTCTTCTAATGATTACATCATGAGAATGTGGTTGAAGAAGTCTATAACCTTTTACATCTTCAGAATATCCAACAAATATGCACTTTTCACTTTTAGGCTGCAATGCTTTCCGTTTTTCATCCGGAATGTGAGCCCATGTTTCACTACCAAACACACGGAAGTGACTGACATTAGGTTTAGTTTAGTTCGATGTGTCTTCCGGTGTCATACCTTGTAATGCTTTAGTGGGGGTGCGATTAACTATGTAATTTGCACAATTTATGGCTTCATCCCAAAATTGAAGAATTAGTCCCTTAGATTGGATCATACAATTAGCCATTTCTTTTAAAGTGCGGTTGTTCCGTTTAGCTACACCATTTTGTTGTGGTGTATATGGAACAGTGTGTTGTTGTTGGATTCCTTGTTCAATGCAGAAAGTAGTAAACTTTTTGTTAACATATTCTCCTCCATTGTCAGATCTTAACTAAATAATTTGATGACCAGATTGTTTTTCAACAAGGTCCTTATAGGCCAAGAACATGTTAAATACTTCGCTCTTAAGTTTTAGGAAATAAACCCAAGTGCGTCTGGTGTAATCATCAATGAAAGTTAAGAAATATTTGAAACTAGAAAAGGAAGCAAATGGAAGAGGACCACACAAGTCACTATGCACAAACTCCAAGGGAACCGAGGCATGCCAAGAGGCACGTTTGTCAAAACTGTCCCGATGATGTTTTTCAAGTACACAACCAGAACAAACACCATCCCTGCAAGATACCATAGGAATACCTGTCACCATATTGTCTTTACATAGTTGTTGCAATGAGCGATAATTTAAGTGACCAAATCGCTCATGCCAAAGTTTGCTCAAGTTATCACTATGAGCAACAAAAACTGAAAGAAAAGGTGATGACCCAAAGTTGTTAAACTTGTACAACCTGGTAACATCATCAACAATTTCGGTAGCTAGGACCTGTTGAGGATCTTTAAAATCCTTGATTACAACTTGGTGAGGTGTGAACGTCACAATTTTACCTTCACCAGAATGAGTGATTTGATAGACTGATAACAAATTGCAAGAAATTCCTGGAACACATAGTACATCACTGAAATGACCATTATCTACTGGAACTGTTCCAGCTCCTACAACACTTAGAGATCTATCATCACCAACAAATATTTGTTTGGTGTTACATTCATGCATAGTAGAAAAGATGGCTTGATCCTTAGCCATATGATAAGATGCTCCAGAATCAATGAGCCATTCATTTGAAGTAGAAGAGGAAGATGCATTATAAGAATAACCAGAAGCACAAAGTGCATGTCCATGAGAGGTAAATTTGAAGGTGAATCTAGGCTGATGTGGTGTTTCTTCATTGTTGCTTCCAAGGCTGCCATCTTCTTGAAGCACTTAGATTCATTATGATTATCTTTCCCTCAATAGTTGCAATGATGCTCAGTCTTCTTGCCTTTTGGCTTGGAGCCTTTGTCATTTTTTAAAGAAGGAGTTGACTGAGAGAGTTTGGGACCCTTGTTTGACTTATTATTGCGAAAATTTTGTTTCTTGGGAGGCTTGGACTTTTCTTTCTGTTGGGACAATAAGGCTTTCCCAGATGTATCTGCATTGTTAATTATTCTAAGATGGATAAATTTATCTTGCTCTCTAATCAGGGAATCACAAAAGGATTCAAGACTAGGCTCTTGATAGCTAGCTGCATTCAAGGATTCTTTCTTTGAGTAAAATGTAGATGCAAAAACAGAATATGCAGGTCCAAGTTTTGAAAGAATCTGATAAATGCATTGTTTGTCTTCCCTCTTAATATTACATTCTGCACATAAGAGTTTAAGAGTTTTTTACTTAGATAAATAATCTTGAATGCATGAAAAATCACTTGGGTTTAAAAAAATCAACTCATTTTTGAGTTGATGACCTCGAATTTCATTGTGTTTACCAAACACAGATTCCAACTTGTCCCAAGTAACATCATGTTCATCAATTCCAAATATGTAGAATCGCAAATCAGTAGAGATTGACATCCCAATCAATCCACGAGCTTCGTCACATGTATTTTTTCATTTTATTTTCTTATCATCATCAGTGGGTTCTATTTCTTTCCCTGAGGTAATTTTGAAAAGTCCCCTACTTCGTAGAACATCCTCCATATGAGATTTCCATGAGAAATAGTTGGAACTGTTAAGTAGAATATCACAAGGGGTGGCCATATTTGTAAATTAATGGTTGTAAAAGTAGAAACTAATAGTTTGGATGCAAAGAGATCAAAAAAATAGGCGGTTTCAAAAAAACGGCACTGAAAACTGACTCTGTACGATGAAGTTATGCTTGAACAAAGAAACTATTGAAGATGTCCCCAATAGTGACGTGGCAGGTAGAAAATTACCAGCTAAAAAAAAGGGCCCCCCTCTTCCCAAGATGAATCTTTTACAATCACTTTACAAGAAAGTTGTTTTAAGTGAATCACTTTTATAAAATAAGTGATGTCACTTTTACAATGATGTTACTTTAAATAGTGCAACAATAAAAATGAACTTAAGTGACTCACTTTGTATTTTTATTTTTTATTATTTAAGTGAGATGCATTTTTACAATAAAGTAACTTGAAAATAGAATTTGCATGCACTTTTCCTTTTAAAAGTAACTTCCTAAGACTTGAACTCAAGACTTATTAAGGAATAAAGCAACTTTGAACCAAGTGAGCTAGATTAAAAGGTATGTAAAATATGGGAATGAGTAAGTTTTTTTTTTTTTGAACTCTTCTTGCTCGGTTTCCATGCTTGCCTTTTTTCCTGCAAATCACACCACAAACCGAAACAAAAAAAAAAAATTCCACACTTGTGGGGTTAGATCTTGTTAGCTTTCCCGGAAAGTCTACGTTTTCTCTCTGTTTCTGATTTGCCGAGATTGCACAAGGTGCACGGCAAAACGCATACATAGCCGAGAAAAACCCTTTCCCTTTCCGTTTCTGATTTGCCGAGATCGCTCAAGGTGCACAACAAAGAGCATACGCAGACAGGAAAAGCAACAATCTGAAACCAAAAAAATCTAACAGTAAAAAATGATAAAATATGAGATTTTTTCTTTTAAAACAGAAAATAAAAAAAATGCGTCACTGTAACATTATACCTTCAGATCTGATGAAATACGCGTTTCTGAAGCAACCAGGAACCATTTTCGATCAAACGAAAAATATTTCCCAATGAAAACGACGCTCTGGACGCAATGGAACACCTCCCACAGCCCAGAAATGTGCAAAAATACCAAAACCATAAACCCTTTCGAGTTTCGGAAACATCAGTTCAAGATCTAGATCATAACCGGAAGCAGCTCTTCATAAAGCTCTGATACCATGTTCGGGTACACAGGGTACTCCCACAAGACCGAACACCTAGAGTAACCACTTCACACAAACAGATCATAGATCGATACACCAATGTTTTAACGTGGTTTAAACCCTCGTAAGGGAAACACTCCACGGCCCCGGCCAAATGGCTTCTATGGGACAATTTATTATGCAAAGAAAGAAAGTTACAAATGAGCTTCTCATAATCGATCAACTTTTCGATGACCCTCCATGCTCTTTAAATAGAGATCATGGACCAATCGGGTGTTAAGCCACGGATCAAGGGTGGGTATGATCTAAGAGAAGTTGAGCCGTCGGATCACTCTATGTCGGGAACATATTGTGACCGTCGAATTAAGTATTTACAAATGCATACTAAAGAAACACACTTTACCTAACGGATCTATTACACAAGTTGATCTTAACTAAATCCTAAGTGTCTAAATATCCTAACAGTGGATTCCACTATTCTTGGGGTAGTTGGAAGGGAATATTACTTGGAATGACTCAATGAGGTCTAAATGTAGAGGAAGAGTAACTCCCATGGGAGATGAAGAGGCATTTTGGAGCTAGTGGGACACTTGGGCTAGATTCCCTACCTTATATGACACCAATGATGAAGATGCCTATGCAATTTCTCAAAAATCAGACTTGATGGTTGACATATGACATACATGAAATTCCAGGGTTAAAAATATCCTCCAAGAATCCTCCCAAGTGAGTTAGGGAAGCCAAAGAGACACCAATTTAAATTTGGTGAAGGAGGAGCCTAGAATTGGAAGGACAAGTGGCATACTTGGGAATCTCTTCCCAAATTGAGTTGGCATGAAGCTCATGGATGGAATTCGAATTGGGGAATTCTTAGGAAGTTTATAAAAGTCAGGAGCAAATAAGAATACCATCTTTTGATCATTTTATATTTTTCATTTTTCATTTGTAGAGAAGAGCTAGTAGAGAGCTAGTCTACTTGCCTTAGCACCAATTTCGATGGTGAAAGATTCTCATCCTAATTGGAAATTGGAGAGGCCATTCAAACCTTTCATTTGGATCTACAATTGACTCTTTAGTTACAGGTTGAAACTATAGGGAAGGTCATGGTTCATTCATCTACAACTTGTTCTTGCATCTCTTTCACATTTTCTTGCATATTTGGGCCCCTAGAGGAATTGTGCCCTTGGTGAGATGATGATCTCTTTGTGAGAGTCCATGAATCTTGATTTATTTGTATTCTGATCTATATAATTTTTATTTACTGCTCAAAAGACTCTCAGGTCTAAATACCAAGTGAAACTATGTAAAAATATCAAACAATGCATAAATGATTCCATTTTCTCTATGTCTTATTGTTGGAGCTTGAAGAGCCATTATTTAGAGTTGCATCAATAATTATATATTATTTTGTTGATGTATGGAGTTTCATTAATGTTCTGAAGAATTTTCATTAGCATTTCAAGAGTCCTTGGCACCTAAATTTTGAATTTCATAACATATGGTGAAAATTACTAGCTTTCCCCCCTATGTGAAGACTTGCATATAAACATCTTATTTAAGGGAGTTGTAGAAGGTCATAAGAACAAATTTATGATACATTGTGGAGATCATTAAAGTCATTTATCAGTACCATACCTCTTTTCTAAAATTTGGAAATTTTTAAGATCATTTGGAGAGCCATCTTTGACCACTACCCCTCGGGGATTGAAGCTCGATTTGACTAGTACATTTTCCTACTTTGTCCAGATTGTAAATGAATGTTGAAGAAGTTTTTTAAGGGTTATTAAGTATCCATAAGCCTCTATTATATGTATTAATACCTTCCAAACTCATTCAGACCCCATTAGGAATAATTTGGAGCCATTCGGAAGTAGTTGGGTTAATACTAATCTAAGGGTCGAATTGGTTAAAAATTGCAAATTCTTAAAAAGGGACACTATAGCTCATGGAGAGTTTTCACATGATCATATGACCCCACTTGCATCTCATGTGCCATTGTTGTTGACTGAATAGTCGGAAACACATTTTGCGACACCCCCGAGGCAATATGTGAGTGCACCCTCTAGTGGTCGACGCACACCAGATCGTATAGAAGAAGGGGTCGATGCAGATACTAATATTGATATTGCTCAAGCAACATTTCCTGGATCTTCCCATGTCACTAGAATCTGTACACTACCCATGTCTGTCATGTACCCACCTGCTGACCACTGCAAGGCAAGGAACATACTACCAATCGATGGGGCTTTTAATCGAAATTCAGCCCACTCATTTGATTGAAAGGAATAAAATATGAATGTGCAGATGTAACACAAGAAGATTATGCACAACGGAATTAAAACAACATTCACACACTCTTCATATGCACTCAACTTATCAATAATCAGTCATTAATTAAACATTGCAAGAGTAAATACATAGACAGAAACACTTATCTTCCTTGCAATTATCCCAAGCAACTAGCTATGTCGCTGCAACGTTCCACCCAGCCATAGGCTCTTCGACAGCTTATACCGAGTCCATCCGAAGGCCACCCCCGAGCTGGGCATGATTCTCACAAGGAAAAATGGGACATTCACGCTCACACACAGTCCATTAACCGATTCGTTTTAGCCAAGCCAGTCCAACTGGGTTTATCAAGCTACAATTGAACCCTGGAGGCTTACACTCAAGCTCAAGCCATGGATACCCATACCCAACACACTTTTCATTCACACAGTAAGCACAAACAGGGGTAGGGATACTCATTTTAAACAATGGGAATTACAAATAAAATGGCCATGGGTTTTCCCAAAAACGTTCCCAACAAAAACGGATTGTGGGATGGGGCAAACAACCCCCAGGAGGAAAAATGATTTCCTTCCCCAATATCTCCGCCTTCAGCAGCCCAAAATGGTCTCTATTGAACCCCCATTCGTTTTCCCCTCTTCCCCACTGGTATACAACACAGAAAAACGCCCTTCTCTGCTGGGGAAATGAAGAAAACGTTTTTCCACATGCCTGGAAAACGCCCAGGTAGTTCTGAACTCGTGAGGGAGGAAGAATGGTCATGGATTATGGCTTGGAGAGAAATTCCGTGGCTCTCTTCTTGCCCAAGGAGACCAACACGTTTTTCCATGAAGGGTGGCTTGCCCATACCCGAATTTGGACAGCCATACCTCTCCCTTCCCAAGGCATTAACTACCCCAACCAACTCTTGGGGGAAATCAATGGTTTGGTACAAAAGTCAACATGGGTAGTTGAGGGTTTGATGGGTTCCCTCATTGACACTTGGCTTGACTCTATTGGCTCAAGGGTTTGAATGTTTTCTCTCCCAATTCCTTGTGAAATCATGCCCCCATCTCTTTGTTGCATTGCATAGCTAGTTGTGGGTATTTTTATTAAAATGCATATTACATGATATTTGAATTTCCAATGTGCATTGCTAGCACGCAACCCGTATGCATCACTAAATCGATGGCGGGGCCTTGGCTTTGAGCTCCTCACCATGATTTCATCACAATATTACATCATTTATAATGTTAATTCCATGGGGTCAAACTGGGGACATTACATTCCCCTCCCCTTGGAATAACACCGTCCTCGGTGTTCCAACACTTAGGTATAAATACCCACTTTAGACATGATTCAAAATTCACAAAATGTGACCGGTCTGTCCTACATTTTACCCCTTTACTTGAACTTTCAGGATCAATTCCTATAGCTTCCACCAGTGTCTCCTGCCAGCTTTGGTCTTCCAGCTTTTACAAGTGGGCATTGCTCCAGGGCAATCCATTTCCTTTATTCACCTTCTAGCTGATCCACAAGTCTAGAATTTCATGAATGCCCTCCTTCTCGTTGTCCCAACAACTATCTGAGGAAGACTTCCAACCGAAACAAATAGCTTTTGGTCTGCTGCCATGATCATGGTGCACGAATGGCTCTCTCTTTTCTCACCAGCAACACTTGGCTAGTAATGGCTGTAATAAAATGGCTTTCACCGTCTCTCCTGTGAGACTTATCATGGCAATTCCTGTTAGGACAGCATAACACAATAATAAAATTAGTCAATTATTTTTTTTTTCTAATTGACTTGGAACGTCCATGCTTCATTCATGGGACTTCCATACTTTCATGCTTTCCCAACATACACATGAATTCATTCATGTTCATCCTTTCACAGGAAATTTATTTTTTTTCAGCATTCACATTTCATCTCAAGCAATTCAGCACAATCTATTTTCAGCCATGATATGCACTCAACAATCTTTTGTTTCTAAGATGCATTAGTCAAAAAGGAAAGAGAAGAGTAAGAGTTCCCCCCTCTTAATCTGGTTCCAATCCGGAGCCACACCATCGCTAGTGGTTCCATGCTCCTTGGCCTCTTTCACTTCAATGTGAATGCTTGACTTGCCCTTTCTTGGCTATGACACTTTAGTGTCTAAGGTCTGTCTAATGGCTTTCAACCAGGGAACCCTTCCCCATTGTTGCTTACAGAACCTTTGGCTGCTAGGACCCACACCGTTCCACTAGCACCATCTTTCCTTACCGCTCATACTGAGCTCCCTTTAGGATGGTCACATGTCCACATGCGTCCTCCAGATGCCTTCATAGTCCTTGCTTCCAGCAATACCTACACTCAAACATTGAGTCAATGCACATGTTTAGTGTATTTTCATAGGGTTTATCTCCAAATGAGAATTTAAGAAATCATAATTAAATCATATACACATGTATATTCATAAGCAAAAGTTACAAGATAACCAAATGCTTATCTTTATAGGATGTCTTCACTTTATCCCACATGATCCTTCTTCGCTTTCCAAGCATTGGATTTCCCGTGGATACAACAATGAATGTTCGGCCAGCATGCAGGCTACTCCACAACCATTCAAATAGGCAATGCCAGGCCAGTACGCTGACTCGTTTTATCAATTGTTTAAGGGAATGTTTGGCCAGCACACTAGCTGCTCCACAACATCGAGTGGCTACTGTTCCCACCAACTATTCTCTGAATTTACCAAGAATTTTATAGCTCCAACCAGTTACTCTCTTGCTTTACCAAGCATTTATAGCTCCAACCAGTTACTCTCTGGCTTTACCAAGCATTTATAGCTCCAACCAGTTACTCTCTGGCGTTACCAAGCATTTATAGCTCCAACCAGTTACTCTCTGGCTTTACCAAGCATTTATAGCTCTTTCAGGGTCCTTGCTTCCTGTAATGGCCAAGGTTTCCAACAAAGAAACAACAATGTATTAGCTTGGTTGTCATAATACTTATACATGAAGTCTTCATTATTTCAAATAAGAAATAAATGAAAATGAATACTTATCTGTATTGTGCATTTTCCTCGCTGCTCCATAGGTTTCCTTCTCTGCTTTACAAGCCTTGGATCACCTGTGGGGTGGATGCTTGGCCAGCACACATGCTGCTCCACAACATCATCCGAATAGGCAATGCCAAGCCAGTACGCCAACTGGGTTTATCAGGCATCCCTAAAATCAGTATGCTAAGCCAGTACGCCGACTGGGTTTATCAAGCATTTCAGAATCAGTATGCTAAGCCAGTACGCCGACTGGGTTTATCAAGCATTTCAAAATCGGTATGCTAAGCCAGTACGCCGACTGGGTTTATCAAGCATACAATAACCAATACCTCCACAACATGCAAATAACCATTGCCAAGCCAGTACACCGACTGGGTTTATCAGGCATCCCGCAACCATTGCCAAGCCAGTACACCGACTGGGTTTATCAGGCAATATGAACAACATAGTATGATTACATGGCTCCTTCTCTTATGCAACCGGTGGTTCCCTCCAGGAACTCCATAAGTGACTCACTTGACTGCAGGCTAGCATGGCCCCACAATACCCACTCACACTACACAAGGATGATACCCCTTTTCTGCAACATAGCTCCCCGGGCCTATCCACCCCTTCTAGTGTCCTTTAGTGTGAGCATAGAAAGGTTACCACTGCCCATATAGTCCTCTTGAGCACCCTTTCTTCACTTTGCCTCTTACATGCAACACCAATTGCATATGTGTAAGCTGATAGCACAAGAAGGATAAGCAGACTCATCAGTATTGCTGCTCAAAAAAAATCGTAATCATATTTCATATCATTCACTATCAAGTATTGAAACACCAGGAATGCGTCCATTCCCTTAGGGTGTAGTCAATATTGAAAACCCTACCATGACCTAGCACCAGAAAAGGTGTGCACCCCCTTCCTGATGTGCGCCATGTAGGCCCTAATCATACTCAAGCAGTCTGGAACAGTAATGAAGTAATAAAACATGCTCTGCATATTTAATCTAATAATTTAGACATGCATGTTCTTGTCTAGGGTCATAGAATACTCCTTCATTTTGCATATGTGTCTCACATGCCTTCTAGGAATAGCTTTACCATCTCACTTTCATGGTTTACCGACATGCTGTTTGGTTGAAACAATGGCTTTTCACCCGAAACCCATTTCCAAAGCATGGAATCCTTCCCATCTAGTTTGGCTTCTGCAGGCCATCACACATGATCTTCCTGCAATGTGTCATCCTGGCACACTTTATCAAATAGCCAAACAGTCAGCAACATTTAGCAATAAGCTTCAAATATGATTGTTCCATAACCAATCAATAGCATTAATAATTAAATTCAATATGAATTTACAATTCTGTCTACTACAAAAATTGGTTTTCTTATCCATGAGGCTATCCTCATATTGTTTGGCTCCTGTAAGTGACACCACTCTGCCCGTTATGGTCTTATGCCCACTGCCATACGGGAGCATCCACTTACAACGTGTCCTCCTGACACATTTTCATATAAGCCAAGCAGTCATTAGCAATTATTAGCAAAATTTCAAATCCGAAACACTTACAAATCTGATATTTACAACTGTTCTTACTAACAGAACTTAGAGCTCTCAACCATGAGATTCCTCCTCATAAGCTCTAGATCAAATTTCACAGTCGTATCATTCATAACAGCCCATGAAGTGATCCTCGAATTATCATCAATTCATCCTTTCATTCATTATTTATTTTTGCAATGACATATGTATCATCCCTATGCATTCATACAATGCATCACAAGATTTATAAAATCTCTTAATGCACATCTACTCAATGCTACTTTGCATTGTTTCATGAGTACTATGCATTCAAGCATATTATGATCGAAACATGACTATCTCATACAACTTGCATTACCATAATCAGGACCACCAGTCCTCACTTGCTTTGGTTATCAAGCACATAACCAACATACACATGGCATGATATAAATTCATATGCAAACTAAATCAATATAGCTCAAACATAGTTGAAGGAATCTTACCAAATCCTCTTTCAACATTCATGCAATTAGGCTCCAATAATCATTACCTGCATGGTTACCATTAATATCGCCTGATGTTACCTGATCGGTTGGCCTCTTACCAAGGCTGTTCAGTCATTTTTCCAACTTTATGATCATAGATTTGTTGCACCATCCTTTCTGCCTAAGGTTGTTGGCTTCATGCAACAACATCCTCAGCGCATTTAGCCATGCTCTTTGTTATCTTGGTCCTACAACCAATGCCAACATCAATAGTGATTATCAACCACAACATTCCCCATTAGTGGTTCATTGCAGATGCAGACTTCATTATTTTACCAATATGCAATATCCCATTCATGCACAAGCATTTCCATATGCACTATGCAATGTTTGTTAAGATGCCATCTAGTGCATATACATTTATGTAATCCCTTACATTCTTAACATTTTCATGCCATATGACAATTTCATAATTATAAGCATGATAACAAACAGAGGTTTAAAGAATTCTCCCTTTTCGATCCCTCATTGTAACATGGAATTCCTCTTCCATATCATGCAATTGTAGAAATTGCCCATATTGACAACAAAATTTGTTTGTCAAAACAGCCGCAGGCGCTCTTCTGCACTAAATATCTATGATGTATGTAGATCTCATTCAAAACCTGGTCATGTATCATTGTTCCCTGCTGGACAAG
Source organism: Larix kaempferi (assembly GCA_027924585.1). NCBI lineage: Eukaryota > Viridiplantae > Streptophyta > Pinopsida > Pinales > Pinaceae > Larix > Larix kaempferi. The sequence goes on along the minus strand of BSBM01000101.1, from coordinate 10,653,814 downwards.
CTTTCCAATGCATGTCTTCATGCTCCATTCCGACATCAGGTGCGGAAACTGCATCTCTTTAAAAATGACAACTTTCACTCCAATTCTGCACATTTTACACAGTTGCATTTTGGTCCAGAATGCCAACTTTAGCCACCTGTGGGAGGAAATCCATGAAGAATCACAAAAACTTTTATATCGGGCGAAGTTAGTCCATATAACCAAGAACACTTAGCAATTTACGGATCTCAATTCCGATGCAACATTCACCTTCTATGAATTTCTGGGTTTTACTACTTCTCACTTTTCACATTTTCCCAAAATTCCAAATTTTGGGCCAAAAACGGCTATCTCCCAAACGGTGCATTTCTGGAAAATCTTCGTCTAACAGAAACTGTCCGTCTTAATGAGAATATGAAATGTCTAGTTCAGTAACATTTCTGATTCCCACATCTAGAGTCACTTTTGTTGTCCACCAGCTTTTCAAAATCCCAAAAAAGTGGCTCGGAACAGTGCTTTTTGGCCTTCTTGCTCACCCCCGACTCCACATCCTTTGGAGTTTGGCTCCAAGATTCTGAAGTTAACACTGTTCCTGCTTCATGGCCGCGCCTGATCAATTTCAGCTCAAACCGGCCTTCTGTTAAGCCTCGGGACTCTGTCCTTCAAAAGTCACTATTATCCATTTTCTGTCAAATCGGAGTGTAATGGGCCTGGGGTCTTCACTTGTTCTTTCATGGCCCCCGAGCCCCACAGGAATCATCCCATTCTGAGCCCCAGTGCTCCCCCTATCCAAAAATGGATTTTTTGGCACTTTACTCTTTTTTTTTTCTTTTTTTTTTTCCGCTGCGCGCCGCCATTGCGGGCCAGTTCACTGAACCCTCCCGAAATGCGGGGCGATTGGCTGTGGCCTTCCGCAATTGCGAGGCACTTGGCTGAAGCCCTCCGCAATTGCGGGGTGCTTGGCCGAAGCCTTCCGCGGTTTCGGGGTGATTCTCGGCTCGCCTCCGTTGCGGGGCGGTTCGCCAGACGCTTCCGAGATTTCAGAGAGGTTCGTGGAAGCCTTCCGCAATTACGGAACGATTCGCCGAAGTCTTCCGCAGTTGCGGAACGATTCGGCGAAGTCCTCCGCAGTTTCGGAACGATTCTCTGAAGTCTTTTGCAGTTGCGGAACGATTCGGCGAAGTCTTCCACAGTTGCGGAACGATTCGCCGAAGTCTTCCGCAACTTTGGAACGACTCGCCGAACTCTTCCGTGTTTCGGAACGATTCGCGGAATCCTTCCGAATTTCGGAAGAGAATTCCTTCCGCAATTTCGGAAGAGAATTCCTTCCGCAATTTCGGAAGAGAATTCCTTCCGAAAATTCCTTTCGACGCCGACACTTAGAAAATTTTTAACAAAAAAGAATTTTTTTCCTCCGCTGTTTCGGAGCGGTTCGCTGAATTCTTCCGCAATTGCGGGAAGGTTCGCCGAACTCTTCCGCAATTGCGGGAAGGTTCGCGGAACTCTTCCGCAATTGCGGGAAGGTTCGCAGAACCTTTCCGCAGTTTCGGGATGACTTCCTGAAACAGTCTTTAAAACAAAATTTCCAGAAACAGACTGAAAACAATCATTTTCCAAAACAGACTTAAGAAAAACTCTACCAGATTTGGCCCATAGAGGCCCAATGCTGCAACGCAGCTCTGATACCAAATGTCATGTACCCACCTGCTGACCACTGCAAGGCAAGGAACATACTACCAATCGATGGGGCTTTTAATCGAAATTCAGCCCACTCATTTGATTGAAAGGAATAAAATATGAATGTGCAGATGTAACACAAGAAGATTATGCACAATGGAATTAAAACAACATTCACACACTCTTCATATGCACTCAACTTATCAATAATCAGTCATTAATTAAACATTGCAGGAGTAAATACATAGACAGAAACACTTATCTTCATTGCAATTGTCCCAAGCAACTAGCTATGTCTCTGCAACGTTCCACCCAGCCATAGGCTCTTCGACAGCTTATACCGAGTCCATCCGAAGGCCACCCCCGAGCTGGGCATGATTCTCACAAGGAAAAATGGGACATTCATGCTCACACACAGTCCATTAACCGATTCGTTTTAGCCAAGCTAGTCCAACTGGGTTTATCAAGCTACAATTGAACCCTGGAGGCTTACACTCAAGCTCAAGCCATGGATACCCATACCCAACACACTTTTCATTCACACAGTAAGCACAAACAGGGGTAGGGATACTCATTTTAAACAATGGGAATTACAAATAAAATGGCCATGGGTTTTCCCAAAAACGTTCCGAACAAAAACGGATTGTGGGATGGGGCAAACAACCCCCAGGAGGAAAAACGATTTCCTTCCCCAATATCTCCGCCTTCAGCAGCCCAAAACGGTCTCTATTGAACCCCCATTCGTTTTCCCCTCTTCCCCACTGGTATACAACACAGAAAAACACCCTTCTCTGCTGGGGAAATGAAGAAAACGTTTTTCCACATGCCTGGAAAACGCCCAGGTAGTTCTGAACTCGTGAGGGAGGAAGAATGGTCATGGATTATGGCTTGGAGAGAAATTTCGTGGCTCTCTTCTTTCCCAAGGAGACCAACACGTTTTTCCATGAAGGGTGGCTTGCCCATACCTGAATTTGGACAGCCATACCTCTCCCTTCCCAAGGCATTAACTACCCCAACCAACTCTTGGGGGAAATCAATGGTTTGGTACAAAAGTCAACATGGGTAGTTGAGGGTTTGATGGGTTCCCTCATTGACACTTGGCTTGACTCTATTGGCTCAAGGGTTTGAATGTTTTCTCTCCCAATTCCTTGTGAAATCATGCCCCCATCTCTTTGTTGCATTGCATAGCTAGTTGTGGGTATTTTTATTAAAATGCATATTACATGATATTTGAATTTCCAATGTGCATTGCTAGCACGCAACCCGTATGCATCACTAAATCGATGGCGGGGCCTTGGCTTTGAGCTCCTCACCATGATTTCATCACAATATTACATCATTTATAATGTTAATGCCATGGGGTCAAACTGGGGACATTACAATGTCACTAGAATGGGTACATTATAGACCACAATTTTGGTGGATGAAGATCTTGTTCCCATAAATATAGAGAAGATCCCAGGTATTTATACAATGTTTAAGTTATTGTTTATAATGCGACTGTAATATAATCATAAATCATTCTTTTTCAACTAATGATGACATGATTGTCTTACAGGAAATGATTTTTTTTATAAACATCTAAAAATTTAAAAGATGATATCACTAATCGCTTGGTTGGCATGTTCAGTAGCAAGACCTTCAACCAAGTGGAGGTCCTAAAGAAAGTTGGACAACATATGAAAATTGTGAGGGACCAATATAGGTTTCATATAGAAATGAAACCTAGGTATGAGCACCCTTCAATGATTCCAGAAAGAGAGTGGAAGACCCTGTTGGAATATGGAAAGGAGAGGGCTTTGAGAAAAGAAGGAAAGCTACCTCTGGGCACAAGAAAGTATCCAATACTTTCCACAATGTAATTATAAACCTTATTACTATTAATTTTTAGATTAAATTTGCAACATATAACGTATTTCAACCTTTTAATAGGTTGTCAAAAACATCAAAGGCCACAAAGGCAAGACAAGAAAAAATTGGACAGCACAAGCTTGGGCCTGGTGGTTATTCGAATTTGGCGGCACGAATTGTAACTATATTCAATAAAACCAATATTGCATCCAAAGAATAAATTGTAAATAATTTTTGTTTTATTGCACTGTAAAAGGTAAATTCATGACGTTATGCAAATTTGCAGGTGAGTCAATTAAAGGAATTTCCCACGGAGGAATAATTGAAGCTTGGCATCCAGCACGACTTTCGAGTCATTGTTGAACACCAAAAACGCTTGTCTAGGAAAACATAGTATTTCGGTGATCCATCTTGCATGCAAGTATATAAAATCAATTAAGTTTATTTAATATTGATTACTTGTGCAATCTATTCATTATAAATATTGGCCATAAAATATTGACCCTATTTTGAGCATGAAAGAAATGATCCACTTAATGCCGAGGATGGAGAACAACTCATCGAAGGTTGTTGGGTGTGGCCCAAGTGGGAACAATTTTGATGAAGTACAGTTTTGGGAACTGCGCAACGCAAGCTGCAAAGTTAGATGGCACAGTTTTTTGGAGTGTGCAGCACAAATTGCATAGTCAGTTTTACACAGTTATGCTAGTGCGCAGTGCTAGCACAACAGCTATTTTTGGTAAAGAGTATAAGGGGAGCTCAAGCCGTGAAAGCGACCTAATTTGGGTAAGTGACTCCAGGATTCCTGAAAGTTGAGTAAGGAGCAGTGCGAAGATAGAGGAAAGTGACCTGTCAATGAGAGTGGAGGCAAACTCCTAGAAGTTAAGCCACGGGTAGACGGAGACAGCAAGGCTAAAGGGGTGGAAAGTGACATGCCGCGATGCAGTTGTAACCGTTTTATGATGACTACGGATGTCAGAAGGGCGTGTGAGCCACGAGGGGCTCAAGAACGCGGCCTGAAGCAAGTGGAGTAAGATGTTGATGCAAACAGACAAGGTGGCGGGTAACCGCACCCGTTTTGGGTAACCTTAGGGTTTTGGCCCACTTGATTGTAAAAAAGTGACCTACGAGCACGATCCATAAAAGGGAATATTTTGTGAGGAAAAGGGTTTATCTTCTAATTGTGAATTGTTAATCTTTGTTGTTGAGCATTGATCTCTATTGAGATAAGGTTGTAAACAACTCAGCAAGATGCGTGTGCAGAGACCTAAGGGAGAGAGAAAAGAGTCTTCAGCTGAGTGCGGAGACTGAAACTGTTTTACCCTTCCTATAGATAATATAATAGCAGTTCCTTTGGACAAAGCTCCCATCCTGGGCATGAACCACGTTAAATTCGGTGTTATGTGGTTTACTATGAGTTGCATCTGTGTATTTACTTATGATGAATGCTTAAGATCTTGTTTGTGAGTTTATATGTTCTTGATTTTATATGTATTCACCATAAGGATAATGATGGGAATAATATCTTAAGTGTTGACATAGATGAACGAATGTTAAAAGTAGTTATAAGTAAAATGAATGCATATGTTGATCGGGTAAACACTTAAATCAATGAAGTCTGTAGTGTGTGATTCCTTGAAGCGCAGCACCGGAAGTGTGCAGTACATCGTATTTCATTATATTGCATAAGTTCATAAGATAAATAACCTAAGGCAATTGTTGAACGAATAAGAACCACTAAGTAACGGCCTATCGAAGTTGGTTAAGTCCCAAAGAGGAAGCGCAGTCTAAAGTTGCACTGTCCTATTGTCGAAGGCCGTCCCAAGCCCCGCAGTCTGTGGGATGCGCTATTGCAGAATCCTTAACTGCGAAGTAGGTGAACTCCACATAGTCCGAAGTTGCAACATGAGTCCTATAGCACGATGTTCACTAATCTGTTGAAGCACGCATAACCCAGTTGTGGAAACCTGATTCCGCAACCTCCCCATTATCTTCGCCTTGGGTGAGACCTCAGTCTGCTCGCAGACTGTTTCTGAAAGGGCCAATGAAAAGGGGTTTTTTTCATTCCTCGAACCGCGCAGAACCTGGGTCTATATTGGAAACCTCAAGAACAGTTAGATAGCCAACAAATGGTTCTGTTGTCGTGCTTGAACTGGTGATGAGTACAAAAAATTGGCATCCCTCTAAGAAAGAAATATGGGACTGGAAAGACAAGACAGAGAGGTATTTTGCAAGGAAAGAGAATATACATCCACGTTTCTCTGACGTAGAGTGGTTAAATAAATATCTATGGGAGGATATTTACGAAATTTTATTCGCATCTTTTGGAAACGAGTTGCATGAGTGGTTATCAAGACTCGCAGAGCGAAAGAATTGTTTCCAACCAGAAGTACCTACCAAGTGGACCCCAGAGCTTATTCAGAGGCTCAAAGCAATAGATAGTCCACTCTCGTGAGTAGATGAATTTTGGGTTGACAGCATACTAGAAGGATTTGTGACAGAATTTGTTGTGGACACGTTGAAGTCCTACAGCGTAGCCGAAGCAAACTTCTTCAAAGAATTCAGAGGTAAGTATTTGAACAATCTGAGTTTATATATTAAAATGCTTTTAGCTAAAAAAGTTGTTTTAAGAATGCAATGAAATTTTCTAGAAATTTTTGAGTTTATCATGGTAAATAGCATATACAGTGACTCTGACGAAGATACATACAATCTAAGAAGTGGAAAAAGATATAAGTATACCACTGAAAAGAATCCTAGAGAACATGGACTCCGCGTAGACACTGATATACCAGTTGAAACTAATAGCCATACAACACCTCTATCATCTACCTATCAGCCTTTTACTTCGCAGAATCCGTCGGTTGGGAATACCGTGCCTCCTATTCCACATAACGTCAGTACTAGTAACACCACAGGAGGGTGTACTCAGAACATCTTGTCTCAGAGCATTCCACGCAGTAGTATCCCTAACACTACTCAGAATATTGCACCTCCGAGAAGGAGAATGACTGATGATATCAAGCTACCAATATTTAAAGGAACGGGTCTAAAAGACCTTGAACAACATTGGTTTCTCTATGAAGCCATTTGGAATGTCAAACAAGTCCTGGATGATGCTGTGAAGGAAGCACATCTCATTACTGCATTCAGAGATAGAGACATGAACTGGTTCATGAAGTATTCTCAGGGATAGAATAGAATCCTAGTAGATATTAAGGCTGCACTATTAAGTGAATTTAAGAAGCCTAAGTCAGAATCTCAATGTATAACAGAACTGAAAGAAATTAAGCAGAAAATGACTGAGTCAGTTTGGGAGGTTGACCAGAAGTTTAAGACATTGTTAGACCAAGTCAGTTCTTGCATAGCACCACAACAGCACAAAGAATGGTTTATAGTTGCGTTGTTGTCGCATATTAGACTACCGCTGATGCAACAGAAGGTTGCGTCGCAGGCAGATTCCCTGTGAATTGCGATGAAATTAGAAGCTTCTCTTATAAGAGAGAGTGAGGAGAGACTAGCACAGGAATGACTCAGATCCAGAATCAGCTAGATACCCTAACATTACAGTTGCAAGACGTGAAGAAGGGAAAAGAACAAAGACAAGAAATCTAGTGTAGAGGATGCAAGGGAGAAGGACACACCAGGGAGCACTGTCCTTTATGTCAATATTACCTTAACAGTGGAGCACCAAATCCACTAAATCAGAACCAGGCATCGAGGTGTGAGATATGTAGAACTAGAGGACACTGACCTGAAGATTGTTACTTAATCCAGAAGTATGTGCAAACACATAAGAATTTGTATTGCAGATTCTGTAAGTCAGATGGACATGATGAATACAACTGTAAAGCATATGAGCTCAGGATGGAAAGAAAGCAAGATATAGAGCATATGCGTGGTGGTGGAGTATACAGAGTCCAAGAAGAAACTCCACAGAACAAGGATAATGCGAAGTATGATCAAGGCGCATATAGAGACCGTGGAGGTTTCCACTGAAGAGGAAGAAATACTGGCCTAGCACAAGGAAGAGGCAGAGATCAAATAATATGCTATAACTGTGGTCAGCCTAGCCATTTGTCCAGAGACTGTACCAATGCTTGTACTACTTGTAGTTATTGTAAATCTTTTGATCATGTTATTGAAGCATTTCCAACGCTAGCAGCAGAAATGTAGAAAAGAAAGCAAGAAGCACTGAATCTGAACATTCAGATGATCGCAGCAGAGAAAAGGACTGCAAATCCAAGTATTAATGTTGTGACGCGAAGTGGCGCTTCCACAGGAAAAGATAAATAACTAGAAGCTTCGACTTCTGAGTATTTTCAAACTAAGCAGACTCATGCTAAAGCAGTCTGGATCAGAAAGAAACCGGGAAAGCACCTGCTTTCAATTTGGAGAAAAATAAGGAAGTCTTCGTAGAAGCAAGGGACATCTTCAAAGAGCTAGCACCTATGTCACCAAGAATCCCATTGCGAAGTGAAATACCCCATATGGAGGATATGCCAGCAGCGTATGACAAAACGTGCACCGCAACAGAAATGGGCACTTCTGTTGCGGAGTTCCTACGGAGCTGCATGAAATTATTGAAAAGCGAATATACTGTAGTGGAATTGGAAAAATTACTAAACCAATATGACCCATGTAGTGAGAAGGATACTGCGCAGAGCACAGTTCATCACATCAAGAGCCATAAAAGAATAGGCAAAGAAATGAGGCTCAGTGCTCAGATTGGAGATTATGAGATGGATGAGATAATCCTTGACTTAGGGTCAGAGGTAAATGTCTTGACTAAGCAAACATGGAAATAGATGGGGAAACCTGGTCACCCATACAGTTGAGGCTAGAAAATCAGCAAAATTCATACCTTTTGGGAGGTTAGCCAATGTACTTATAGACATCGATGGAGTCAGAAGTTCAGCGAACTTCGAGGTTATAGAGATCATCGATGACAGTAATCCCAGCATTGTTGGGGATAGACTGGGCGATGGATAACCTTGCGATCATAAATATGAAAACAAATAAGATGATCTTTGAAGGGAAAGATATAAGGTTCATCGCACCATTGGACCCTTCACAAGGTGAAAGATACAGTGAGTCGATACAAGAAGAATCAAGAGCACAAGATCTTGATCGCATTTACAAGATGACCATGAATGACGGTGACTACATCAATCCTACCGTGGATGGAACACTCAGTTGGCGATGCGACAGTTCTTGCATCTCAGACTCCGATGCAGGACTGGAGAATTGGAAAAGCTGAATGCATGAAGTATATTCCAGAAGATGCGCTCATATCAAAAATTCATTGCGTTGGATTGGAACACAGGTGAGTCCAATCCCCACTTATGAGGGTTCGACTAATATTTATTCATTTATTCAAGAATATACTGTATCAACTATAGTTGAACATCGCATACCAACATTAGATATAGCACTGCACGAGACACCTACCAGATGGTGGGTTGTGCATAAGAAGACATTGACTACATGGGAACAGTACAGATACATGATGCAGATCAGATTCACAGAGAAATTTGTGCTAACATTTGGAAAGTATAATGGACAGATGGATCCGAGGGATCACATTGAAATCTGTTCACAAGCATGGATAAAGAGACCATAGAGAGAATGGGTTCACCTATTTGTGCATACTTTGGAAGAACATATTCCAAAGAATTGGTACCTGGATACGTAGTTGCGCAGAGGAATAGTAGATTGGTCTACCTTAACTGCGAACTTCCAAAGAACTTTTAGCTTTGAAGATGACATTCCAAGCATAAATGAAGCTCTGCAGCTTATCAAAGAAAGGATATTTAGAGCCAAACGCCCAAGCATAAATGAGGCATTAGAGGAAATTAAAGAGAAGGTATTTGAAGATGTAAAAGTACCTGTGAACCTACAGCCAGAATGGGAAAGACAGATAGAACATGCCCTTGAATCTTATAATCTCACTGAAAATGAAGAAGAAAGGAAGAGGAGAGCAATGAGGAGGATCTACGCAAAATCAATATACCTGAGTCAGAAGGAGCACGCGATGTAGAGGGACCTCCACTAGAAATTCCAGATATGATCGGACCTGTAAAGACAAGAAAAGTGAAGATTGGAACAAGTGAAGAGCTGAATTTTGCATCCATCGAGGATTAATAGGATGAGGAAATGGTCGCCCAGATCGCAGACCTTCTACAGGAATATCAGGATTTATTTCCGACAAAGTTTGCCGAAATGAAAGGCATTTTGGGTGACTTGGGGGTTATGAAGATACCTCTTAAGCCAGGCATGAATCCCATCAAGCAAAGGCCCTACAGACTGAATCCTAGATATAAAGAAAGAGTTAAGCCATAACTTTATAAGATGCTCGATGCAGGGATCATTGATCCAGTTGAAGAGTCAGAGTGGATAAGCCCTATTGTTATCGAGGATAAAAAGACTAAAGGTGAGATCAGGATCTGCGTAGATCTCAGAAAATTGAATGATGGATCATTACATGATCCATTTCCTACTCCATTTACAGATGAAGTATTAGATAAAGTTGGAGGAAATCAAGCGTACTCATTCACTGATGGATTCTCTGGGTACCATCAGATAAGAATTGATCCAGCATACAGGCATAAGACCACTTTTTCCATTGAATGGGGCTCGTTTCAATATACGGTTATGCCTTTTGGTCTGAAGAATGCACCTGCCATCTTTTCCAAAGTTGTTTTTGCAGCATTTAAAATATTTTATGCATAAATTTTTAGAAGCATATTTTCACGATTGGACTATCTTTGGTTTGCTGAAAAACCACTGTGAAAACCTCATAATGATGTTAGGTAAGTGTACACAACATCAAATCTCCTTGAATTTGAAGAAGTGTGTTTTCTGTGTACCCTATGGCACTATACTAGGACACATTTTTTGCAGACAAGGTCTAATGGTTGATCCTGCAAAGATCGCAGTGATTGTGAATCTACCTACACCAAAATCAGTGAAGCAACTTCGCACTACACTCGGGCATACATGCTATTATAGAAAATTCATCAAGGGTTATGCGCAGATAACCATGCCGATGGAGAAGTTGTTAAAGAAAGAAGCGCAGTTCATATGGAATGCAGAATGTGAGAAAGGACTAGATACATTAAAGGAGAAAATGGTAACTACACCTATCCTAGTTTTTCCATATTGAGATAAGTTGTTTCAAGTCCATGTTGATGCTTCATGTATAGTGTTGGGGATTGTGCTTGCTCAACCATGTGAAGGGGGCATTGACCATCCTATTTCATTCTCGAGCAAAAATCTCTCATTAGCTGAAAAGAACTACACGACCATGGAAGAGAAGGTTTGGCTATGGTCTACGCACTGCAGAAATTCAGGCACTATTTGTTGCATGCGCACTTCTCCATGTACACTAACCATTCAACTTTAAAGTACCTGGTCAATAAGCCAGTGTTAGCGAGGAGAATATGCATATGGTTAGTACTCTTCCAGGAGTATGATTTTGAAATTATTGTTAAACTAGGCATATTGAACCTAGGACCTCACCATCTCTCAAGGATTGAGTTCGACGAAGAAGCCACCAATCTCAAAGACAATCTGCCTGATGCGCATTTATTTTCCATACAGATTGAAGATGACTATTACAAAGATATTGTAGATTTTTTTACTACTAGGTTGGCACCGACAGAGTTCACTACATAGCAAAAACAGTAGCTGGTAGTCAGAGCAACAGACTTCACCATAATTGCGGGACAGTTATACAAGTTGGGATCAGATGAAGTACTATGCAGATGTGTGTTAGAGCATGAGAAGCCATTTATATTGGCTGATGCACATTCAGGTGTATAGGGATGTCACTATGCAGGTAGATCCACTACGCAGAATATATTGAGAGAAGGGCTATGGTGGCCCACAATTCATAAAGTTTCAAAGGAACATTGCCAGAGTTACAATGTCTGTCAGAGGACAGGAAAGACTTCGCGCAGAGATGAAATGTCATTGAATCCACAACTGACACTTCAAGCATTTGAGAAATGGGCTATTGATTTAGTGGGACATATTAACCCATCGGGAAGAGGACTCGTGCGAGACACATTATCACTGCAACTGATTATCTCGCCAGATGGGAAGAAGCTAAACCAGTGAAGGACTGTAGCGCAGTTACTGCGGCGCAATTCATATTTGAGAACATCCTTAGCAGATTTGGATGCCCGAAAATTTTAGAGAGTGATCAAGGAACTCACTTTTTGAACAGAACAATTGAAGCCCTTACTGAAGAGTTCCACATTTACCATCAGAAAAGTACGCCATATCATCCACAAGCAAATGGAACTATTGACTCTTTCAATAAGGTATTGGAGAATGTGCTAACAAAGGTATGCAATGTCAATACGGATGATTAGGATATGCACATTCCAGTTGTGTTATGGGCGTACATGACCACTTGTAAAAGGTTGACAGGCCATACACCCTTCATATTGGCCTATGGACAAGAAGTTGTGATGCCTATGGAGTATATCATACCGAGCTTAAGGATTGTTGCATTCACGGGCATGGAGGATGAACAAAAAATAGAGGAAAGGCTTCTACACTTGGTTGGATTGGAGGAAGATCGCTTCATTGTAGGATTTCACTGGCAAGTGCAGAAAGACAGAAAAAAAGCATGGCATGATCACCACATAAACAACAAATCCTTTCAGGTAGGTGACCTAGTCCTCCTGTATGATAGTAAGTTTATGAAATTTCCTGGCAAATTTAAAATGCATTGGCTTGGTCCATATACTGTTATGCATGTTACTAACAGGGGCGCAGTTCAATTAGCCACGTTAGCCAGAGATAACTTACCAAGTCTTATGAATGGAAGTAGACTAAATCCCTATCGGGATAGTCCTACTTCGCAGAACCCTCAATGATCAGAAGAGAAGGAAATTTCTAAGTGTCAAGTACAGTTGAAATTGGGAACTAGAAATGCAAAAGTGTTTGTACACAGTTTTGAGCCGATACGTGAAGTTCGATAGAAAGGATGCATGTATCGCGATGCACTAGTCGAGAAGTGCGCGGATTGAAAAAAAAAAGAAGAAGAAGAAGAAAAGAGACAAAAGAAATAGTTGCAAAGCTTAGTGCAATTGTTCAGGACTTCACTGCGCGATCAGGTACTTCAAAGGATGCGTAGATGGAACAACCAAATGGAAGTGGCTCGGTACGAGCCACAAGTAAGTGTTAGGAGCCTATTGGGCGTGTCTCAAGTGGGCACAATTTTGATGAAGTACAGTTTTGGGAACTACGCAACTCGAGCTGCGAAGTCAGATGGCACATTTTTGCGGAGTGCGCAACTCAGATTGCATAGTCAGTTTTGCGCAGTTATGCTGGTGCACAGTGCCAGCGCGACAGTTATTTTTGGTAAAGAGTACAAGGGAAGGTTGAGCCATGAAAGTAACCTATTTTGGGTAAGCGACTCTAGGACTCCAGGTAGTTGAGTAAGGAGCAGTGCATAGATAGAGGAAAGCGACATGTCAATGAGAGTGGTGGAAAACCGTTAGAAGCTAAGCCATGGGTAGATGGCGACAGCAAGGCTAAAGGGGCAGAAAGTGACAGGCCACGATGCAGTTGTAACCATTTTATGATGGTTGCGGCTGTCAGAAGGGCATGTGAGCCACGAGGGGCTCAGCAAGGCGGCCTGAAGCAAGTGGAGCAAGTTGTCGACGGTGACAGGCAGGGTGGTGAGTAACCACACCAGTTTTGGGTAACCTTAAGGTTTTGTCCCACTTGTTTGTAAAGACATGACCTATGGGCACGATCTATAAAAGGGCATATTTTGTAAGGGAACGGGTTAATCTTCTAATTGTGAATTGTTAATCTTTGTTGTTGAACATTGATCTCTGTTGAGAGAATGTTGTAAAAGGATCTGCAAGTTGCGTGCGCAGAGACCTACCAGAGAGAGAAGAAATTATGCAGCTGAGTGCGCAGACTGAAACTGTTTTACCCTTCCCATAGATAATATAACAACAGTTCTTGTGGACATATCTCCCTTCCTGGGGGTGAACCACATTAAATTCTTTGTTATGTGGTTGACTATGAGTTGCATATGTGTATTTACTTATGATGAATGCTTAAGATCTTGTTTGTGAGTTTATATGTTCTTGCTTTTATATGTATTTTCCATAAGGATAATGGTGGGAATAATATGTTAAGTGTTGACATAGAGGAACGAATGTTATAAGTAGTTCTAAGTCAGATGAATGCATATGTTGATCGGGTAAACACTTAAATCAGCGAAGTCCGTAGTGTGTGATTCCTTGAAGGGAAGCACCAGAAGTGTGCAGTACATCGTATTCAATTATATTGCATAATTTCATAAGATAAGTAACCTAAGGAAATTGTTGGACGAATAAGAACCACTAAGTAAAGGCATATCGAATTTGGTTAAGTCCCAAAGATGAAGCACAGTCTAAAGTTGCGCTTTCCTATTGTCGAAGGTCGTCCCAAGCCGTGCAGTCCATTGGATGCGCTATTGCAGAATCCTTAACCGTGAAGTAGGTGAACTCCATTCAGTCACGAGTTGCAGCACGATTCTGTAGCGTGTTTCTCGCCAATCTGTTGAAGCATGCATCACCCAGTCTTGTAAACCTGATTCCGCAACCTCCGCATTATTTTCGCCTTGGGTGCGACCTCAGTCTGCTCGCAAACTATTGCCGAAAGGGCCGGTGAAAAGGGTTTTTGTTGGTTCCTTGAACAGTGCAGAACCTGGGTCTATATTGGAAACCTCAAGAACAGTTAGACAGCCAACAAAGGTCATGCTTCGAATCTGGGTAATGAATGTATTCATATGCTACAGTTTAAAATATTGCATTGCAAATGGTGAATATTAATTGTACTTTTTCATATTTCAACTGCAGAGCATGTAAAGGGTCATACTATACAAGATGAGCCTAGACAGGAAGATGAAGTACATGATGTGGCCACATCAGGTAAAAAACACCTCTATAATGTTTTTTTTTAATGAACTACTTGTCATTATAATAACAAAATATATCAACGTAACATTTTTATATTATTGCAGCAAATCCTGGCCCCTTGCAGCAGCAACCACATCGTGAGTACACTTTTAGACATCCACGTCGTGAGAGGATCTCAATGAGGTATTTATACCTTCCATCAATGAAGTAGCTTCAGTACCTATCATAGGTGATATCACACTCTTATGATCACAAGAGAAACTAGGTTTCAACCCATCAAATCCTTCACACATGAAAGTGCTCATATCAAACACACTAGGGCTTCACCATTAAACAACCACTCCTAGGTTCACCTACTGAAATATTTCTCCTTCAAAACAACAAGAAGGAAATTTCATCCCAATAAGCTCTAATACCATCTAAAAATTAGTGAATATAACTTTTAAATTTTAATGCAATTTCAGAAATTTCACCTCAACCTTGAGGTTTCCTGGATCTATTTCATGTGAACTTTAAGCCTTAGGGGAAAATATTAAATATGGATTTATAGCAACAATATTTCACTTAAATTCGGCCCAATTTCACAAAGTAGCTCAAGACAATACATATCATTCAAGTGTACTTTAGTACCACAACTCTATAACCCTTAGGGAACACTTTCCAAGCATATAACAGATCTGAAATGTCTTAGCACATAATATTATAATATCAGTAAATCTTCTATTTTATCTTCTAGACGTGATAAATCACTTTACCATTTCAACTCTATGTTATGTCAAATCAGTGTGCACAACTAATACTAGAATCTACCCAATCAAAAAGATAGCATAAGTTGAAATTCGAATGTGTGAGAACACATAGTTTGGACACCTGGAACACTTCACATATATTAAAAATATGAAATACATACCATATATTTCTCACAAATTTTGCACAATTCAATCTCTCCAAACCCTAGCTAGAGAAACCATAAAAATACCCTAGCCACCAACTCCCCCTATCAAGAAATCAATTACAACCAAAGTTGTCCGCTTCATCATTCATATCACACAA
Organism: Larix kaempferi; assembly: GCA_027924585.1. Classification (NCBI taxonomy): domain Eukaryota; kingdom Viridiplantae; phylum Streptophyta; class Pinopsida; order Pinales; family Pinaceae; genus Larix; species Larix kaempferi. The sequence continues at coordinate 10,638,323 of BSBM01000101.1, read as the reverse complement.
GTGAACATCCAAGTACATAATCACATCATGTTCCCAAGAAATGAATCTCTCCAAACTCCATCTATCATGAAATCACATCAAGCTCCAAGTTCTCCAAACAAAGCATCTCACCATGGTCAAGGTCTTTGCGCTATTGCGCTTGTATTCCTTAAGGTTTACAAACCCTAGTTATCTTGCTATGTCGATTATGAATTGGCTTGGATCTCACTTCCTTGACCCTCCTTGGTCAAATTGATTGTTGTAGAAATTATATCTCTTATTCTATGCTCATTTTATTTCCTATAACGTGTTGTTTCTTTCTTAATGTTACTCTATGTTTATCATTTAGATTCAACTTAACAGTGAAATCAACAAGTCCATGCATATCTTTAAGTACATATCCTTTATAGAATTAAACAAATGGTGATGTTAAGCATTGGAGGGATGTGTTAAGTTCTCTAATCATTATACCCTATAAAGTGTTGTATCTTGCTTATTGTTCCTCTATGTTTATCATTTTAGATTCAACTTAACAGTGAAATCAACAAGTCCAGGCAAGTCTTCAAATACATCTCCTTTATAGTAATGAACAAATAATGATATTAGTTAATGGAGATGTTGTAGAGTGGATTTTTTAAGCTCTCTACTCATTCTATTTCCTATAAAGTGTTGTATCTTGCTTACTATTCCTCTTTGTTTATCATTTAATTTCAAACAGTGAAATCAACGAGTCCAAGCAAATCTTCAAGTATGTCTCTTGAACAAATAATGATGTTAGTTATTGGAGATCCTATAGAGTGGATGTTTTAAGTTCTCTACTCATTCTATTTCCTATAAAGTGTTCTATATTTATTTATTTTTTCTTTGCTTATCATTTAGATTCAAATTAATAGTGAAATCAACAAGTCTGGGAAAATTTTCAAGTACAACTCCTTTATAACAATGAACAAATAATGATGTTAGTTATTGGAGATCATGTGGTGTTGTCTTTTTTAATGTTAATGATACTACATTTTTTATACCAATCATTGAACAATACAAAAATATTTAGAGATATCTAAATTTCTAGAGTTACAAGAGCCATAACACAATTTTGAGACAAACTATGTAAATTTGAAGCTGAAAAATGTAGAACCACAAGTGGAAATCATGATACTGCAATTCTAATTTGAGGTAGAATATTGTCATTAATGCTTGAGGACCATTAAAATTAACAAATATCATGTAGAGTGGATTTTTTAAGTTCTCTACTCATTATATTCCACATGAAGTGTTGTATCTTGGTTATTGTTCCTCTTTGTTTATCATTTAGATTCAACTTAACAGTGAAATCAGCAAGTCTAGGCAAATCTTCAAGTACATCTCCTTTATAGTAATGAACAAATAATGATGTTAGTTATTGGAGATAATGTAGAGTGGATTTTTTAATTTTTTAACTTATTTAATGCTACTATTTGTCTGTGTGTTATCGGTAACTGAGGCAGGAGTTGTTGGAAATATTTTCTTCACTGAGAATTGGGAAGCGGTACGACTGTTATATGGAATTCTAGTTGTTTTTTGTTCAACAACACACTTAATTGGTAACAATAAAGCCATATCATACACATAATATTTTTTCTTTCTATATTTTGGTATATGGATGACATGTTGTTATTATTTGGTTTGCAATATTTTACACAGGACCGTACATAATAGTTATTTGGTCTGCAGGATTTTCCACGGGAAAATTTTGATATAAACAAGTGGGTTGTCTTAACTGTGTCGTGAATTCATATTTGATTTCATATTTTGTCACATCCCCTTGCATAAATATCACTTTGGGAAGGGAACATGACTAAAATTACAGGCTTTTACAAGACTCTAGCTCCATTATCATTCACAACAAGTAAAATGCAACCAATATACATGTGTGCAGATGCATAATACAATAAACATGCAAAGTGGAATTAAAATCTTCTACACACACATCTAGAATGCATTCAACATATTCATAACAATCATCAAATAAATAGATTTCAGAATTAGCACAAGAGAATACTTATCTTTATGTGAAGTAGTCTCCAGCAACTCGCTATGCAACTGCAACGCTCCACCCAACCATAGGTTAGTTGTGCTCATCAATCTTTCAACACAACTGCCACCCCCAATCTGGGCATGATTTCCATAAGGAAAAAGGGAACAACAAACTCACACATAGCCAAGTATTTAAAACATCATTGCCAAGCCAGTCCAAAGCTAGGTTTATCATGTTGTTTGTCATGTCCCCAATTTTGGTTCATTTAAGTTCCCATGGGTAAAAGGGACAAAATAACCTCTAAGGAGATAAATTTATTTCAGTATTGTATTCTTAGGATAAAAATTATCCTAAGTCTAGTATAAACAATAATTTTATTAATTTTAATTATTTTTATAAATAATTATTCCTAAATTTTGAGCAAGTGGGCCAAGAAGGCGCCCTCATGAGGATAAGTTTTCTAAAATGGAAATGGAGGTAAGAAAATAGAAAAATATGAATATAACGTCCATGATCCCCTCGGTTCCCTTTAGAGGTGATGGGGGAGCTCCTTAGAATCAATCTGCTAATTTTTTTTAAACTATGCACTTTCGCACAACCACAATAACTTCAGTTCACAAGCCGCAAGTCGGGAATCGAAATTTGGCACCCCAACGCACCACTTCAAGAATTAAACCTCTGACTTTCGCAATTCGCAATGTGGGAGTCGAAAATTCGAAACACCAAATACACAACATCAAATAAATACGCCTCCGACTTCCACAATTTTCAATGCGTAGTGCGGGAGTCGAAAATTCGGAACACCAAATCCACAAATTCGAATATTTATGCCTCCAACTTCCGCAATCCACGATGCGGAAGTCAGAAAGTTGGGACACCCAATTCACAACTTCGAAGATTCACTCTTCCGACTTTTACAATCCGCAATCCGTGATGCGGGAGTCGGAAGTCAAAACTCCAAATTCACAAATCCGGGAAAATTACACCTCCGACTTCTGCAATACCCAATACGCGATGTGGGATTCAGAAGTCGGAATTCCAAATTCACAGCTACGGGGAAATTACACCTATGAATTCCACAATCCACAATCCGCCTTGTGGGAGTCGGGAATTCGAAACCACATCATGCAACTCCGAAGAAATCACGCCTCGAATTCCGCAATCCGCAATGCGGGTTTGGAAAGTGAGAAGTCGGCCATATGCTCTTGTTACTGCCAACTTCTCAAGTCGATATCTTCCTTATCCTAAGTCAATTTTTGGAAAACTCGGTATCATTGGAAAGCTCTCGGTGAGCACTATGTAATTGTGTGATCCTCTACCACACCTGAGAACTATGACTTGTCCTTCATCCAACCAAAATTTTTTCCCAAGCCTCATCCATACCTCTTTACCACTCTGTAAAGAGCTCTAATCCACTATTTCATGACCTCTCCCTTCATCTGACCCACAGAGGAAGCATGAACAAGACAAGGGTGTCTATTTCTCCCCCAAATCCATGACTGAACCTTCTGAACATTCTGGCATTTACCAACTTATCCCTATTCGTCAAGGCATAAATTCATAGCATTACAAATCAGATTGCAGAGGTGCAGAAGCATGGTAAAATAACATACACAATAGAACTAAACCATATTAACACACACCCAGAATGCCTCTACCAGCATTTCATTGTAGGCATATACAACATAATGCACGGGAATTTAGTCTTATTACTCAGCCAGATCAATCTGTGTATCCTGACATAAACAAACAAACAAACATGCATATATGTAAAATAGGCATAATTTGAACCATAGAGCACACTTATCTTTTCATTGAAATCCCCAAGCAAATGGCTATGGAATGAAACGTTCCAACCCAACCATAGGTATCTTCCCAGCTTGTATTCTTTCATCACTCAGATACCACCCCCGAGATTGGACTATATACCCACTAAGGAGGAACTACTCAGGTCCACTCACAACCTTAGGTACAGTCAATCAGGGTCATCTAGTACACAACTCGATCTGTTAAGCAAGTGGGGAGATACGAAAGGGGTTTTCTAAGTAAATGAGCTAAACTACAGAGCTACAGATATATCCAATTGACTTTAGATAGTCCAGGAACCCCCATCACCTCCACTCTCAGCATAAGTAAGGTCCCCTTCTCTACTGCACAGTCCCTTGGGCGCCCCTTCCCTCAGTGCTGACTTGGGAAGGTATAGTTGGTCTCGACTGCTAAACCAAGGATAAATGAGCCTTCACTGGCTCTACCATGAATTCTAAACCCCATGGTCTCTTTCCCACTACGATCCACTCTTGTATCTCCTCAGCGTTGCGGTCGAAGACTCTGTCCCACAACTGGATTTTTGGCTATAAAATATGGGTTTCTCTATGGATTCTAGGGCATCCAACACTCTCAAAATCATCCCAAGGTTCGGTTCTATGGATCCCCCAACGGATTTCACTTACCATGCATATTTTTGAGCGATATTGTCACTTCCAAACATGGCTTCCCTCATAATCACGATTTTCCCTTCTTCCTCACTGATGGGTCTGTGTAATGGGTCCCAACCAATGCTTCCATCCTCCCCACATCGAATGGGGATGAGAGAAAACATATTCCAATTAGGTAGGGTGACTTATGGGACAAGAAAAAAAGATCCCATACCCTGCCTTACGAATTTTAGGGTTGACCATACTACATCAAATTCATGAAAAGATTTTTGAAGTACATCCTTACAACATAATTAAATGACATCTAGGACAATCAAAGGTGGGTTCTCAAGGTGACATTTGGAATCCTAGGGTTCAACCCCACAATCCCCTCACCTCTCCCTATTGGATACACATATCCCCCTCATTTAGTTGCATCCATAGCCATTCCCTTGATATTTTTATTTGCATTATAATCACTCACATGTTTTTACAATTTCCATGGCTTACTAGCACATGGATAGAACAAATTCAAATATCAGGCTAATCATTCACTAGTGGGGCCTTGGCCTTGAGCTCCACACTAGAAATCATACATCACATATATACAATGTTTACATTAAAATCCAATATATCCTAAGGGTCAAAATGGGGGTATTACAATGAAAACCATGGAAGGTGTAAGAAGTTTCCAAAAGCATAAAATTGGAAACATCCAAAAAATACAAGGGAGCGCACAGTTTCCAAAAGCAGATCAATTAACAAATCAAGAAACATACCAAAGGGTGCAGTTTCCAAATTAGAGGCCAATTTACAAAGCAAGAAACTATTTTACAAAGTAGGAAACATTTCAAGTCAAGGAGGGCGCAGTTTCTAAAAGGATAAAAAGTTGTAAGAGAGGAAAAGCAAGAAATCCTATCCACTCAAGCAGGGAGAATTTGGAAGGGATCTCATATGTCACCAATCACAACAACTTGCTCAGCAGGTCATCGGGAATTTTATAAAAGAATCCAAGCAACTCATTTTCACAACTTTTGATCATTATTGATATTGTGTGTGAGCTCTTTAGCTTAACAAGGAAAGGAGATGCGCCCTAGCCAACCAATGGGAGATGAGCCACATTCCTTCTATTCAATTATTTTTATATGATATTCTTCCTTCTCTTACATCCATGGATATTCTTATTGCAAGTCCAAATCACTACATCCTATGAAGATTCCAAGCCTCCAAGTCCATTTTGCAGAGATTGGAGAGATTTGGAGGAGTCGATGAAGAAACCATTCCAGTCAGAGATTCCATTTCCTTTGGAGGAGTTCTGAGGGATAAATATGATGCATATGCATCATTTTTTATCCTTATTACATCCATCCCTCTTGTTAAATTCGGATTAATTACCTCTTGTTCTTATCATGCGCTTTATTGAAGAGACTAGTTGATGTATTGTAAGAAGCACTTCATATCTTGAGTTCTCTATGCAAGGCTAGGATTATAATGTTAATGGCTTACATAAATATAAAAATGAATTTGATTATTTCATATCAGTCCTAATTCAATCTACAAAAATATGTTTGGATAGCTTGAAATCCTCAAATATTGTCTACATTCTCCTCATTCAATACTAGTTAGTTTACATCAGAATTATAACTAGTTTTGTATGTAATTGCTGTTGAATTTAAGCCAAAAGGAGAGTGAAGTGCAATTATATTATTTATTTCATGTTTGAATTTCCTCATAATACTCATCCCAAGAATTAAAATCATACATAGAATCCCTTTATAGCTGTTATAAATCTTCATTCAGGAGGCACTCTCTCCTTGCTTAATTCTTGACTAGTTTTGTAGTTTGACCCATAAATAAGTATTTGTGTGCCCAAATTAGATTATGTCAGTTATTTTAGGTCCCTGATACCTTAATGAATAATCCACAAGCATTTACCTTATAATTTGAAGGCATCTTAGCTTTTTTGGGAGAACTTGGAAAACTACTAGTTGAGTAGTCCAACCAAGTGCCCTTGCCTCTTTTTCTCCCAAATTCAACCAGAACCTCCCAAATTCTCAGAAGAAATTTTCCAGCACATAATTGGGAGTTTAATTTCTGATATCCACCACTATTTAAATTCGGGTGTAAGAAACTGAGCCTAGTATGCATATGTTGGAGTGCCCAGGAAGCCTCAAAGTAGACCTGAGCGGCAGTTGTTGTTGAAATGTAAATGGCCCCAATATTTTGTGCATAGGAGTCATAATTTGGCCATGTTTCTGATATGTTTGCTGCTGCACATTCACCCATACATGTGGCGGAACCTAAATATCCCAAATTCATAACCCGGAAGGAATCTACTTGTGCCCTAAACTAGCCCTTTCCACTAGTTATGTTGACTAGTCTTTGCCAGTGAAAAATTTGTACTGTAAGTTTTAAAATATGAGATAATATCATCTGATCTTAGTTCAGGGATATTATAGTGGTATCATATCACTTTCTTCCACCCATGTTGGAAAGAATCTCTTTGATTAAATAATATTTCAGATCAAACCTTCAAGTTACAGAATGAGGCTCATACAAGCATAAGAAGAATTTGATTTTGAGTCATATGAAGAGGAGGAAATGACCTATGTTGGAGATTTTTATTTGCAGATATTTGATGATGGTTACTTTAGTGACCAATTGTTTGAAGAGGACATAGGATCTGATATACTTATGTCTAAATGTGATGATGGAAAAATTTCATGTGGAAAGAATTTGAAGGGATCATTCCAGTATCTCATGGAATACGCTACCTTGAAGAAAGAGATAAGGGAGGTTCTATCTTTCCAAGACTACTGCTCTTTCGAAATGAAGAGATTGTTAAAGGAACCCTACTGCAAATCAAATGAATTAAACACTGCACATATGGTTGATGGTGTGTGCAAAGAAGTGGGGACAATATTTTTTCTCCCGGGAGTTGAGATTGAAAAAAAGGACAAGGATGTGTCCTCACAGTCATGCAAAATCAATGAAGGAGACCAAGAGCCACCTAGTTCTTCGGGTGGACAAGAAGGAGGAAAATGTGAAGATGTATTTGCATCCATGCATGTGTATCCATCCCAATCCCATAAATAATTGAATCATAAGGAAGCAAAACTTACAGATGTGAGCTTTCATGGGGACTCCGAGGAGGAAAATCATGCCTATACAAATTTGCCACTTGGAGAGGATGAAAAGGAGCCACAAAGGGGAAGTCAAAATTCTGATTTTGGAAAGTGTCACTCTTCATGTAAACCCCTATAATTACCCTCCACCTCATTCCATGAATAAAATTATGAACTGTTGCATCCAACAGAAGGACAATGCAACAAAAAAAACAGAGCAACATTCAGAGAAATTGTTGGCAGCAAGGAAGGTGAATTCACCTCCAATTTCTTCGATGGTGATTTCAAGATAATTTTAGAAGAGATTCAGAATGTTGATGATGGTGAGGAATCTTTTTGATCTGATCCAAAGTATAAACATAAATCATATTTACAGTCACCTCTTGAGCTTCATAAGGAAGCAGAAAGCAAGCACACATCAATGGGGTGTGAATCAGAAAATATAATAGAAGGACAAGCCACCATAAGTCTACAAAATAAGGAGGAAATTTGGGCACAAAGGTATGGATTCAATTCTGATTTTTGTATTCCTTTGTTGCAGCCCCATATGGAAACCACTTCTAGTAAGAAGTTTGGTTTGGTAGAGCCTTCTAATGTTGAATTCAGAATTGGGAGAAGGTTGAAATGCAAGAAGCAAAAGAGGAGTTTCATTTGCCAAAACCTCATTTCCTTGCAAGGAAACTAAATATGATGCAAAGGTTTGAAAACCATTCAAATGTTTGTACTCCTTTGTATCATTATAAAGTTGAAACCAAGTCAGAGGAGAGGTTTGGACAAGTTGAGTCCCTTGGTATTGAGGCTCAAACCTCTGATGTTAAGGAGGAATGCAGTGACCGAGCTAAATATTTGGAAGGGGGTTTGCATGATTCCCATAGGATGGATGAGATCACACATGGAAGCACACATTTTGTTTTCAATAATACATGGATTAGTTTTGAGAGCTTCTTCCTACTCACAAATAAGCAGGGTGTCCAATCCCTTGATCCTACCACCAGTACTGCAGAAGAACAATCCAGAGAGAAAAGTGGCATTCTAGACATGGTTGAAAGAGCACCAACATATGGATTTTCAAGTATCTATATGGGTGACATAGAGATTTTTTTGAAGAAATTGTTGCAACAAAAATCCCCTTGAGGATGAAGTTGAAGAGCTTGTAGCGGTAGAATTTTTTCTAGGATCAACTTTTCAGTCACCTATTGAACTACATGGTAAAGTAGATAGCTTTGAAGAAAAAGAGAAGGTCCATCCTCAAGAACCACACCACTTCGAATTGCCTTTGAAGATGAGTGAGAGGAATATCAAAGAGTTCCTAGACAGCCTCCATGAAACTTATGCTTTGTCTCTCACTACTATTGGAGAACTGCATCAATGGAGGAGAAACCCACCATTGAATATTTTGAGCACATTCAGGAAGCAATAGGAAGCCTAAGAGGAAATGTTTTGCAATTTCTTTCTGATATAGATCACTTACTAGTGCTTGCAGAGTTGTATCATGACACATCCTTAAGGGGTGAATAAAATATTGACAATCTCACCCTAGATTTGGAGTCCACCCGAGAATCTTTGAAGAGTACTCACAGAACCCTTCAAGAAGCTAAGCAGTATATTAAGCAACTACATGAGAAGTTGCAAGAATAAAATTTCAGTCCCTACATTGTAGACAATCATTCTTATATGGCTGATTGCATTCATGATGCAGAAAGGGAACTTCATGTGAGGGTGGAACATGAATTACAGTATGATTTGCATGTGCTTGAAGAGTTAGAAGACAAGCAAAACGAAGGCCAAGCACCTGCTCATTTCCAGAGAGATTATGAGTTGCCTCTAGGAGGGAGTTGCAAGGTTTTGGAGGAGGATCATGGTCTCACCTTGGTTGATCCAACCACATGTGAGATGAATGAATATTTACAAGAGTTGGTTCACTGTCCTTCATCCCATGCACCTATGGTAGCCAACACACATAGGGATGAAATTTGGGTAAAGAGATTTTTCCTATTGGGGCCCCATGAGGAGTAGGAGGCTCTCACATATCCCATTGATGACTTAATGGTTAATCCACATGGTGTGACAAGTGCACCATTCCCTTCCTAGTTTGACAAGAATCAGCAGAGGCATCTCTCGGATGGCTCCATTATGCATAGGAATGCATGGAATTTCCACTTGGGCCAGCTGGGTGGAACAAGTTGCAGAATGTTGAGCCTTTGCACTAGAACTAGCACGTGGGGAAGATAAAAGAAGTTCGTTTGGACCAATTAGATGTGGGTTTTGTTCATACATTGATTGGTTGAGTGGAGAAATTTTAGAGGTAAGCAAACCAAAAGGTAAATTTATTTCTTGCATCAGAAAAGATCCATTAGACATAACATGTATCTCATGTGAGCAATGGCATGAGCATCTATGGTTTCTAGATGATGCTCTCAGTATTCTTGGATGGACATGGGTCACCACCTATTCCTTGGGAAGAGTTGATACGATTCATCCCCAGATTGAGTACTTCCATGTTTGGTGGGGAATTATCACTGATATTCAATTTTTCATTGGAAAGTATCAACTTTCAATGTGGTGGTGTGATCTGGGAATCATGCTTGATGATAGACACTCCCAAGTGATTTTGATGTTTGGGAGGATGCAGCTGAGATCTTGGGATCCTGGCATTCCTTGGAGTGACAAATTTCCAAAGGTGGAAAAAAAATTTGGGTCCTTACAGAAGAAGCAGTGGGATCCATGCATTCTACTCAGTCATCTTAACTCAGTTGAATGACTAGAATCAAATTGGAGCAGCAGAAACATGATGGACCCTTGGTATTTCAGCTTGGATTGGACGATTCCAAGCAGCATATTTTGAGGTGAAGTCATTGGTTGGCTTGATAATTGGTTGGAGTTGTTTTCAATTTCTTTATGACAAGAAATTTTGGGAAGGGATGATTGTCATGTCCCCAATTTTGGTTCATTTAAGTTCCCATGGGTAAAAGGGACAAAATAACCCCTAAGGAGATAAATGTATTTCATTATTGTATGCTTACAATAAAAATTATCCTAAGTCTAGTATAAACAATTGTTTTATTAATTTTAATTATTTTTACAAATAATTATTCCTAAATTTTGAGCAAGTGGGCCAAGAGGGAGCCCTCATGAGGATAAGGTTGCTAAAATGGAACTGGAGGAAAAAAAAAGCAAAATATGAAAACCAGGGAAGTTGTAAGAAGTTGCCAAAAGAAGAAAATTTGAAACATCCAGAAAATCCAAGGGAGGGCACAGTTTCCAAAATCATGTCGATTAACAAATCAGGAAACATCACAAAGGGTGCAGTTTCCAAATTAGAGGCCTGTTTACAAGGAAAGCAACTATTTTACAAACAAAGAAACATCTAAAGTTGAGGAGGACACAGTTTCTAAAAGGATGAAAAGCTGTAAGAGAGGAAAAGCAGGAAAGCCTATCCACTCAAGGAGGGATAATTTGGAAGGGCTCTCACGGGCCACCAGGAAAATCAACTTGCTCAGCGGGTCATCAGTAAGTTTATAAAAGAATCCAAGCAACTCATTTTCACAACTTTTTATCATTATTGAATTTGTGTGTGAGCACTTTAGCTTACCAAGGAAAGGATATGCGCCCTAGCCAACCAGTGAGAGATGAGCCCCATTCCTTCTATTCAATTATTATTCTATGATATTCATCCTTCTCTTGAAGCCATGGATATTCTTATTTCAGGTCCAAATCACTACATCCTATGAATATTCCAAGCCTCCAAATCCATTTTGCAGAGATTGGAGAGATTTGGAGGAGTTGATGAAGAAACCATTCCAGTCCGAGAGTCCATTTCCTTTGGAATATTTTTGAGAGATAAATATGATGCATATGCATCATTTGCAAGCCTTAGTAAATCCATCCCTCTTGTTAAATTATGAAAGTACCTCTTGTTCTTATCATGCGCTTTCTTGAAGAGACTGGTTGATGTATTGTAAGAAGCACTTCATATCTTGAGTTCTTTGTGCAAGGCTAGGATTATAATGTTAATGGATGACATCAATGTATAAATGAATTTTATGTTGTCATATCATCCCTAATCAGTCTCCAAAAATATGTTTGTATAGATTTAAATCCTCAAATATTGTCTGCATACTCCTCATTCAATACTAGTTAGTTTACATGAGAATTATAACTAGTTTTGTATGTAATTACTGCTGAAGTCCAAAAGGAGAGTGAAGTGAAATTATGTTATTTATTTCAGGTTTGAATTTCCTCATAATACTCATCCCAAGAATTAAAATCAGACATAGAAACCTTTTCTAGCAGTTAGAAATATTCATTCAGGACGCACTCTCTCCTTGCTTAAATTCTTGACTAGTTTTGCAGTTTGACCCACGAATAAGTATATGTATGCCCAAATTAGATTATGTTAGTTGTGTTAGGTCCCTGAGAACTTAATGAATCATCCCCAACCATTTCCCTTATTATTTGAAGTCATTTCAACTTGTTTGGGAGAACTTGGAAAATTACTAGTTGAGTAGTCCAATAGAGCGCCCTTGCCTCTTTTGCTCCCAAATTCAAACAGAACCTCCCAAATTCTCAGAATCGCTTGTCCAACACCTAATTGAGATTTTAATGTCTGATATCTACCACTGGTTAAATTCAGGTGTAAGCAATTGAGCCTTGTATGTGTTAGAATATGTAATGATGACTTATGTGATATATTGGTAAAATATCAATTAAAGGCATAAAATAACTCTAATGTTATAAAATAGAGTTATCTCACATTCATCATTGTAATTATATCCTTTGTAACCATTCTCTATATAAAGAGGAGGAAATTCTTTTATCCCACATGTGTTATGGGATGTATTGTAATCCAAACCTTTTGGTATATAAGAGAGGTGAAGGAGACCCTTTTGGGTATGTGTTGATTGTAATTCATCACACATCACATGTTGTGTATGTCATTTGTACACACATTGTATGATGGAGCTTGATGTGATGCATATGTGAGGATGCCATGTAATCTTTGAGATCTTTTTCATATTAATGGAAGATGCAACCCTTCTCGTGGACGTAGCCCAATTGGGTGAACCATGTATATCTGGTGTATTCTTTTCCTTATTCTCTTTATGTTGATATGTTATTGATTGCTAAGATAGGTAAGCTAGTTTAGCTAGATCTATACTTCTAACATGGTATCAAAGCAAGTTGTTATGCTCTACCTTCTTCAGTAAATTTTTCTTTTTTCTTTTTAAGCAACATATGTTCATGATTTTACTTGGGCTCTTTATGTTTGGGGTTTTGTTACCCGATCTATAATATCCATGTGGTAGTTTTTCAGATCTGGTTTTTATTCTACATATTTTTTTTTTCTTTCAAACCCTAACCCTTGTGGAGAAGTGTTTAATGTAAATTTGGGCAGCGATTTTCAGATCCTTTTTAACACTTTCTGTGCATATTTTCAAAACATAATGCATATCTAAGTTCTTCTCGCAAAAATACTCAATTTCAAAAAAACAATCGTCTCGTTTGGGGTTCGGATGGTGGAGATGTCGCTATTTTAAATTTAGTTATTTTCCAATTTTTTTGGTGACAGCCACGCGGACTGCAGAGCGAATATTGTTTGATTGGGTGCCCAGATTTATGTTTTGTTTGGTAGGTGGATGCAGAACAACTTCTCCAGTTCCGAACATAGGTGATAATAAAAATTCCGGGAAATATTAACCGCGTTATGGTCATTGTAAATTTTATGTTTTTTCTACTTTCGGTTTTCTATTATAGAGTGACATATTCGTCTTTTAACAGCTGTTGGGATTCGGTTTTGGTGAGAAAGTTCATTTTTTTTAGTCATCTCTTATCTTGAAATTCTTGTCATGAGCTTCTTGTTGGTCACCCTATATGCTAATTAATTACAACCAACACACAGGATGCTCAATATAAATTGTCAACCCAGGGAAGTCTTTTATTTCAATGGCAATAAGCACAGTCTATGCATAAACATTTCAAGTAGATAATTAATTTAATGGAGATAAATGATCCTACCTATCTGCTCAGTCAAACTCATCTCATAGCTAAAACTAATCTAAATTATCTATCTAGGAATTCAGAATACAATTGCTTTCCTACAAATATCAATCCAGCAGTTACTGATCTAAGAATAAAATGAACTAGATTACTTTTGCAAGAAGTTAAATCCTATAATTATCAAACTACAGTATTCAATCTCTACTGATCTAAATCATCTAATAGCTACTGTAACTCAATCATAATTTGTCTAATCTAATGAATTCAAGAAAGATACAACAGCAACCAAAAACTAGAAGTAAGCTTGAACTCTAATTTGATTAATATTGGAAATCCTAGAAAGAATAAATGGCTGACAGGAATTAAGCTGAGCTTGGTTGTAACAGGTGATCTAACACACCATGCATCAAATAAACTAACCTACACACTTGACTGTCACACCACACAGTTGCAACTATTCAGGATGCAATTATAAATTACCATAAAAGAATGCAAGTATCAATCTATTGTCGCAGCTTGCAGTAACACATCTAATGTAATTCCACACCACACAACATAAAGGAAATTAACTACCTACTTAACTCGGTTATATCTGTGAGAAGGCAGGCCCTGGCCTTCTAACAGATATACCGAATATTAACACAAATTAAACACTCAGATATAAGAAAATCTGCTTCTTGGATTAACAATGAAATTACATTCACAGCTCTCTGTCTTAGCTTATACAATTAGAAATTCTCCAACCTCGGGCTCAAAACGCCTCTTTACATTTATACCCCATGACATGAAATCGTTACACCAAACTATCGGGCATCCATGAAGACGATCTTCATGCTTCCGATTTACAATGGAACTGTTACAGCCATAAGTGATCTTGAATGAAATCGTTACATTCAGGCCTGAGCTATTGCATGTTGTCGCAGCCCAGAATGGATTCGAGATGAGTAGACTGGCTGGTACTCAGATGCTCTGTTGTGACTTAGTCACAGCTGGCCATGTGGAGGAATGATCGAACTATTGCAGCGAATTGTGGAACCGAACTCAAGAAGGATAGTTGGAACCACGTGTGACTCTTCCCAAAGGCTTAACGGCTGATACACCTGTGCTTCTTAATGATTTGAATTTAACTTAATGAAATCAACACAAGTTATCATAAACCAAAGGATAGAATTCATAACCATAACAATCTTATGCATTAAATAAATGAAACAATAATGATTTATACCTGTCAGGATTCATGATCAATCTGGAAGAAAGACATACATCTGGTTTATGAAAATGCGGTGTAACAAGGCAAAAAGAGGTAATAAGTGTGGTCAAAAGGGACAATTCCAGGACCCAACATCTCCCCCCAGCTATCCATTTGCATGTCCTCATGCAACAACCGACTAGTTCGACCTTGGGTCTGATCCTCGTTTATATTTTAAAAATAAAAATAAAAATGAAGGAAATAGCAGGCCCTTGACCTTAATGATTTCTAGCTTGTCACCAGATATCTCAGTCTCTTCATTTTGCATTAGAAGTATAACAGCTTCTTTATGAGGGCCTATGTCTGTGTTGCAGCCTTGACAATTAATCTTGGAAATGCTGGTTCTTGTGTAGCAGCATTCCTCTTATGGATCCTTCTCTTAGCCTTTTCAGTCTAGATTGCAGTTTCAGCAAATACTTCTTAAGAATGTTGTTTCTTAGCAACATCTTTCTTTTGTACCTCACTCTCCACATTCTCTGTCTGAGTTACATCTTTCCACAAAAAGAAAAAATTTGAGGACACTGGTTCTTGTGTAACAACGTCCTATTCCTCAATTTCTCAAAGCTGCTGGGGTCACTTTTGAGTTACTTCAATGTTTTCTAAAAAATGAGGCTGACCCCAGGAGTGGTTCCTCCATTTATTGCCTTGATTTTGCAGATTTTTGTGCCTCTATGTCCACCACTGTAACTTCATGTCCTACCAATTTGAATATATCCCCACACTCCGGGAATACAATTTCCTTATGTCCTTCATTCCCCAGAATGGAAGATAAATTCTCCAGCTGGTCTACAGCCTCTACCATTGTATTCACATGCTTCTTTGCCTAATTCCTGCATGTTTCCTTCCATCTCTCCAATTCATTCCGAAGAAATTGCACCTCCTCCTTTAACAGATCATTTTCAAAAAGAAGATTCTCTATTTGAGGTTCTTGTGTAACAGCAGGTGATCAAAGTTTTAAGATGGCAATTTCAATGTTTACCTCGATCGAGTGAACCGCTTATGCTGCAGTAACAGTTCCAATTCTTCTCTTTTTCGCTAGACTGGACATCTAGCCCTTGCTCATCAGCCCTTCCTTTCTCCTTTGAAACAAGGAAACCTCTATAATTTTAGGAACAGGGGTGAATCCCTCTTCTTGAATTAAAGTTCTTCTTTTTCCACGGGAGGACTCAACATCCAGAACTTCTATGTTTCTTCCTTCCACTGCCTTTGTTTGATGTTCCTCTTCTGCTATTTCAATTTCAGCCAATCCAGTTTCAGCTTCCTCTATATCTAACTCCTCTTCATCCTCCAATCGATCTTTTGTTGTTCCATCCCTCCCCCCAATCGAGTCTGAGGGACTCTGGTCCTCATCCACTATTTTCAAAGAAGGTTCATGGGGTACTGTCACGTCCCCATTTTGACCCCCTTTGTATTAAATCGTAAATGATGTAAATATGGTAATTCAATCATGGTGAGGAGCTCAAGGCCAAGGCCCCACCATTGATTTGGCATTTTATGTATCGGCAATTAGAAATAGATGCCTATGGTTCTTGTGCGAGATGGGCACAATGTATATAAGACATCATGTAAATACGAATTTTAATGAAAATACCCACAACTAGCTATGCAATGCAACAAAAGAGATGGGGCATGATTCTACAAGGGAAAGGGGGGGAAATTATTTAAACCCTTGAGCCAATGGTGTTAATCCACATGTCAATGGGGAAACCCATAAACCACCAACTACCCATTTTGTCTCATGCACCCAATCATTTAATTCTTCCAAGAAATTGGTTAAGGCAGTTGATGCCTTGGAAATGAAGAAGTATGGCAGCCAATTTCGTGCATGGGAAAGCCATCAACTTGGAAATTCGTGTTTTTGCTTGTTGGGCAAGGGAACACCCACGAAATGGTGCCCAAAGCCATTATGAACAGGCAGTCTTCACTCATTCACGCAGCTGGAGCTAGCTGGGCCTTTCCCTACATGTTTTTCATCCAAATCCTGCATTTTTCCATGCCTGGAAGTTCGTTTTTTCATATATAGCAGCCTGGGAGAGAAGGGCCACGTTTTGGGGACTGTATGGAGGTCATTTTTGCCCCTGAATGCCCAGGGACGTTTTTCTAAAAACGGATTTGGCTTCCCTGGGTTGTTTCCCAACTTCCCATTTCGTTTTTGTGGGTTCCCACGTTTTTCTGAGTTAGCTGAAAACCCATCTCATGCATCTCACTGTAAAAACGTTTTATCTTGCCCCATAATGGTGTTCTGCTGTTGTGTGCATCCTCATTTTTGGTTTGAACCTGTGAATTGAAGTTTTGGAGTGGTAGGGGATAGAAGTGGCTTGATAAACCTAGTGGGGAAGACAACCTCTCAAGAAGATCAAGAGGGCTTTGGTTACTCTTCTATGCATACCCTGAGAGCACTAGATAGGGAAGGTATGGCTTGAGGGACTGTACAGCAGTGAAAAGAATACTTCCTTGTGCTGGGTGTGTAGGTATTGTGGGTGCCAAGCTAGATAGATCTTGCAAGGTTATCCCTGGCTCTGTGCTGGAGCGCACTAGCTTAGCAATTCTTCCCTTCCATGTCCTAGCAGCCTGATAAACCCAATTGCAGATTGGCTTGGCTCATCTTGGTGTATGCTTGGCTATGTGTGAGTCTGCTGTTCCCTGGTTCCTTGTAGAGATCATGCCCAGCTCGGGGGTGGCAGTGGTGCTGAGAGATTGAGGAGCACACTGGCCTATGGTTGGGTGGAACGTTGCAGTTGCATAGCTAGTTGCTTGGGACTGCCTTATTGAGATAAGTATTCTCCTGTATATTCTTGCAAAGATTTAATTGATGGATATCTGAATGTAGGGTGATGGTGTAAATGAATTTACTTCCGCTGTGTTTTTACGAGTTTATGCAATTCCATATGATCTTTTATAAATCTGCAAAGGTCTTTAATTGGTTGTTACAGAGTCTTGAATGTATGATAGATATCAACAGCATTTACTTAACTTCCGTTGTGTTTCCATTGTATAAACATATACTTGTATATATATATATTCATTTTCATTTGAATGCCTGTTTAATGAATGAATATGGGGGCTAGATGCCCGGTTTAAACCTCACGATCCTCTCCATCTAGCTGGTAGGATGGGAGGGGACGTGACAGGTACCCTTGGCAAAGCGATAAATTGTTCCCATGTCAAATTATGGTGTGCAAGGGCCATTAAAACTAATAGTTTGATTAACCCATGATTTGTGAGGGATGATAAGGGGTGTCGAGCACCTTTAACATAATAAGCCATGCATTGCAGAGATTTAAAAAGATAATATGGCATATTTAACAGCCTACGATGACGTAAATTTGATAGGAGAAAAAATTCATAGATGTAAACAACACTGTACCTACCCTCACATGTGATGTATTTCTTCAAAAAGATTGAAACTTGGTCCCAGGGATTCGGAAGGGTCTCTAAAGTTGTTCTTATCCCATTTGGTCGAATACTTTCTCTGGATTCCATAAAATCTTCAGTTGCAGTCAAATTATGGCGCTTCCGACCAAACCAACGCCTTCCGGTTCTGGGAAACCCTGTTACTTCCGCCAGTATTGCCTCTGAAACATCTATCCTTATACCTTGAACCGCTAAGTGGATGCCAGTCAGATTTTGAGCAAATTCAAGGGATACTTCCTCATGAAAACCATTCAAACGTAGGAAATACTCTGTCCATCCTGCTTCTTGAAAGATAGAAAAAACTTCTATGTTCTTGCACAGAGATTCTATCGTTAACGGTTCGTATCTCACCAGGATACCCATATTGCTGAGCTTTTGTGAAATATATTAGCGAGTGCACTAGTCATAGTTGCAGACGTCGACTGACTGCATGCAAACATGGTTGACGGATAGTTGAAGTTTGAAATGGGAGTTTGTAGAGAGGTGGCACAGTTAATAATCGCATGAGTCGGATAAAATGACGGTAATAATCATAAGTACGAGAAACAACTTAAGCATGGCTTTGGTTCAGTTGATTAGCTGCGGATTAATGATAGGGATTAACGACAAATACAATCATTATTGCTTGTTGCGTTAGTGCATTCCTAATCATGATTATGGTTAGAACCCATACCTTTAAAATTCATGCTTAGAGCCGTCATTTTGCAAGGTGGTGCCTTTCCCGGGTCACATCGCTGAGAGGATCATCAATTCGCACATGCGCTCATGAGATGGCCATTGTCAAGTGGCAAATAAAGTACATCCACGCTAGCGTAGATCATAAAAAATATGTGGTAGACAGGTAGGCCTTTTAATGTTTCTTGTGGAGAATGAAGGACACTAATACCAATGAACAGAGATATAATGAAGTTCTAATGAGGAATTGGCAGAGTCGCGGCCGCTAAGAATAAGAAAAATGGGCAAATTTAGCTGTTGCAGCCGCTCAAAATAAGAGGTACTTTTAGCAGTGTTCCAGCTTGGAGAAATAGGAAAGATAAGCAAGTCTAGCGGATGTTGCAGCTGGGTGAAATAGGAAAGATAGGCAATTTAGCGGATGTTGCAGCTATGCGAAATAGGAAAGATAGGCAATTTAGCGGATGTTGCAGCTACGCAAAAATAGGAAAGATAGGAAATTTAGCAAATGTTGCAGCTGTGTGAAAAAGGAGAATAGGAAATTTAGCAGTGGCACAACTGCTAAAGATAGGAAAAATGGGCAATTCTAGCGGATTTTATAGCTGCATGAGATAGGGAAGATAGGTAGTTTTAGCGACTGTTGCAGATGCGCGAAATAGGAAGGATAGGCAACTTGGCAATGGTGCAGCTACTAAAGATAGGAAAAATGGGCAATTTTTAGCGGATATTGCAGCTGCGCAGAAAGGAGACTTGGGCAGGATATAGTGATGTTGCAGCTACGGGAAAAAGAGATAAGCCATGTTTTGCTGAGGAACTGTTGTTGCATCATTCTTTTCTTCCAAGGAATTATTCACATAAGAGGAGGATCAACAAGAATGCCACAATCGCTCGGCCCGAGTTGCAACTGCTTCCATTCAAGTGATCTTCCACGCATAAACCTGTTCAGAGTTCTTAAAATAAATAAAAACCCATCAAAACTGAAAAATAAAATCAAATTAAAAGAAAAGAAAATGATTTATTTATATACAGAAAAATTTAAACAGAATTGCAACAGCCTGTTTCTTAAAAATTATCAAGGACAGGGAAAAGTCCTTGCTCCTGAATCAGCTGGTAATCTGGATCAGCTGCTACATGTGAAAGAAATGCATCCCTTGAAACTAGTTTATGATACAGTCGCAGCCAATGACCATTGGCCAATAATGGTGTTTTTTTTTCATCGATGGTGATCAACCAAACTGTTCCATTTTCAAACACTCTATCTATCTTGTAGGGTCCCAGCCATCTTGTACGTAGTTTTCCTTTGAAATCCCTTTTAAACCATGAATCATACAACAGATCCCAGTCTCCTTAACAGAATACTTTCTTCTTTATAAATTTGTCGTGCCACTTGGAGCGTTGTTGTTGGATCAAGGTTGTATGATGAACTGTAGTTGTGCGCTTCTCATCTAACTCATTAAGCTGATTCAAGCGGTTTATCTGAGCTTTTGTTAGATCAAGGTTTGCTTCCATGGTTGTCTTCAAAGTTATTATTTCAAATTCAATTGAGAAGACACCGTTTTTTCCATACACCAACTCATATGGGAAAAAACCAATAGTGTTGCACCATGTAGTGCGATAGGCCCATAGTGCCTCTGGAAGTCTGTCAGCCCAATCCTTACGGTGGCTTTTCACTGTTTTTATTAGAATAGCCTCAATGACCTTATTTGTACTTTCCACTTGGCCATTGTCCTGTGGATGATATGGTGAGGTTATTTTGTGCTGAATATGAAACTTTTGTAATAGGACTTCCAATTTGTGAGACACGAATTGTGGTCCACCATCCGTAATGATTTCCTTGGGTAGTCCAAGCCGAGTAAAAATTTCTTCATACAGGAAATCAATTACAGGCTGATCATTGGCTCAGACCAAATCTACAACTTCCACCCATTTAGTCATGTAATCTGTGCAAACCAAGATGTGAACTTTATGCTTCAAGGGAGGGTTGATAGGCGCTACGAAATATAGAGCCCATCTATCAAAAGGTTCAACCACAAGCTGTGGTTGAAGAGGCATTCCATCTAATCTGTTAGGCTGGCCCATCCTTTGGCCTCTATCACAAGCCTGAACATACTTTTTCGCATCTCTGAACAATGTCGGACAATAATATCCCATCCTTAAAACCTTATGACCTGTCCTTTTGTTAGCAAAATATCCCCCACAGGGCTCATCATGGCAAGCTTTTAGGATACTGAAAATTTCATCTTCTCTTACGCATCTTCTGATTTCCAGATCAATACCTGTGTAGAAAAGATTCCCATCGATCCAGTAGTATCGAGCACTCTGCTGTATAATTTTTCTTTTTTCTCTCTTCGATAGATGTGCTGGAAGCTTGCCTACAGCCAAAAAGTTAGCAATATCCACATACCAAGGGGAATGAGCTGATACTGCAAACAATTGTTCATCAAGGAAGGAATCTTCGACTAGTAAATTGTCATCACTGTTAGTAAGTCGAGATAAAAAGTCTGCAACAACGTTTTCCTTCCCTGGTCTATCAACAATTGTAATGTCAAATTCCTGTAACAGTAACAGCCATCTAGTAACTCTAGAATTCGTAATTGGTTTATTCATTAAGTATTTGATGGTTGAATGTTCAGTGTGCACAAAAGTGGAATATCCAGTAATGTAGTCTCTAAATTTGTTGATGGCTTCAACTATGGCAAGGAATTCCTTCTCTGTAATAGTATAGTTCAGTTTAGCAGGGTCCAAGTTCTTACTAATGTAATAAAATGCATAGGGAGAATGACCTTCCTGTTGTCCCAATACTACTCCAATGGAAGTATCTGAAGCATCGGATGAGATGTGAAAAGGTAGAGCCCAATTGGGCCCTCGTAAGATAGGTGTTGTAGACAGCCTCTTCTTAAGTTCAACAAACGTTGTTTGGCATGCATCATTCCAAACAAACTGTGCATCCTTCATAAACAAAGTGAACAAAGGAGAAGCTAGTTTGGAAAAAATTTCTATGAATCTTCTGTAATAGCCAGCATGCCATAAGAAGCTACGTACATATTTTTGTGTTCCAGGAGTTGGTATATTTTCAATTACCTTAATTTTGGATGGGTCTACCTGGATACCATCAGAAGAGATGAAGTGCCCCAGAATTATGCCTTCGCTCGTCATCATATGGCACTTTTCAATGCTTAAAGATAGCTGCTTTGTTCACAATGTTTCAAAACCTTTTCTAAATTTTTCAATGCTTCTTCGAAACTACTACCGTATGGAGTGAAGTCATCCATAAAAATTTCCATGCAGTCATTTACCATCTCTGAAAAGATTCCAGTCACTGCTCTTTGAAATGTGGTTGGTGCATTACACAACCCAAAAGGAAGTACCCTGTATGCAAAAGTGCCCCAGGGACAGTTGAAAGTGGTTTTGTCTTGGTCTTATGGAGCAATCTGGATGTGGTTATAGCCACTAAATCCATCCAGAAAGGAAAAATACTTCTTCCCATACAAGGTATCAAGGACCTGATCAATAAAAGGTAGGGGGAAGTGGTCTTTCTGCATTGCTTTGTTCAATTCTCTGTAATCCACACAGACCCTCCATTTCCCATTCTTTTTTGGTACAATCATGATTGGAGAAACCCACTCGCTGTCTGAAATTGGGAATATAAACCCTGCTTCCAAAAATTTTTGGATTCCTCTTTCACTATGTCCCTTAGGTTCGGGTTCATCCTTCGTTGTGGTTGGCACACTGGCCTAGAGTCACTCTTGATATAAATGTGATGGGTGCAAAGATTAGAAGGAATAGCCTTCATATCTATGTACTCCCATGCGAAAGATCCCTTGTGCTTTTTGAGCAAAGTGATCAGTTGTTCCAGCTCATTGGGCACAAGATTTGGATTTATGTTCAATTTTTTTCCTGGCTCAATTTCTACTGAGACAATTTTTGAATTTTTAAGTACTGGAATTATATTGGCATCACTGACTAGATTTTCTTCTGTCAAATTTTCTTGTTCTATTTCATCTAATGCACTGTTCAGAATTTGGTAGACATGTTTATTGACAGACGTGGGCTCACTGATGATACTATTAATGGTGTCATCCTCTATTTCATCTTTGAAATTTAAGGCTCTCCCTATCGTTAACAATGGTTGAACGCCTTCCTCCTCCTCCAAATCCACCCAAAGTGGAGTTTCAGTTTCTAATCTTGGTCTGACTAGAGGATACAAAGTCGGGATTTTAATATCAGTCCCGTCTGAGATATTCATGGACCCCGAACGACAGCTGATATAGGAATCCATTGTGGCTAACTAAGGTCTTCCCAAGATCAGCGAGTGTCCCCCCAACTGCGACTTCGGCTGTAACACCAAAACGTCCGCAGGGTATTCCCACGAGTCAACAAAGATTACCAGGTCATCCAGGATTCCCTCGGGCTTGATCATCGATCTGTAAGCAAGTTCTAAAATGGTAGGGGTTGGCCGAAGATTAGTGAGTCCAAGTTTCTTCACAGTTTCTATGGTCATAACATTGATAGTCTCTCCTAAGTCTACCAATACATTGGGGATCTGCGTGTTTCCTATGTGAACTGTAACAGTAAGGTTTCCAGGGTCATCGTATTTTTCCACAGGAGTCTTCCCCATTATTAATTCGGAAAGGTTTCCCAATACATGGACAGTGGGAGGATCCCTAGGCTTTCTTCCTGGTTTCTTTACACATATATCTCTAATGGTCTTGGCATAAATGGGCACGTCATGGAGGACTTGTAACAATGGGATTTTGACATACAAATTCTTCAATTCTCCTAAGAGATTGAATCGAAGTTGTTCCACTGTTTTCTGCAAGGCCAATCATTCAGGATATGGCGGTTCTTGATTTGTTTTTATTGTATTCATTAATGCTTCAAATAATCAAAAGTAAAATGAAATCAAAAAAATCAACTACTATCTATGCCTATAAATTACCATCCCCGGCAACGGCGCCAAAATGTTGGTCACCCTATATGCTAATTAATTACAACCAACACACAGGATGCTCAATATAAATTGTCAACTCAGGGAAGTCTTTTATTTCAATGGAAATAAGGACAGTCTATACATAAACATTTCAAGTAGATGATTAATTAAATGGATATAAATGATCCTACCTATCTGCTCAACCAAACTCATCTCATAGCTAAAACTAATCTAACTTATCTATCTAGGAATTTAGAATACAATTACATCTCTACAAATATCAATCCAGCAGTTACTAATCTAAGAATAAAATAAACTAGATTACTTTTGCAAGAAATTAAATCCTATAATTATCAAACTATAGTATTCAATCTCTATTGGTCTAACTCATCTAATAGCTACTGTAACTCAATCATAATTTGTCTAATCTAATGAATTCAAGGAAGATACAACAACAACCAGCAACTCGAAGTAAGCTTGAACTCTAATTTGATTAATATTGGAAATCCTAGAAAGAATAAATGACTGAAAGGAATTAAGCTGAGCTTGGTTGTAACAGTTGATCTAACACACCATGCATCAAATAAACTAACCTACACAGTCGACTGTCACACCACATAGTTGCAGCTATTCATGATGCAATTATAAATTACCAGAAAAGAATGCAAGTATCAATCTATTGTCACAGCTTGCAGTAACACATATAATGCAATTCCACACCACACAACATAAATTAAATTAACTACCTTCTTAACTCGGCTATCTCTGTGAGAAGGCGGGCCCTAGCCTTCTAACAGAGATGTCAAAGATCAATCTATTTTCTGGTTTTTTCTGTGTAGTATCCTGCAACTTTTCCTTTTTTTTTTCTGAGTTCTGCTGGGTGTTGGGAGGCTGATTGGGAATGGACTTTCCTCTTTTTGTTTTTATATCACTATTCATTAACTTTAATTTTCTCTGAAAGTCATCAACAACATTCTGATAGCCTATCTAATATTGCTTTGAATCTAGCTCTAGAATAGGACTAGTATTTTCTTGGCTGAAAAAATCATGTTCTCTCTCAGTCAAATATATTTCATGGTCAAGGTCATCAAAGTGGTGGATCTAGTTGTCCATTGGATCTTCCCGTCCTTCTTCATCCACTAAATTTTATGGGAAGGGAGGTCTTATTTGCTGATCATCAGGGTTTCTTTGGTTTCTTTGAGGAAATTTCCTTCTGAAGTTAGGATTCCTTACCTGATTCTCAGGTTGCTCTCTGTTGGGTGGTTTGTTGTCTAGGGATAGACTGTCCATCAGCTTCTCCATTGTCTTCATCATCATTTCAAACATAGCATCACTAGAAGAGGAAGAGGCAGAAGTGGATGGTTGGTTTTCGACTCTTTTCTTCTCTGTTTCCACCCTACTTTTCATTTTCCCTAAGGCCAACATGTTTTCCTCTACTTCTAGAGAATCTGTTAACATTGCAGACAAGGTGGCTGACTTTCTCTCTCTCAGCATACATGAAAAATATCCATCAAATGCATCTGCATAATGGATTTCATCAGCACCTACCAAGGGTTTTATATCAGCTGGGATAGAGTTGTACACCCTCATAAACCTACTAGAAAACTCATGGACATATTCAAAGTTTCCCTTCTTCAAATGGTCTTACTGGGATAGAATTTGCAGAGGGCTCTTCTTTGCTTCCCACCTATCTAAAAAAGTGTTTGGAAAGCTTCAAAGGTAGGGATAGATGTTGTTGGTAGGTCTTTGAACCATCTCTTAGCTTGCCTAGACAAACTCTGTGCAAACATCCTCATCTTTGCATCATCATGATCTACTTCCTCCAAATCAATAAAATCTTCAAACCTATCCATGTGTTGTCTTGCTGTAAAGTTTCCATCTCCATCATACAAAGAAATTCTCTGGGAATAGTTTTGAGGGAGGTCATGCAAAACAGCTGGCAAATCCAAGGGTGCAAACCTAGCTGCCATTGGCCTGGGTAGATTTGGTAGTAGAACAGGTGGATTTTGTGGTGCAATAGCGTTCTGATGAAGATTATGAACAGGGTTTGTGATATGAAGTTGAGAGGTTTGGAAATGAGGCTTACTTCTTTTGACTTTAACAGTGCTTGGAAAAATACACCACATAGGGTCTAGCAAGTATGACTCAGATTTATTAGATTGGACTCGATTTGCTTTAAATCTGGTTCTGATTTTGATTTTAATAAAGGTATCCCAACATTTACTTCTAAATCCGAATCATGAAAACCATATAACTCTTTTCCAGACAAATATTTTTCAGTGTTAGAGGTGCTAGCTTTCTCTTTTCCAACCCTATGTCTAAGCAAATTTTTTGGGTTATCCACACCTAGCAAAATCTCAGAGATAGGATGACCTCTTGTATGTATTCTTCTAGAGGCCAAGATGTCTGCTGAAACCTTCTTGGGACATCAATGTGGAGTCACCGGGGAAAATTGTACAACCTTCTTTAAATGCAGAAATCTCTGTTTGCCTACAGAAATCCCCACTTTCTACGAAAACTGGAACTCTTTGTCATTCCTCCCAGGGATAATGAAACATTCGTTCCCCAACAACGGTGCCAATATGTTAGCACTCCAAATGTGCCTTAAGGTTGTAGAAAATCCACTTGCAGGTAACCACATAACTACTTTAGGAAAGGGAGTTGGCTTCTACCTTTCCAGAGAGGGATCTCTCAATGTTGTTTAATAGGGCCAGATACATGAAATAAACTAAAATCAGATTTTTTTGTTTGGTTGAAACAAGGTGAACATTCATTGGGCAATGGAGTCAAACACTTATGAAGTTGAAGTGGCAATGCTTTGCAAATAATTCATAACAGAGGTAGGGTAACTACCTCTTTACAGTCAAAACGTTGTTTTTCTGGTGGAAGAGAAGAAAATTAGAACAATCCATTAACAAAGAGCATTATTAGATGAATTTTGTATCAACTTTAGTAGAAAATAGTTTGTGTATGCTTGGAATCAAAGAAACAGATCATACTCATATGAATTCTTCTTCAATACACACTTATCTAAACATGAAATAAAACAATATGAAGTAGATAACAAGGAAACAATTCACATGAAGAAGAAGAAGGCACAGACTACAAATTAAATAACACAAGAATCTCTGCTCAAAATACTTGCTCGGCTCTGCCAATTTTATTAAAGGAGCATATCAAAACACATACACAAAATCCTCACAAGTTCCAATAGGTTTCCCATATTTCTCAACTATCTTCCACTGCTCGGGAATTGGAAGGTCTGACGTGGCTACTTCCTTTAGCAATACTCGCATTTCTGTGTGGTCTTTATTAGAATAGTTCCTGAGATGTGCACAGGTCTCCTTGAAGACTAACCCCAACTCAAATTCTTTTGCCAACTTTTCTACTACTGTTTTGCCAGTCAGTGGTTGATTCATGTCAACAAATACTTCCTGATCCATTCTACATTCCCAAATCCTTCCTTTCTATTCTTCTTGGGTTATCTTGGTGCCATCTTCTTCCCAAAATAGAGGAATACCTTTCTTAAATAAGGGATCAAACACTTCCCTGAAAAGTTTCACCTGGTGTGCTAAGATGTCCATTTTTGCTTGAATAGTATCCAGCTGATCATGTTTGTTCATTACTCTCCTAGCCCAAATGATAATGGAAAACCTCTCTTTAATGTTAGCATCCTTTAATTCATTTTCAGTTAAGCCATTCAGGAATTCTATGGCATTTTCTGCACTCTCAATTGGCTTCTTATTTAGCTTCTCCTTTACTACAGTCATGCTCTGTCTGGATAGCTTAATCGCAGCTTCCTTTTCCGAAATGAAGTCAAGGTATGGCCTTAACTTCTCTGCACCTGTAATAATCTCATCCCAAATGACTTTTTTTGCTTACTGTAAAGAGGTCTGACCTGTGGCCTGCTTTGCTATCTCTCCATTTTGGACCTCTATCTCTTGGTACTTGGTTTCCCAGGCCTCCTTTTCCTGTTCTGCCTTGGTCATCAGGGTTTTTAGATTTATGTTTTGCTTCTTCAGCCTTTATAATTCCATGTCTCTTAAAATTGCTTGAGCCATAGCCCCTACAAGGGATAAATCACCAGCTTCTATGGAGGAGGGTGTGGCCATGTTCTCCAATTCTTTCTCCTTCTCCAGCAACTTCTTCTCAAGATCTTCATACTTGGATTTTAAATCATTTTCACTTTCCCCCACAAGATCTATATCTACCTGCCATTGTTTCTCTTTCTCTACAAATTTCAGTAGTTTGGCCTTGCAGTCTGTTAGCTCATTTTGTAGCTTTTCTCTCTTCTCCTCCAGCTCTGTCAATTCAGAAGCTTCCACCAGCTGGGTGGAGGGGATTTTCACTTCTTCTTCAGTGACTGAATGATTTTATATTTGTCATTTAGCAGGTTTTGGATGCCATCTCTTTTGTCAACTTGACCTTCAGTGGCTACTAACTCATTTTGCAACTTCTTAATATGTCCTTTGAGGGCCTTGTTCTCCACTCTTTCCTACCTGAGCTGATTCCCCATCTTAATCTTATTTTATTGCAAATTGGACAGTTCCAGAGCATCCTTTAACAGCTTGGCATAAATGACCTCCCCAGTTTCTTTGTGCAAATTTATCATATCGGGGACAGGGATGTCTTCCAAATTCATCTTTAGTTCCGTAGCTTTGTTTTTGGTAGCCAAAGCCAAATTTAAGGTGTTCTGAGCATGGCTTCTGCTGGCTACCAAAGAAACCTCTTTGCAAGAGATTTGCCTCACCTCTACATATAATTTAGAATCTTCTGAGGATTCCTCTGCACTTTCTTTATACTCTTTTAGCAACTCTGCTCTACTTTTGCTTTGGGCAGCAGGTTCAGCAGCTGATTTGCTGAATATGTACTCCCTGACCTCAAAGGTAGGAATATGGATCCTCACCTACTTCTTTTTAGCTTGTCATGTGGCCACTGGCACCAATTGTTGCTCAGGATCTTCTACCTTTTTCCTTTTTGAATCCCTCTCTCCACCTTCATCTACATCCATGGGATCAATGCCTCCCAACTTGCTAGATTCTCCCGAGCTACTGGAAAGGGGTAAAGCTGTCTCAACTGTTGGTTCCAAGCTGGAGCTGCCAATTTGGGGAAATGTGGCCTTTTGCACTAGAGAAGAGGGGTCATCTCGCATATCTATATCCATTTGGGTTTTTCCAGGATACTCCAACAAATTTGCAGTCTTGGCCAACCCTGAAATTTCAAAATGTACAAAAGATTTCCTGTTAGTCTCCTTTCTCCTATCTGAGATGATGTGGTGAGGGTCATAATTTATGGTTGATTTTTCCCTGAATCCCATATTTGTCATCATATGCTCAATGGTAGGAATGGAAGTCTTGTTTTTAACAACGAATGGGCCTACAACCCATGGAAAGGTGATATCTGAAGCCTTCTTGTCATCCAAGAAATGCTCAACCTCCACCTTCAGCTTCTGTCTGACGAACTCTAGTGTAAACAGTCTGGGGGTTAGGAAAGCTAGCAGCACATAGGGTGCATGGGAAAACCCATAAACTCTAATTGATGTGTTGTGTTCTGAGAGGAACTAGTCATGAATCCTCTTCTCTGAGAGGAATCCTCTTCACGAATCATGAAAACACTGCCAACCATCGATCTCGACCTTAGCTTCATCCTGATCATCAAATAGTACGGCCCCTACCAGGTTCACAGATTTGGATTGCATTGGTGCCCCGTGCACGTAAAATCTGCGAACAAATCTTCCACCGTAGATCTCAATTCCACCAGATTTGCGTCGTCTAAACTTGCGGTCCCTACCAAAAGTTCATAGATTTGGAAATGTCAATTCCCCATGCATGTCACATCGGTGAACTACTTGCTGGCCGTAGATCTATCCTCCCTGTCGTTGATCAAAATTCTAATTTTCTCATGGGATAAACACTCTGCCTCCGCTTAAAGCACCTCTTCTTACTTGTGCGATAAAAGATCAGGGTTGTCGATCTCTGTCGCCACAGATCTACGTCCTCTATTTTTCGCCATCACTTAACTAGAGGCAGACCTTTGCATTCTAATCCTTTTACAACGTTTAAAACTTAGGGCCTTTGATTATTTCATATTCCAGCTACAACTGCGCATCCCGAGCTCTCACTTGGCATCTCTTGGGTCTTATGAACCAAAAATTGAGGCCATTATTTGTTATTTTCAGGGATTCAACCCTCACCTATCCGAGACAAAACTGGTGTCAAAAACTGGCTCCAATTGGGGATGCTATACTCCCTGTCAGGTAGCAAAGAACCCGCAAACCTAGTGCCTAATCCATTGGGCTATTTTTCAAAACTTCAAAACACTGTCACTGCTTTTCTGTATGCAAAAATCAAAATAAAGAAATGGCTACCCCTCCAGATTTCAAGGCCTTCACCTCGGGCTTCAAATACTTTGGTTCACCACATGTACTAATAAAAATGTAAATCAATATATACAACATATGATACAAAATTTACCTGCCACCCTTAGGACAAGTAATGCTTCAGAACCTGCCATTCACTAGACCTCCTGTCAATGGAGACCCATCTTGATGCTCCAGAAGGAAAGAATTGACACCTCTATTTGTTACAATGATGTATGGACCCATCCACATATCGTCAAACTTTCCATGCTTATCTTCTCTAGGAGAATCCCACTTCAATACCAAATCATCAACCTTGAATTACTCTTCTTTCACCTTCCTATCAAAAGTATTCTTCATTTTCTCTTGGTGCACTTGCACTCTGTCATAGGCTTTGTCCCTTCCTTCATTCAATTCTATTATCTGATTTATTCTCCTCTACATATGGTTGGGATCATATTCATGCCCCTGTAACAGCTTCATGAATGGCACTCCCAAGGATGTTGGAAAGACAACCTCAGCTCCATATACTAGATGGAATGGTGACATCCCAATTGCTCTCTTTGTGCTAATCCCGTCTTCCCACAAAGCGTATTTCATCTTTGTATGCCAAGCCCTTTTGTTCTCCTCTAACAGCATCTTGATTATCCTTACTAGGCTCTTGTTAGAAGAATTAGCCAATCCATTCCCCTGTAGATAATAGGCAGTAGAATGGTTCATATTTATGTGGTACTTATGGCATAAACTTATCATCTTCTTAGACTTGAAGGAAGCTGCATTATTTGTCACAATTCTTCTTGGGAAGCCAAACCTTGCCAGAATGTTCTTCTCTAGAAAGTTCATGATTACAACATCAGTTGCTCTCCTAGTGGGTATGGCCTCAATCCATTTTTTGAAATAATATGTGGCTATCATAATCCACCCGTGTTGGCCTAAAGAATTTGGGTTGATTTCCACAATGAAGTCTAACCCCCACTACTGAAAAGGTGCCTCTATTGAAACTGGGTTAAGAGGAAGTGAAACCAATTTCCTCTTACCATCAAAGATCTGACATTGATGACAGGTGGTAGTCTCTTTGTACACATCAGAAAACATAATAGGCCAATAAAAACCATCCCTTGGAATTTTATTTGTTGTTACCTTCCATGAATGGCGCCCTCCACAGTCTCCCTTATGAAAATCTTTCATCGTTTTTTGAGCTTCATTCTCCAACAAGAAATTCAACAATACACCACCTGGGTCTTTCCAATATAAGTATTGGTTCATGATCCAGAACTTTGCAGCCTTTAGCTTTATGGATCTATCCCTAGTCTTACTCAATGATGCAGGAGCTTGTAGATTTTGTAGTACATACACAATCTCAGTGTACCAAGGAGACATAGAAAACTCTGGCATTACTTGCATCCCTGTGTCTAGCTGGTTTGAATAATTGGACAAGAAGTTGAGCTGCAAAGATTCATAATTAGCGTTTGTCATCATTATGGCCAGCCCCTGTCACTCAATCAACTCGGCAGGCTTGAACTCAATATCATACTCCAGCAACACAGCAATACATTTGGCTCTCTTCCCTTCAGGATCTGGTTGGGTAAGGATACTCTTTACTGCATTATTGGGAACATGTGCCACAATGTGTGAATGAAGAATGTATACCCTGAAGTCTTTCAAATATTTCACCATCAAAGAATCTTTTTATCTGCATATCATCATCAAAGACCCGCCAATACTTGGAGTTGTCTAGAATTGATGGTATGTTCACAACCCAAACTTCATACTTCTTCTGAGAATAGATAGGAGTCTTGAAACCCCTAGTAGTAGTAGCCAAAGAGTCTGCCACCTAATTTTCAATTCTGGGTATCACCCTGATTTTATGCTCTGAAAAATAGTTTCCAAATATGTCCCAGACCTCATTTATGTATGCTCTCATCCTGGGATGTTTGGTCTGGTAACTGTCATTCACCTAGTTTACCACCAGCTCTGAGTCTCCAAGCACTTCTATTCTTTTAGCCCCCATATCTCTCAAAGTCTGCAAACCCAGCAACAAGGCCTCATACTCAGCCACATTATTAGTGCATTCAAAGGTCAATTTGTAAGACAAAGCTTTAAATTCTATGTCTCGAGATATGATCCAAACCCCTGCACCAACTCCATTTTTACTCAAAGATCCATCAAAATAGATGGTCCACAAACCTTCTTCATTTTGTTTCATTTCCAAGACTTCTTACCTCTGTGCAAACTCTTTATCTTCCTCAACTTCAATATGTATATGAATTTAAGGATCAGTGTGTGGTCCATCATTAAAAAATATGGAATGCCCCAAGTCAGTGTCAACAACATAGATGGGATGGTTTTCAGGCTTATCTAGGCTGCTAACCACATAGGCTAACCTCTTTTCTCTGTACAATCTTATGTTTCCTCCAAACAAAGGTATAGTAGCATATGACATATCCATCTACAAAGTCCCCTTCAAATTTGTTGCCCAAGACCTGGACAACAGCATGTCAAACTTGGAAAGAATGTCAGCAACTACCACATCCATCACAATGCTTTTGGCTATAATTTGTGCTAGGATCACTACCATGTCCTTTATCAACCCCAGACATCTGACATTTCTGGAATCAAAGGAATATAGGTCTTTATAGGGCCTAGTAACCTCCAAACCCAAACTTTCCACCACTGTCTTTGGCATTAGATTGTGAGAGGCACCAGAATCTATTATAGCATTGTGCATAATCATATCATGGATGTTTAGAATTACTTAAAAGGGGGGAACATCTTCATCCTCTGTATTTTTAGTTTTGGATCCAAAGACAATGGTGGGAGCATCATCTGTCACTTCCAAAATTTATGGATGACAATCACCATGATTCTTGACCATCTTAGCAATCTCTTCCCTATATTCATTGTTTCTTAACAGCTCATTAAAGAGGATAGATATTTTGACCTTTGACAACTCAGACTTCAAATTGAAGGATGAAACTAGTTTGCCTATAACAATGGGCTCTAACTGCTTAGTTTCTTTTGACTGTTGTTCTTTATTTTCTGGTTTTTTCTGTGTAGTAGTATCCTTCTGCTTTTCCTTTTGCTTTTCTGAGTTCTTTTGGGTGTTGGGAGGCTGATTGGGACTAGACTTTCCTCTATTTTTTGTTATATCACGATTCCTTAGCTTTAATTTTCTCTTAAAGTCATCAACAACATTCTGATAGCCCATCAGATATTGCTCTGCTAGCTTTGGAATAGGACTAGTATTTTCTTGGGTGAAAAAATCATGTTCTCTCTCACTCAAATATATTTCATGGTCAAGGTCATCAAAGTGGTGGATCTGGTTTTCCATTGGATATTCCCATCTTTCTTCATCCACTAAATTTTCTGGGAAGGGGGGTCTTATTTTCTGATCATTAGGTATTCTTTG
Organism: Larix kaempferi; assembly: GCA_027924585.1. Lineage (NCBI taxonomy): Eukaryota > Viridiplantae > Streptophyta > Pinopsida > Pinales > Pinaceae > Larix > Larix kaempferi. Next base: position 10,604,762 of record BSBM01000101.1, on the reverse strand, counting down.
GTTTCTTTAAGGAAATGGCCTTCTGAAGTTAGGATTCCTCACCTGATTCTCGGGTTGCTCTCTATTGGGTGGTTTGTTGTCTAGGGCCAGCCTGTCCATCATCTTCTCCATTGTCTTCATCATCATTTCAAACCTAGCATCACTAGAAGAGGAAGAGGAAGAAGTGGATGGTTGGTTTTCTACTCTTTTCTTATCTGTTTCCACCCTACTTTTCATTTTCCCTGAGGACATCATGTTTGCCTCTACTTCTAGAGCATCTATTAACATGGCAGACAAGGTCGATAACTCTCTCTCTCTCTCAGCATACATGAAAAATCTCCATCAAATGCATCTGCATATTGGAGTTTAGCAACACCTACCAAGGGTTTTATATCAGTTGGGATAGAGTTTTACACCCTCAAAAACCTACTAGAAAACTCATAGACAGATTCAAAGTTTCCCTTCTTCAAATGGTCATACTGGGATAGAATTTGCAGAGGGATCTTCTTTGCTTCCCACCTCTCTAAAAAAAGTGTTTGGAAAGCTTCAAAGGTAGGGATAGATGCTGCTGGCAGGTCTTTGAACCATCTCTTAGCTTCCCCAGATAAACACTATGCAAACAGCCTCATCTTTGCATCATCATGATCTACTTCCTTTAAATCAATAAAATATTCAAACCTATCCATGTGTTGTCTTGCTGTAAAGTTTCCATCTCCATCATACAAAGAAATTATCTGGGAATAGTTCTGAGGGAGGAAAACAGCTGGCAAATCCAAGGTTGCAAACCTAGCTGCCATTGGCCTAGGTGGATTTGGTGGTACAACAGGTGGATTTTTTGGTTTAGTAGGGTTCTGATGAAGATTATGAACAGGGTTTGTGATATGAGGCTGAGAGGTTTGGAAATGAGGCTTACTACTTTCAACTTTAACAGTGCTTGGAAAATTACACCACACAGGGTCTAGCAAGGATGACTCATATTTATTTAGATTGGACTCTGTTTGCTTTAAGTCTGGTTCTGATTTTTATTTTAATAAAGGTATCCAAACATTTACTTCTAAATCCGAATCATGAAAACCATATAAATCTTTTCCAGACAAATATTTTTTAGTTTTAGAGGTGCTAACTTTCTCTTGTCCAACCCTATGTCTAAGCAAATTTTTTGGGTTATCCACACCTAGCAAAATCTCATAGATAGGATTACCTCTTGTATGTATTCTTTTGGAGGTTAGGATTTTTACTAAAACGTTCTTGGGAAAACAATGTGGAGTCGCCAGGACAAATTGTACAACCTTCTTTAAATGCAGAAATCTCTATTTTCCCACAGAAATCCCCACGATGCCAATATGTTAGCACTCCAAATGTGCCTTAAGGTTGTAGAAAAGCCACTTGGAGTTAACCACAGAACCACTATAGGAAAGGGAGCTGTCTTCTACCTTTCTAGAGAGGGATCTCTCAATGTTGTTTAACAGGACCAGATATATGAAATAAACTAAAATCAGATTTGTTTGTTTGGTTGAAACAGGGTGAACATTCATTGGGAAATGGATTCAAACACCTATGAAGATGAAGTGGCAATGATTTGCAAATCATTCATAACAGAGGCAGGGTAGCTACTCATTTACAGTCAAAAAGTTTTTTTTCTGGTGGAAGAGAAGAAAATTAGAACAATCCATTAACACGGATCATTATTAAATGAATTATGTATCAACTTTAGTAGAAAATAGTTTGTGGATGCTTGGAATCAAAGAAACAGAGCATAGTCATATGAATTCTGCTTCAATACACACTTATCCAAACATGAAATAAAACAATATGAAGTAGATAACAAGGAAACAATTCATGTGAAGAAGAAGAAGGCACAGACAGCAAATTAAATAACACAAGAATCTCTGCTCAAAATACTTGCTCGGCTCTGCCAATTTTATTAAAGGAGCATATCAAAACACATACACAAAAGCCTCATGGGTTCCAATATCTTTCAACCCTTTTCATCTCAATTACATATGAATATATAGCTCTCTTCATCCCTTAGGCTCGAATCTCTCAAACAGAAAATTGTTACAAAATTTGTGACACCTGTACAGACAGGTCTACCACCTTCAAGAATTGGTTACAATAGAATTAAGTGCTGGCAAATTAGGCTCAGCGACCTTTACAATTTTCACTGGGCATTTTTACTAACTAGCAACAGATTCTAGTAACTAAACAGAAAACTTAGGTGACTAATTCTTCGAGCCACCATCCTCCATGATCTTTGAATCTTCAAGCATGCAGTTTCAGCTTGGCCTTCCCATATTTCTCAACTGTCTTCTTCTGCTCTGGAGTTGGCAGTTCTGACGTGGCTACTTCCTTTAGCAGTACTTGCATTTCTGTGTGATCTCTATAAGAATAGTTCCTGATATGTGTACAAGCCTCCTTGAAGACTAACACCAACTCAAATTATTTTGCCAACTTTTCTACTACTGTTTTGCCTGTCAGTGGTTGATTCATGTCAGCAAATCCTTCCTGATCCAGTTTGCATTCCCAAAGCTTTCCTCGATATTCTTCTTGGGTTCTCATGGTTCCATCTTCTTCCCAAAATACTGGAACACCTTTCTTAAATAAGGGATCAAACATTTCCCTGAAAAGTTTCACCTGGTGTGCCAAGATGCCCATTCTTGCTTGAATAGTATCCAACTGATAATGTTTGTTCATTACTCTCCTATCCCAAATGATAATGGACATCCTGTCTTTAATGTTAGCATCCTTTAATTCATTTTCAGTTAATCCATTCAGGAATTCTATGGCATTTTCTACACTCTCAATTGGCTTCTTATTTAGATTCTCCTTTACTGCAGTCATGCTCTGTTTGACTAGCTTAATCATAGCTTCCTTGTCCAAAATGAAGTCAATGTATGACCTTAACTTCTCTTCCCTTGTAATAATCCCATACATAATGACTTGTTTTGCTTCCTGTAAAGAGGTCTGACCTGTGTCCTGATTTGTTAACTCTCCATTTTTTACCTCTATCTCCTAGTACTTGGTTTCCCAAGCCTCCTTTTCCTATTCTTCCTTGGTCATCAGGGTTTTCAGATTGATGTTTTGCTTCTTCAGCCTTTCTACTTCCATGTCTCTTAAAATTGCTTGAGCCATAGCCCCTAAAAGGGATAAATCACCAGCTTCTATGGAGGACAGTGTGGCCATGTTCTCCAATTCTTTCTCCTTCTCTAGTAACTTCTTCTCAAGATCTTCAGACTTGGCTTTTAAATCATTTTCACTTTCCCCCACAAGAGCTATATATACCTATCATTGTTTCTCTTTCTCTACAAATTTCAGTAGTCTGGCCTTGTAGTCTGTTAGCTCATTCTGTAGATTTTCTCTCTTCTCCTCCAGCTCTGTCAATTCAGAAGCTTCCACCAGCTAGGTGGAGGGGATTTTCAGCTTCTTCTTCAGTGACTGAATGATGTTATATTTGTCATTTAGCAGGTTTTGGATGCCATCTCTTTTGTCAGCTTGACCTTCAGTGGCTACTAACGCATTTTGCATCTTTTTAATCTATCCTTTGAGGTCCTTGTTCTCCACTCTTTCCTGCCTGAGTTGATTCCTCATCTTGTTCTTATTTTCTTGCAGCTTGGACAGTTCTAGAGCAGCCTTTAACAACTTGGCATATATGACCTCCCCAGTTTCTTTGTGCAAATTTATCATATCGGGGACAGGGATGTCTTCCAAATTCATCTTCAGTTCCGTAGCTTTGTTTTTGGTAGGTAAAGCCAAATTTAAGGTGTTCTCAGCATGGCTTCTGCTGGCTACCAAAGACACCTCTTTGCTGGAGATTTGCCTCAACTCTGCATATAACTTAGAATCTTCTGAGGATGCCTCTGCACTTTCTTTATACTCCTCTAGCAACTATGCTCTGTTTTTGCTTTGGGCAGCAAGTTTAGCAGCTGATTTGCTGAATATGTACTCCCTGACCTCAAAGGAAGGAATCTGGATCCTCACCTACTTCTTTTTAGCTTGGCCTATTGCCACTGGCACCAATTGCTACACAAGATCTTCTACCTTTTTCCTTTTTTAATCCCTCTATGCACCTTCATCTACATCCATGGGATCAGTGCCTCCCAACTTGTTGGATTATCCCAAGCCACTGGCAAGGGCTACAACTGTCTCAACGGTTGGGGCCAAGCTAGAGATGCCAATTTGGGGAAATATGGCATTTTGCATTAGAGAAGAGGGGTCATCTTGCATATCTATATCCATCTGGGTTTTTCTAGGATACTCCAACAAATTTGCATACTCGTCCAGCCCGGAAATTTCAGAATGTACAAAAGCTTTCTTGTTAGTCTCCTTTCTCCTGTGTGAGATGATGTGGTGAGGGTCATAATTTATGGTTGCTTTTGCCCTGAACCCCATATTTCTCATCATATTCTCAATGGTTGGAAGGGAAGTCTTGTTTTTAACAATGAATGGGCCTACAACCCATGGAAAGGTGATATCTAAAGCCTTCTTGTCATCCAAGAAATTCTCAACCTCCACATTCAGCTTCTGTCTGATGAACTCTAGTGTAAATAGTCTGGTGGTTAGGAAAGCTGGCAGCACATAGGGTGCATGGGAAAACCCATAAACTCTAATTGATGTGTTGTATTCTAGGAGGAACCAGTCACGAATCCTCTTCTCTGGGGAAGGTTGCAGCAACTCCTTCCTTTCAATTAATACCCTGGGCATTTTCCTTTGAAAGATAACAGTGTAGACTTCAGACATGATGTTGTTCATGAACCTAGTGTTGTCTGTAAGTGTCTCCTGAGTGAGCATCACCTCAAGCATCTGCAAATTCTCTCCATTGAAGGACAAAAACATCCTTAGTAGATAGAACTGAAACCCAAAGCTTCTGGTTTTGAGGAATTCTACTCACTGAGAATGGATTTTCTTAGCTAGGGCCTCATCAAACCTAAGACGGGCACATTGGGTGGACTGACTAGGCTCCTCAAGCTCAAGAGGACATGTGCTCATGACAAAAAGCAGGCTTATCAATGGTTCAATGATATACATGTAATTGTCTAATCCTAAGAATTGAGCTAACATGGTGATGACACATTTGGATTCTTCAGTGAACAGACTGACTTCACTAGGGAAGGGTTGGTTCTAGAAAGAGACATTTGGTTGTAGTCTAGCATAGTAGAAACTTTTCTTAAGGTCAGTTGGGGCTTGTCTTAAATGCTGGATTAGGGCTTCCTCTATATACTCCTTGGCCTTTAGGCAGAATTCGTTTGGGATTGATAGGGTCGTCCTAACAGTGAGGGGGTTTATTTGGCACAAGATCTGTGAGTTGGAGGCGTCCATAATCACCCTCTCAGAAGAGGAGTAATTGGAGGTGCACCAATCAACAAACTAGGGACAGTTTGGGGTTTGGTTGATTGCAAATGAATTGAAAAACGTTTGGTAAACCTTATGCATGTCAACATTCCCCTCCCTAATCAGCTTTAGCCTATCCTCAGCCATCTCAATGTGTTGTTTATCAGCACTGTGTCATAGATCTCGGCGTCTCTATCCTCAAACAAATCCCCTATCCTCTGGTGTTCAAAACCAAGGGGCTCTATCTCACTTAGTTCAACCATTAAATAGTTTTGCAGTGGGGGACGAGAGGCCTACCTGGTTATCGATAGTTGGTCTGAGAATATGTTGAGTTGTCGGCTTCTACATAGTATTTTGTCGTTTTCAAATGCAACCAACTCAAACAGTGCTCAAATCCCCATGCATTCCATTTTATATTATTTATGATTTCTTATAAGTCTTGCATCTTCTGCAGCAAAGGTGTTTCTTCAACCATCCATCTGTAATATCTACACTGGGACATAGATCTCCCTCACCCTTTAACTCCACGATCTTTCGTGGCTTCGAATCCTTCCTCATGTTTCCTTTCCTCGAACTTAGATCCATGAAAACGTTGCCAACCGTCGATCTTGACCTTATATTCATCCTTACCGTCAAACAGTGCAACCCCTACCAAGTTCGCAGATTTGGATTGCATTCATGCCCCATGCATGTCAAATCTAGGAACAAATCTTCCACCGTAGATATCAATTCCACCAGATCTAGGCCGTCTAAACTTGCAGTCCCTACCAAAAGTTCACAAATTTGGAAATGTCAATTCCCCGCGCATGTCACATCGGCGAAGTACCTGCTGGTTGTAGATCCATCCTCCCCGTCATTGATAAAAATTCTAATATGCTCGTGGGATAAACAATATGCCTTTGCTTAAAGCACCCCTTCTTACTTTGGCGATAAAATCTCAGGGCCGTCGATCTCTGTCGCCACAGATCTATGCCCTCTATTTGTACCATCACTTAACTAGAGGTGGACCTTTGCATTTTAATCCTTTTGCAACGTTTAAAACTTAGGGCCTTTGATTATTTCATATTTCAGCTACAATTGCGCATCGTGATCTCGCACTTGGAATCTCTTGGGTCTTATGATCCGAAAACCGAGGCCATTATTTGTTATTTTCAGGGATTCAACCCTCTCACCTATCCGAGACAAAAATGGTGTCAACAACTGGCTCCAATTGGGGATGTTATCCTCCCTGTGAGGTAGAAAAGAACCTGCAAACCTAGTGCTTGATCCATTGGGTTGTTTTTCAAAACTTCAAAACACTGTCGCTACTTTTCTGTATGCAAAAATCAAAATAAAGAAATGGCTACCCCTCCATATTTCAGGGCCTTCACCTCGGGCTTCAAATCCTTTGGTTCACCACATGTACTAATGCAAATGCAAAGCAATATATACAAAATATGATACAAAAGTTACCTACCACCCTTAGGACAAGTAATGCTTCAGGAACCTGCCATTCACTAGACCTCCTGTCAGTGGAGACCCATCTTGATGCTCTAGAAGGTAATAATTGACACCTCTATTTGTTGCAATGATGTATGGACCCATCCACATATGGTCAAAATTTCCATGCTTATTTTCTCTAGGAGAATCCCACTTCAATAACAAATAATCAACCTTGAATTGCTCTTCTTTCACCTTCTTATCAAAAGTATTCTTCATTTTCTCTTGCGTTGGAATTTTCCTATACTCCATCCTATTCCTAACAGCATTTTCCATTTTTGCATTTTTCAGCAATGCATTCATTTTTGCATGCAATCATGAAATTGCATGCATCCTAGTCATCAGCATAGTGTCTTCCAGCACCTAGTCCCCATTTTGCTAGCCCTGGGAGCTTCCTTCTGATCATTTCTAGCCCTCTTAGTGCATGATGCACCCTCGTTTCACCTACCACCAGTGAAAGGCACCCTCCTTCACCTACCACCAATGACACACTCAGTTAGTTGAGTAATTTGTGGATCTTTCCTTGATTTAAGGCTAGATTGACTCCTTAACTGACTATAACACTCCAGTGGACCTCCAGAGAGCCTAGATTGACCATTTTGACTCCAGTTAGCTCCTCATGACTTCAGTTAGCTCCTCATGTGCCCTCCATCAGTGCTCCATGCATTAGTTACACCTACTACACCCAGTTAGACTCAGTATGACACATGGTTGATGGTTATTTGTGCTTTGATGACACTCCACTAATCAGATGATCACCTCATTCAGGCTAATTCGAATTACACCCTTGGTATTTGAATTCTTCCCATTGTAGCATTATTGTTTATTATACAGATTAATGAAACATGTGTGATTGTTCTGTTGCTCCATTCTTTCTACAGTTTCTTTCTTGTGAGGTTTACATTAGCTCTTAGATCTGCTATGAGGAATTTCACATGGTATCAAAGCATGTTGAGAGTATAGTCTATCTCCGTTCTTGAGAGTTTTTTTGCAAGTATTCGAAGTTCCAGCAATTACAGCAACAGTAGCAGCAGTTTCAGCATTCGCATTCGCTCCAGCAGTTGAGATGAGCAATTCGAACACTCCTCTCACTCCTAGAATCCTGACTCCTTTCAATTACTTTGATTGGAATATTGATATGGAAATGTCCTTGAGAAGTAAATCTCTACACAGAATAACAATGGGAAGAGAAACCGAACCAAATTTAGCTATGGAGAGAGCCAAGCATCTGAATCAATTAGATGAAGCCTTTGGTTACATGTGCATTCATATTTCTAGAGATCTAATGTTTCATCTCAAAGGGTTGAAGATTCCAAGAGAGCTATGGTTGAAGTTAGAGGCCCTCTTTGGAAAACAAGATGAGCTAAGAGGCCATGCTCTGGAGAATGACTTGGTTTCCCTACAACCAAGATCTTCTCGAAATTCAAAGCTTTGGTTATGCAATGCAAGTAGTGTGCATTGAGAAAAAGGAAGAGCAATTGGTGCTCTCCATTCTGAGTAAACTAGGATCTGAATTTTCTATCTTTGTATCTACCTTCCACTCCAGACGAATGTCAATCCCTGGATGGAAGATTCCCACCTTAGAATTTTTTACTGCATCTCTCATCCAAGAACAAGACAAATTGATCCAAATGGGTGCCATCAAGGCCTCTAAGGATCAAGCTCTTTTAGCTGGAGAGGAAAATAGTGCGAATGTGAAAGGGAGGCATAAAAGCAAGGACAAGAAGCCATCTGAACCTAAGACGAATGCCAAGTCAAGTCCATCAAAAGGGGCCTCCAGCTCCAAGAAGGACAAACATAAAAGATCTGATGGATCTAAGTGTCCCTACTACAAGAAAGGGAACCACCCTGAGAGATCCTACATGCACAAGAAAATAGATCAACTAACCAAGCTTCTTGAATAGAACAACATTGCTCTTCCAAAAGAAGCAAAAGTGTCTGATTCCAGAAGTGAATCTGATGGTCATGAGAAATGCCATGCATTGATGGATGGATTTTCAAAATCAAAGGCCTTTCTCATAGATTCAGGAGCCTCCAACCACATGGTTACCTCTGAAGAATCATTTTCTTCTTTAGATCTCAAAGATGGTCCTACTATTCACATGGGAGACAACTCTCAGATCTCTGCCAAAGGGATGGGTACAGTACATATGGAGCATGGCAAGTTCAAGAATGTTCTATTCGTTCCCTCCTTGACAGGAAATTTGTTGTCTGTATATCAGATGACTCACACCGGAGCACCAAAGAAGGTGATCTTTGGTCCTAACACAGTTGAGATTACAGATATCTCTACTGGGAAGACTATAGAGAAAGGGTTTGCAAATCATGCCTCCAAGGCATATGAGTTCTCACATTTTCTGCCCTTCTCTCTTCCTATTCCTTTCGGAATCTGATGAAGATCGGAGTGACTCTTCTTCTATTGAAGATGAAGATCAAGATCTTGATGTTGTGATCACAGTTAAAGAACATTCAGATTCAGACCCAGAACCAACTCATGCTCCCAATCCAGAGCCAAGGCCAATATGGGCTCACACAGTCCTTGCAGATGTTGGGAATATAGTTGAGGATTCATCTGATCACAAAACTACCAGATATCAGTACAATTCCAACCTTGCATTATGCCATCTACCTCTTCCTGAGAGATGCAGTATGATGGTGGGTTTCACTCTTCCATCCCTTGGGAAGACTCATCATGATCCATTCGTTCCAGTATCAGAAAGGTTTATTGAAAGACTTGCTTCAGCCAATACATCTTCTACACAGTGGGAGGCACATCAGACGACCAGATCCAGATCTAGCACCTGCATTGGCATCCTACAGAGGATCAACTTGCCAATTTTCTTGTAAATTTTTTCACTGAGGAAAGCTTCTTCCTTTTCTACTTAGTATGATGGTGCTTTGATTTATTTACTGTTCTTTTGAGGGGGGCTATTTTTCCCATGAGGTTTTCCCCATTTCCTCGGTCTATGGGCAGTTCTTATTTTTATCATTTATTTAATTATATAGGTGACCTTTGGTCTTAGTTACCAGGGCCCGGGATTGATTAAGGGGGGGTGTTGGGATTTTCCTATACTCCATCCTAGTCCTAACAGCATTTTCCATTTTTTCATTTTTAGTCATGCATGCAGTCATGAAATTGCATGCATCCCAGTAATCAGCATAGTGTCTTCCAGCACCTAGTCTCCATTTTGCTAGGCCCGGGAGCTTCCTTATGATCATTTCTAGCCCTCTTAGTGCATGATGCACCCTCCTTTCACCTACCACCAATGAAAGGCACCCTCCTTCACCTACCACCAGTGACACACTCAGTTAGTTGAGTAATTTGTGGATATTTCCTTGATTTAAGGCTAGATTGACTCCTTAACTGACTGTAACACTTCGATGGACCTCTAGAGAGCCTAGATTGACCATTTTGACTCCAATCAGCTCCTCATTACTTCAGTTAGCTCCTCATGCGCCCTCCATCAGTGATCCATGCATCAGTTACACCTACTGTACCCAGTTAGACTCAGTATGACACATGGTTGATGGTTACTTATGCTTTGATGACACTCCACTGATCATATGATCACCTCATTCAGGCTAATTCGAATTACACCCTTGGTATTTGAATTCTTCCCATTGTATCATTATTGTTTATTATACAAATTAGTGAAACATGTGTGATTGTTCTGCTACTTCATTCTTTCTGCAATTTATTTCTTGTGAGGTTTACATCAGCTCTTAGATCTGCTATGAGGAATTTCACATCTTGGTGCACTTGCAATCTGTCATAGGCTTTGTCCCTTACTCCATTCAGTTCTATTACTTGATTTATTCTCCTCTGCATATGGTTGGGCTCATCTTCATGCCCCTGTAACAACTTCATGACTGAAATGCCCAAGGATGTTGGAAATACAACCTCAGCTCCATATACTAGATGGAATGGTGACATCCCAATTGCTCTCTTTGTGCTAATCTTGTCTGCCCACAAAGCATATTTCAGCTTTGTATGCCAAGCCCTTTTGTTCTCCTATAACAACGTCTTGATTATCTTTACTAGGCTCTTATTAGAAGAATCAGCCAATCCATTCCCCTATGGATAATAGGCAGTAGAATGGTTCAGATTTATGTGGTACTTATGGCATAAACTTATCATCTTCTTAGACTTGAAGGAAGTTGCATTATCTGTAACAATAATTCTTGGGCATCCAAACCTTGCTAGAATGTTATTCTCTAGGAAGTTCATGATTACAGCATCCGTTTCTCTCCTAGTGGGTATGGCCTCAATCCATTTTGTGAAATAATATGTGGCTGTCAGAATCCACCTGTGTTGTCCTGAATAATCTGGGTTGATTTCCCCAATGAAGTCTAACCCCCACTGCTGAAAAGGTGCCTCTATTGAAACTGGGTTAAGAGGAAGTGAAACCAATTTCCTCTTACCATCAAAGATCTGGAATTGGTGACAGGTGGTAGTCTCTTTTTACACATCAGAAAACATAGTAGGCCATTAAAAACCAACCCTTAGAATTTTATTTGTCGTTACCTTCCATGAATGGTGCCCTCCACAGTCTCCCTTATGAAAATATTTCATCGTTTGATGAGATTCATTCTCCAAAAAGAAATTCAACAATACACCACCTGGGTCTTTCCAATATAAGTACTGGTTCATGATACATAACTTTGCATCCTTTAGCTTTATGGATCTAACCCTAGTCTTACTCAATGTTGCAGGAGCTTGTAGATTTCATAGTACATACACAATATCAGTGTACCAAGGAGACATAGAAAACTCTTTCATTACTTGCATCCCTATGTATAGCTAGTTTGAATAACTGGACAAGAAGTTAAGTTGAAAAGATTCACAATTAGCCTTTGTCATCATTTTGTCTAGCCCCTGTCCCTCAATCAACTTGGTAGGATTGATCTCAAGATCATACTCCAGCAACACAGCAATCTATTTGGATTTCTTCCCTTCAGGATCTGGTTGGCTAAGGATACTCTTTAGTTCATTATTGGGAACATGTGCCACAATGTGTGAATGAAGAATGTATACCTTGAAGTTTTTCAAATATTTCACCAAGGTATAGGCTTGTTTCTCCATGATATCATACTTCAATTCCCGTTCTCTCAATACGCTGCTGAAAAATGCTATAAGCTACTCAGCATTCTGGTTATTTTTACAGTAGGACTCAAGCTACAGTATGTTCAGATGCATAAGAAAAAACTAGGAAATAATTGGTGAAATATGGGCTTTCCAGGACTGGAGCTTCAATGATGGTCCTCTTAATACCCCAGAATGATTTTCTAGCATCTTCTGTCCATTTTATCTGATTTTATTTCTTCAACATGTTGGTAATATTTCTTAATATTTCAACAAAACTAGGGATGAACCTTCTCAGGAAACCTACATGTCCAATAAAGGACTGCACCTCCTTCTTGCTCCTAGGCTCCTCAACTTTCATAATTGCACTGACCCTTTCTGGATCAATCTTGATACCATCTTTTGAAATAATATGCCCAAGCAGCTTTGCTTCTTCAAGTGCAAAATTGGACTCTTTAGGATTTAGAGAGATTCCATACTTCCTGCACTTCAAAAAGACCTTCTCTAAATGCCTGATGTGTTCCCTGTCAAACCTGGAATACACAGTAATGTCATCCATTTACACAACCACAAATTTGTCCTTCTCTTCTGCAAAAGCAATGTCCATAGCACATTGAAAGGTAGCTCCAACATTCATCAGACCAAAAGGCATTTTAGCATACATGAATGTACCCCAGGGTGTGGTAAAAGCAGTCTTTTCTTGGTCCTCTTGGAACACTTTGACCTGGTTATACCCTGAGAAGCCATCCATTGTCTAGATCCTTTCAGATCCTACCACCTTTTGTAGAATGTGCTCCATCTTAGGTAGGGGGTAATTATCCTTCAGTGAAACCGTGTTGAGGTTTTTGAAATCAATGCAGAGACTAATTTCACCATTCTTTTTCCTGACAGGCACGTGTTAGCCACCCACTTGGAAAACCTCAAGGTCACAATGATCTTGGCATTGAACAACTTTCTGATCTCTTTTTCTGTAATAGGCAACAGCTTAGGGTTTAATCTTCTCGATTTCTTTCTGAAAGGCCTTTCCCCAGGATTTATTGGGATGGTGTGTTGTATGTTGGAGGTATCATACTCCTTCAAGTCTTCATAGCTCCATGCAAACATATCTGTGTATTTCTTCAGCAACTTGACATATTCTTCCTTCTCCTTTGTAGGAAATTTCTTGGACAGCCTTACAATTTGCGGCTCTTCTTCAGTCCCTAGGTTCTGCTCTTCTACAGCATCATCAGTAGGCTTAATTTTAGGGTCTTTGGCCACAGCATTCTGATCAAACAACTTCTCTAGCAGAATCAAGCCCCTTGGGATAAAATTACTTTTCAATTGGATTATATCCTTTCCTCCCAGCATATTTTGCCATCCTTTATTCTAAACTTTTTCATCCTCAGGTGATTTGTCATCTTGGAAGCCCTCAAGAATTTCAATTTTCTGAATCGATCTGAGTGTTCACAAACTCATAGGACATTTCCAAGAATCTTTTTATCTACATATCATCATCAAAGACCTGCCCATACTTGGAGTTGTCTGGAATTGATGGTCTGCTCACAACCTCAACTTCATACTTCTTCTGAGAATAAATAGGAGTCTTGAAACCCCTAGCAATAGTAGCCAAAGATTCTGCCACATGATTTTCAATTTTGGGTATCACCTTGATTTTATGCTCTGAAAAATAGTTTCCAAACATGTCCTAGACCTCATTTATGTATGCTCTCATCCTGGGATGTTTGGTCTGGTAACTATCATTCACTTGTTTTACCACCAGCTCTGAGTCTCCAAACACTTCTATTCTTTTAGCCCCCGTCTCTCTCAAAGCCTGCAAACCCAGCATCAAGGCCTCATACTCAACCACATCATTAGTGCATTCAAAGGTAAATGTGTAATACAGAGCTTTAAATTCTCTGTCTGGATATATGATCCAAACCCCCGCACCAGCACCATTTTTACTCAAAGATCCATCAAAATACATGGTCCAAAAACCTTCTTCATTATATTTCCTTTCCAAGGCTTCTTGCCTCTGTGCAAATTCTTTATCTTCCTCAACTTCAATATGTATAGGAATTTTAGGATCAGTGTGTGGTCCATCATTAAAAAATATGGAAGACCCCAAGTTTGTGTCAACGGCATAGATGGGAAGGTTTTCAGGCTTATCTGGGCAGCTAACCACATAGGCTAACCTCTTTTCTCTATACAATCTTATGTTGCCTCCAAACAAAGGTATAGTAGCATATGACATATCCATCTGCAAAGTCCCCTTCAACTTTGATGCCCAATACCTTGACAACAGCATGCCAAACTTGGAAGGAATGTCAGCAACTACCACATCCATCACAATGTTTTTGGCCGGAAGTTGTGCCAGGGTCACCACCATGTCCTTTATCAACCCCATACATCTAACCTTTCTGGACTCAAAAGAATATAGGTCTTTATCGGGCCTAGTGACCTCCAAACCCAAACTTTCCACCATTGTCTTTGGCATTAGATTGTGATAGGCACCAAAATCTATTATAGCAATGTGCAGAATCATATCATGGATGTTTAGACTTAGGTAAAAAGGGGGAACATCTTCATCCTATGTATTTTCAGTTTTGGATCCAAAGACAATGGTGGGAGCATCATCTGTCACTTCCAAAATGTATGGCTGAAAATCACCCCGATTCTTGACCATCTTAGTAATCTCTTCCCTATATTCATTGTTTCTTAACAACTCATTAAAGTGGATAGATATTTTGGCCTTTGACAACTCAGACTTCAAATTGAAGGATGAAACCGGTTTGCCTATATCAATGGGCTCTGACTGCTTAGTTTCTTTTGATTGTTGTTCTTTATTTTCTGGTTTTTTTGTCTAGTAGTATCCTGTTGCTTTTCCTTTTGCTTTTCTGAGTTCTGTTGGTTGTTGGGAGGCTGACTGGGACTGGACTTTCCTCTATTTGTTGTTATATCACGATTCCTTAGCTTTAATTTTCTCTGAAGGTCATCAACAGCATTCTCATAGCCCATCTGATATTGCTCTGAATCTAGTTATGGAATAGGACTAGTATTTTCTTGGGTGAAAAAATCATGTTCTCTCTCAATCAAATATATTTCATGGTCAAGGTCATCAAAGTGGTGGATCTGGTTTTCCATTGGATCTTCCTGTCCTTCTTCATCCACTAAATTTTTTGGGAAGAGGGGGTATTATTTGCTAATCATCAGGGTTTCTTTGGTTTCTTTGAGGAAATGGCCTTCTGAAGTTACGATTCCTCACCCGATTCTCAATTTGCTATATGTTGGGTGGTTTGTTTTCTCGGAACAGCCTGTCCATTAGCTTCTCCTTTGTCTTCATCATCATTTCAAACTTAGCATCACTAACAGAGGAAGAGGCAGAAGTGGATGGTTGGTTTTCTACTCTTTTCTTATATGTCTCCACCCTACTTTTCATTTTCCCTCAAGCCATCATGTTTGCCTCTACTTCTAGAGCATGTGTTAACATGGCAGACAAGGTGGCTGACTTTCTCTCTCAGCATACATGAAAAATCTCCATCAAATGTATCTGCATAATGGATTTTAGCAGCAGCTACCAAGGTTTTTATATCAACTGGGATAGAGTTGTACACCCTCATAAACCTACTAGAAAACTCATGGACAGATTCAAAGTTTCCCTTATTCAAATGGTCATATTGGGATAGAATTTGCAGAGGGATCTTCTTTGCTTCCCACCTATCTTAAAAAAGTGTTTGGAAAGCTCCAAAGGTAGGGATAGATGTTGTTGGCAGGTCTTTGAACCATCTCTTAGCTTACCCAGACAAACTTTGTGCAAACAGCCTCACCTTTGCATCATCATGATCTACTTCCTCCAAATCAATAAAATCTTCAAACCTATCCATGTGTTGTCTTGTTGTAAAGTTTCCATCTCCATCATACAAAGAAATTATCTGGGAATCGTTCTGAGGGAGGTCATGCAAAACTGCTGGAAAATCCAAGCATGCAAACCTAGCTTCCATTGGCCTAGGTGGATTTGGTGGTACAACAGGTGGATTTTGTGGTGTAGTAGGGTTCTAATGAATTTTATGAACAGGGTTTATGATATGAGGTTGAGAGGTTTGGAAATGAGGATTACTTCTTTCGACTTTAACAGTGCTTGGAAAATTACACCACACAGGGTCTAGCAAGTATGACTCAGATTTTCTAATTAGTCTGGGTATGGGATTTTTGGATGATCAGCAGAAAGGTGAGCTGTTGGAGTGGGAGAGACGCATGAATGTGATCCTGTGTGAGCGAGAAGAGGTGTGGCGAATGAAAAGTAGGGCGATTTGGCTTCAGTGCGGTGACGAGAATACAAAATTTTTTCAAGCGTATGCTAAGGGGAGAAAATTCACTAACTCTATTTGGGAACGATCTTCAGAATCAGGGGAACAGGTTTCCAGCTTTGATGGATTAGCAGAGATGGGGGTTCGACATTTTGGCGATTTATTCACTGCACAACCTGGTGTCCTCCATTACTGAGGTCATTCGGGTGACTCAGCTTTTTCCACGTTTTGTGGGGGAGGATGATAATAGAATGCTGATGGAGGAGGTGACGCCGATGGAGCTCTTGCTGGTAATGCAATCCTTTCAAAAAGATAAAAGCCCGGGGCCAGATGGCTGGCCTATAGAATTCTTCTTAGGATTACATGACTTCTTCGGGGAGGAAATTTTGAATGTGGTGGAAGAATCGCGAAAGGCTGGGTTTGTACATGGCCCCTTCAACTCCACCTTTTTAGGTCTTATACCGAAGAAGGACAAACCTATCAGCTTTGATGAATTCAAACCTATTTCCCTCTGCAATTGTATCTATAAGATCATCTCTAAGGTTATGGCGAGGAGACTCAAGATTATTTTGTCCAAGCATATTTCTTGTGAGCAATTTGGCTTCTTGGAAGGCCGCCAAATTCATGAGGCCATTGGGGTTGCACAGGAAGGATTACACACTCTGAAAGTGCGGAAGCAGAAGGGGGATGTGATTAAG
This sequence comes from Larix kaempferi, assembly GCA_027924585.1. NCBI lineage: Eukaryota > Viridiplantae > Streptophyta > Pinopsida > Pinales > Pinaceae > Larix > Larix kaempferi. The sequence goes on along the minus strand of BSBM01000101.1, from coordinate 10,587,912 downwards.
ATTGATCTATCAAAAGCATTTGATAGGGTTAGTTGGCTATATATCCGGATGCTTTTAACTCATCTGGGGTTCTGCTACGAATTTATTAGATGGATTATGGCCTGCCTCACAACGGTGAGCTTTGCTGTACTGATCAATGGTTCTGCTAGCCCATTCTTCCAGGCGGGAAGGGGGCTACCATAGGGATGTCCCCTCTCTCCGCTGTTGTTTCTTCTTGTTGCTGAAGGACTCAGCCATTTTATTCTGAATGCAAAAGTTGATGGTTCCTTTCGTGGCATATCCATTTCCCAGGTATTGTTTATTACACATCTTCTTTTTGTTGATGACATTCTGATATTCTGTGATGGCACGCAACAGGATATTGACAAGGTGGTTGAAGGCCTCCAATTAGTGCAAGTTTCAGTGGGTATGTTAGTGAATATTGACAAATCTACTATCACTTGTTCGAATTTAACCGAGCAGGAAATCCATAGAATGGTTAACAAACTACCCTACAGGATTTTGGATATTGACGATGGATTAAAGTACCTTGGCTTTCAACTGAAACCGAATGCTTATCTGAAGGCTGATTGGAACTGGCTAATAGGAAAATTAGAACAGCGCCTTAATGGATGGAGCCATAAATGGCTCTCTAGGGCTGGGAGGCTGGTCCTGATTAAATCAGTCTTGGAAGCAATTCCGGTGTATTGGATGTCTCTTGCTTGGATTCCCATTGGTGTTCTGGAGCAGATCCGGAGATTGTGTTTTGCCTTTCTTTGGAAGGGATAGAGTGAGCATCAAGCTTTGGTGTGGGTCAGATGGGATAAAATTGCTGTCCCAAAAGCATTGGGAGGCTGGGGGTTAAAGAATATTTTTCTGTTTGCAAAAGCCTTGGGGGCCAAGGTGTCGTGGCGTCTGATACATACACAGAGTCTTTGGACTAGAGTGGTTTATCATAAATATATTGCCCCTCTTACTCTTCTCGAATGGATCCGGATGGGAAATAAGTCGAGGGCAAATTGCTATGTGGTCTGGAAAGCGGTGGTGTAGCAATTCTCTTTGGTCGGTTCTGGATTAGTGTGGAGGATCGGCAATGGGCATCTCCTTCGTATCGGGATGGACCCTTGGGTTGGCTGCAGGGGAGGTCATGTCCTTTCTGTGGAATTGAGGACTATTTTGGCTGCTAGAGGATGTCATTTTCTTGCGGATATAGAGGATCTGGGAGCATCTACCCTATGGAAACAGGGGTGGATCTCTGCACGGCGACTTGAGATCTCTGTCGAACTGCAGGGGGACTGGGAGGATTATATACGGATCTTAAGACATACTAATATTCGCCTGACCAACAGGGTTGATGAACTTATCTGGGATCATCATCCCTCGGGAATCTACTCACCTAAAAATGGATATATCCAGCTGAATGTGGAAGTTCATAACAGGGAATTGGTGTGGTGGTGGAAAATTCTGTGGAAGATACGATGTCCGGGTAAAGCAAAATTACTCTTCTGGGCTCTACTGGAAAATAAGGCTCCTACCTGGGACATCCTGCAAAAACGTTTCCTCCAGGGGCCGGGGATATGTCCACTTTGCCGAGATGCGGAAGAGACCATTGCTCATATTTTCATTCACTGTCGTTTTTCACAGGCTGTTTGGCATGCTACCAGCAGATATTTGGATCTGCAGGTGCCGTGGAGGGGTGAGGGCGTCCTGGAAGCTTTCCATGAGTGGTGGTCTTTTCATAAAACCAATCCCATTCGGGCCTTCCCGTGTATATTCACATGGGGCATTTGGATTACACGCAACAGGTTGATTTTCCATGATTGCAGGGTTCTGTTGGAGTCTCTAGTGGCTCAAGCTGTGGTGGTATTACATCAATTCGAGGCTCCTGTCCATGTGAGCCGAACACGATCTGTGAGGGTAGAACAGATTGACCATTCCATGCCATGGGCATTCTTCGATGGCACCTCATCAAACCATCATGCGGTGCGTGGAGGGGGGGGAGCCCTTTACAAATCTGAGTCCCATTTCTTCCATCTCGTGGCTGGCTTGGGGAGAGAAACAAATAACTTTGCTGAACTCATGGCTCTGAAACTGCTGATGTTATTCGCACTTGAACAAGGATGCCTATCGCTTCAGATTTTCGGCGACTCCATGATTGTTATCAACTGGGAAAAGGAGATCACTCAATGTCATGTGATGGTACTATTACCTATTCTGGAGGAGGTGATCCGGTTAAAGCTGTCTTTCAACCACATCACTTTTACACATATCTACAGGGAGAGGAATGGGTTGGCCGATAAACTCTCCAAGGAAGCGACGCAGCAGGAATTAGTACTTGGAACATGGAGGATTACTATTCATTCTCCGAGGGGCACATTCAGCTATTATCATAGACCTTTTTATGATGATATTGAGGCACAGCACTGAGCTACAACTCAGTTTTTGATGATCAATGATGGTTTTTACTGATATTATGTAATAGGATATATGTGGGTTGTATGGACAGCAGTTTTTTTTTGCTGAATGTATGGGACAATAGACAAGATGATAATATGGGACTGTTAAGATGTGACAATGTAGGGATCTAAGTGATTCTACTACATGTGCAGAATGTAATTTTGTTCATCTACTTGAAATAAAATTACGATTTTTTTCGAGGAAAAAAAAAAAAAGTATGACTCAGATTTATTTAGATTAGACTCTGTTTGCTTTAAGTCTGGTTCTGATTTTGATTTTAATAAAAGTCTCCCAACATTTAATTCTAAATCTGGATCATGAAAACAATATAACTCTTTTTTAGACAAATATTTTTTAGTATTAGAGGTGCTAGCTTTCTCTTTTCCAACCCTATGTCTAAGCAAATTTTCTGGTTTATCCACTCCTAGCAAAATCTCAAAGATAGGATTACCTCTTGTATGTATTCTTCTGGAGGCCAGTATGTCTGTGAAACCTTCTTGGGACATCAATGTGGAGTCGCCAGGGCAAATTGTACAACCTTCTTTAAATGTATAAATATCTATTTGCCCACAGAAATCCCCACTTTATATGAAAAATGGAACTCTTTGTCGTTTCTCCCAAGGATAATTCAACATTCGTTCCCCGGCAACGGAGCCAATATGTTAGCACTCCAAATGTGCTTAAGGTTGCAGAAAAGCCACTTGGAGGTAACCACATAACCACTTTAGGAAAGGGATGTTGATGTCTTTGTAACTTCGGAATGTATTTCATATATGTATATTGTATTCCTATAGAGATGTTATTATTCCTCTATACGGAAGTGTTTGTATTCCTATAGAGATGTTATTATTCCTCTATACGGAAGTGTCGTCATTTATATTGTAAGTGTCATAACTTATACTTGATGGGTTATTAGACCACCTTGATGGGATCATCCCTGTATGATTCATGTGGGTAAAAGGGTTATTAGACCATCCTAGTGGGGGTCAGCCCTGTCAGCATTATGTTATGTGGTTAAGTTAAGGCCGACCTAGTAAGGTTATTAGGCAAGTCAAGTTAGTGTATAAATAGAGTGCGGGAGGCACTCTATTTGATCATTCACTTCTCACTCACACACTCATTGGAGAGTTCCGCACTAGTGGAGGAGGATAAGATGCTGCTTGGAGGACTATCTCTTGTACTTGGGTTGTATCATTGCTCTATCCATCTCTGAGGAAGTTGCGGGGTTTTTCACCTTCTTTGTTTTCCCCGGTGAAACTCTGTGTCTCTTGTGTGCTTGCATTATTGTGTCCGTGATTGATATGCTGTAGATATGTTGTACATGTTATTCTCTCAGTTAAGATCCTAGATCATATTGAAATTTCTGAAAAGCTAACATGGTATCAGAGCTAGCCTGAAAGAAGGCATGGTATGGCATTGATGACACTTGTTGCACTTGCGAAGCTAGGGCTTGATATAGAAAAAACCAGTCATTGTAGCACTTTCACTATAAATTCATTTTGGAAAATTTTCAGGATATGAAAATATTGCAGGTAGAAGATAAGATCCCCATGTATCTTGTGTCCAAAGGAGAGCGTCTAATGCGTTGTACTTTCATATTTATGATCTGTACAATATGGGGTTTTTGCCTCTTCTAAATCTGAGTCATAAACAAGTGACCTAGGAAAAAAGGTCACAACTTGGGCTAGGAAGCTCCAAATGAAATTTCATAAAAAGTAGCAGGCAGGGCACGGACTGTACTTTCACAGGTACAATTTTCAGAGTCTGAAATTGAAGGAGTGACACGTGGAACTCCTTACAAGTTCGCTCTCCTATTTTATCCCATAAACAGGTCACGTTGCGACACTTGGCATAACGCTCTCTCAGAGAATCCATTTGAGCTCAGACCTATGGGGTTGGAAAGATAACAGGTCAGGCTACCACAGGAAGAAGTTTCAGACCCTGTAGATCTAAAATTTTGGAGTTACAACAGAAACAATCAGGTGCATATTTATGTCAAAACATAATTGGATTTTGAGCACCTTCATTCATGGCTCCGGGAATTTAGGGTTTCGGAGAATGTTGGAATTTTTTGTATCGAATACCATCTCTGGATTCTCCTCATCAAAATCGAAATTTAAAGACCAAGATCGAATTTTTTGGTTGGGAAGAAGGTTGGGCTTGATCAAACCCTAGTTCGGGACTTTGATCGAAAAAGTGGAAAATTAGGGCTTCTACAAAAAATGAGAATTTATGAAATCTATGACCATAGCTGGAAGATACTTGGAAAAATATAAGTTTAGAGCTTTGGATCAAACTATTTGGTTGGGTGAAGCTCCGTGAAACTCAAACCCTAATTCAGGGTCCTCTCTAGTGAATCTGGAGGATTGAAAAGGAAATTTGAGGGGTGAAACTTTACAGTTTTCAAATTCTAAGTATACCCGGTTGATAAGCTCATCAAGGCGCATCTTTTTATCCTTTCAGAAGTTTGAAATTCAAAGTTTGAATTTTTAGGGTTTCCTTGACAAACCCTAATCTAGCTCCAAATCCAGTTTCTGCAAATCAAGTGGATTTGGTTAATCCTAGAAGAGAATGGATTGGTCACCTGCATAAGTGAAGAAGTTCCCGTTTTAGAGGGAGATGAGGCTAAGGCCTTACATAAGAAGATTACAAGCAAACTCGACAGGTACATCAAGAAAGACAAATCATGTTCTAGTTCAAGAACATATGACCATGGTGACATGAAGACAAAGATTCATCCATTGTCATGGATCACATAGAAGATCTAATTATGAGGTATGTATAATTTGGTTCTAAAATGCTTAACCTATGAGATATGCAGGTTACTAGCAAAAGTCATTGAAGAGAACAAGAAGACATTGCAAGACATAACTAGCAAATATGATAACCAGGTATGTTTTTCCTATATCAAGTTAGAATCATAATTTGTGTTAGGATCTTATACTGTTGTATGGTTGATAATGATTATTCATGAAGTTAGAAATGTAAGTAATCAAGGGTTTATGCATATTATGTCTCTTACCTTGATTGATGATATGACTAACCAGAAGAGTCTGATGGTCAAATAAGAATATGCATGAGTAAAAGAAGTATTTCCTGAAACCTTGAATACTAATGTTTATTATCTGTGTTTGAAATGATCATGACTATACATGTTTAAGATTATTGCGTTTTGATAGTATTGAGATTATACTAATGAATGTATGATTATGTATGAGATCTCGAGGATAACACAATAATGATACTAGTAAGCATGCATAGTGATCAAGGATGGATATAAGTTCAAAGGACAGGTAATCTAGGAAGCAAAGATCAAGAGGGAGTGGTCAGCTCCCAATATGGATGCCTAATGAGGGCAGTTGTACTAAGAGCCTACTTTAATTATCAACCCGAGGGACGTACAAACTTTAGAGGTGCAGGCACTATCTGTGCTCTTATAGGATAATCTTTGTCATGGTTGGGTATCGGTATCAATGTTTTAAGGGTTTCCTACTCAATACATAAAACTGTTTATACTAGGGAATTTAAATACTGGGAAACAGTAAACCTATTTTAAAGAATTAAAATACTAAAAGTAGTAAATCTATTTTTAAAGAATTAAAATACTAAAAGCAATAAATCTATTTTAGAGAATTAAAAGTGTTGAAAGTGAAAGAGATATTCCTATGAATCTACCTAATGCAGAATGGTGAATCTAGACTATGAAAGTGAAATACCATAACAGATCTATTCTAAATTAAAGGAAGCAAAGTCTGTAATTACTTACGCATAAAACTAGAATTCTAATCTAACATCTCATGCTACACATCTATTATTAAGAAATCAAAGCAATCAATCTCGAGAAGCAATTAATCATGATGGGAAACATTCATAAACCTTAGATCTAAACCATGATTTTTGAAGGTAATGCTAATATATATATATGGAATCGTTGTTTAAAATGTGCGTTGGAAGAAAGTAGCTACAGGACTACTGGAACCGTATTGCTAAACTACAGAACGTGTTATAAATTACTACAGAATCAAGACATCATTCAAATGCATCCATATGCGATATAAATTTTCATCACTATAAAACACATAATCGGAAATAACTTAAAAATGGAAATCCCCTGACTTACGTGTTGGAGGGGTCCTCTCCAACCCGTACTCAGGAGGGAACGAAACTTATAGATGTTGACTAGGATTTAACACCAATCTTCTATTAAAATATAAACTCCTTATCTTCACAAAGGTCTGTAACTCAGAAGTATCTCAATAGTGCAAAAACGTGAAACAATGTTTCTCCAAAAATGTCAATAGAGGGCTCTCGCTACCCGAGAGGTCCATATTTATATGATTCTTAATGTTGAACCTAACTAACTATCTAGATGTCGCTTCTCCTTGAACAGGAATGCGTTCTCTAAAAATCAGGAAACAGGGCATCGAGCTACATGATCCCTCAGTCTTCTACATGTTCGTCCTTTAATGCCCCTGAACCTACTCAATCATGCTTGATTTCCACATAATTAGTTTATTGAATACGCATTTTAAACATACAAGAATAATCGTCAAAAACAAATTCATTAAATAATTAAAGTAAAACATTTTTCCCACAAATGAGTGTGTTTCTTCGCCATTGCTTGAGCTTGACTGCGGGAAAAAGGTTTATCAAATACCTGAAAATTGGACTCATCATTCTCTCCCATAACTGAAGGATTCACCCATCCTTGGGTGACTTATTCATTTCGTCGATGACCTCCTTGATGTCCCATGCTACCACCCTAGGGATCCCTGCCTTCCTGTGATATCCAAAATTCTGATCCTCCTTGGCCCATGCCCTCCTCTCTTCCTCTTCATTAATATGTCCCTTAATGACTGGGGAAAGAAAGAATGGGGGATTCAGCCTCATCCCAATCCATCTGAGTTGATTTCTTGCTAGGGATTCTTTGTAGAGTGTGGCTTTGAAAAGAGCATCATCAAGCCTGATGGGGGGGTGGAGTTCTCTTCTTTTCAGATCGTTTGCCACTCTGCTCCACCTTTCCTGAATGGACTCATGAACTTCCTTCTGCATGCTTCGGAGTGTAATGTCAAAATGAGTCATAGCCTCCTATTGTTTTGCAAGGAGAATGGGGATTAGTTCCTCATCCTGGGTGAGGATCCTATGGTTGTAGATTATCCCTTCAGGGTGAGTTGGCTCTACTCTAATCATTAATGGGGTTTTCCATTTGGATGCAACATAGATATGGTAGTCCTAGGCTCGCTCAATTTCGTGATCCATCCACAAACATAATGCCCTCAACTGGAAGTCGCCCACATATGGGTTTAGCGACCAGTTGGGTGAGCTAGAAACTATGAAATTATGCAAGAAAAATTCACTCAATTGGTCCTTCTCTAGCTCTATGGAGTTCAAATATGCATCCATAAACCCTTTGGGAGTGCTTATCTCTATAGGGAGTCCTTGCTTCAACCTCTGGAGTTGGAATTTTCCCCATTTCTCCTGTATATAAACTGCATATATTGCCGACAGCAGTATGAGGTCCCGCAGTCTATCATATATGTCAGCAGTAGTGGCCAAAATGTCCTTCAATTTGGTAATCTCCTGGTCCTTTTTGGCTAATTCGTTTTGTGCCTCGACCAATTTTTCTTGAAGCGCTGAATTCTTCTGCTCAGCCAGCCGTAGCTCCTCTACATGATGCATCTTCAAGATTTGGGTCTTCTCAGCTGAGAATGGGGGAGGTGTGGGCTGGAGTCCTGGCCCAATTCTTAATGTTTCCAGCTCATTTCTGAGCTTTTCCAATTCTGCCCGTGCCTCAGCGATTTGGGTAACGACCTCGGGGTTTTCATTATGTTCTGGAGGGTTCCCCTGGAAGTTGCCTTGCTTTTGTAAGCTTTGCTCTTCTTCTTTATCCATTTCTTCTTCTTCATCCCATTCTTCTTCTTCATCCTCTTCTTCTTCTATAGTGGGATCCTTCTGATCTATTAAAGGATCAATGTCATCATCAGATACATTGTTAACCAGGGGGTTGGGTTCCCTTTCTTCCTCCCTAGAGACTTGGATTTTAGATACCTGTGTGAACCTTTTGCCGCGTCTCTCCAACCCCTGATTACTGGCAGGAATCCCTGGTCTAATTTGGGGGAGTCCTCTCTTGAGTGTTTTATCTTTACCAGGGTGTCGGCCACATTGTCCAAGTCAATTTTTCTCTTTGCCCCTGATACAAAGGTGGTCTTACTTTTTGATTCTGGTGGAAAGGGCGTAGTCTTCATTCTCTGAACGTCCTCAGTAGATACCACTATGAATCCCTCCCAAGAGAGCTCTAGAATCTGTGCTTTTAATTCTTCACCAACTATTAGTTTGATCAGCCCATGATGGGCCAAAGCATCCTCTTTTCCTTTAACCACCTTCCTACTCATTTCCACCAGTGATTGGAGCAGATAAAATGGAATGCTAATGTTGTTGTTTGATGAAATGTGACTCCTGTGCCTGAGAAGTTCCAAAATACGAAAGTGGAAAATGGGAACATAACTTAACCTTCCAGTGCATGTAATGTACCTCTGGACGATTGCAGCCATTTAATCCCATGGCGCCGGCATGGAGAGTCTTTTGACTCCATTTTTGTCCTCATCGTAAGCTTCTCCTCGTTCAAAAAATGTTTCTTTTGCTATGTGGTTTGCCTCCCAGTCATTGCTGCTCCAATGCAGGCCCATTGGTAGACCAGTGAATTTGGCAATCATGTCCTCATCCAATTTTATACGTAACCCCTCTACTCGGGTGACGTACTGTTAATCCTTGATATGTTTGAAGTTTCTTACAAACTCCTGAGGTACCCCTGTATCGTATCCTCTCAGTCCAATGATGAAAGGCATCCAGCCTGCATTGCGAATGATCTGCAGGACTCTCGGGCTCTGATAAATGGCGCTATGATCCTCCAGTTCACTTTTCTTGAAACCCTTTGTCATTTTAGAATCTTCTTTATAATCAAACAAAACCAGGACTTTGGAATGTGGTTTATACCCTCAACTGGTCGGGCTCTGCCTACAGACTCGAGGATTGCAAATGTTGGCTGAGTGAGCACACTAGCTTTTGGTTTGTTGCTTCTCAGGAATTCTGAGAGGTTCCTTATATGCAAAAATCGTGGAAGATTATGCAGCTTTACTTACTGTCTTTCCGCACCTATCCTTTCCATCATTCTTGTACTTGCCATTTTTAATCCCTTTTTTCCATGATCAATCTCTGTACTTCATATGATGAGGTTTGTGATCATGATTTGTTGAGGGTGACAGGACTTAGGTAGCGATCATGACTTATTAAGGTGACAAGACTTAGGTAGCGATCATGATTTATTAAGGTCATTCTACCATGTCGCCGATTTAAAATAGAAGTTGTCCTCAGCTAACTAGAAATTAATGTAGTGTGGGATAATGTTTTACCTTAAGAATAAAATAAAATCGTTCTAGAGATTACCTTGCTATGTATGCGTACCTGCATTGATGATATGGTGCATTTTTTCATGCATGGCGGATTCTGTAGTAGATTTGGCGGTGTCTGTAGTTGATTTCTACATGCCAGTAGTTACTTGTGTGGGCTTCTTTTTCCTTTTTTCTCGTTTGAAGTTGTTGAACTGTCTTCTTTTGAAAGTTGTGCCAGTTGTTGATACGACTCATATGATGATGCTTCATATTGGATGATTGCATGGCAGTATGTGACTGGCTCTTTTGAATAAATTGCAGGCTCGCGTGAGTCTGTTGAAAAGAATGGAATGGCGCGTTTGAAGAATTCCGTAGTAGTTGATGACTGATTGTTGAATGTAGACGTGGCTGGCTCGCTTGAATGTTGATATGCAATGTATCTGTCTCGCTTGAATTGAATTGCAGACTCGCTTGAGTGTTGATATGTAATGTATCTGGCTCGCTTGAATTGAATTGCAAACTCGCTTGAGTGTTGATATGTAATGTATCTGGCTCGCTTGAATTGAATTGCAGGTTCGCTTAAGTGTTGATATGTAATGTATCTGGCTCTTTGTAGGGTGGATGCTTCATATTGGATGTTTTTTCTTTTTTCTCTTTTTGTCTTTTGTCTTTTTTCTCTTTTTCATTTTTTTTTCTTTTTTTTTTTTAATGAGTTGAATTTCACTGATTTGCCGCGTCCTCTATCAGCATCAATTGTTGCTGGTAGAGTATCTATGTAAATTCTTCTTTTGATTGCGGTTTCTTGTAAATTTTTAGGCAATGCCCATTCACTATCATGGGGAACTCCTCTTCATCAATTGTAATAATTCTCACAGCTCCATTTTCATAAATATTCTATATAATGTAACGTCCAAGCCATCTAGTGGTTAGCTTCCCTTTGAATGTGTGAAATCTGGAGTCATAAAGTAGTGCCCAATCACCTTCGTTGAACTTTTTATCCTTCAGATGTTGGTCATGCCATTTTTTTCTTTGATGTTGGATTATTCAGTATCTGTAAGTGCTTGTTGGCGGTTCTCATCTAGTTGATTCAGTTGTAGCATGCACTCTTTTTGAATTTCTGATAGGTCCATATGTAAATCTGCTGCAATTCTTAATGTCTTTATTTCAAATTCGATTGGTAGCATGACCTTTTTTCCATATACTAGTTCATCAAGTGTGAATCCTGTAGTTGTTTTCCATGTAGTATTGTAAGCCCAAACTGCCTCACTAAGTCTGTCAGCCCAATCCCTTTTGTGAAGTTGGACAGTTTTTGTCAAGATTCTCTCTAATTCCCTGTTGGTTACCTCAGCTTGACCATTTGCTTGGCGGTGGTAGGAGGATGACTGTCTGTGATTTACATTGTTTCTTTTCATCAAGTCTTCAATTAAATTTGATGTAAATTATGGGCCCTGATCAGAAACTACTTCTCTTGGCACCCCAAACCTGTGAAAGATCTGCTCAGTAAAGAATTTGTCCACATTGGTTTCATTTGCAGCAGCCAATGCTCCTACTTCTGTCCATTTTGTAAGGTAATCAGTGCATACGAGGATGTAGCTTTTCTAATTTGACTGTGGGTTGAATGGGCCAACAAAATCAAATCCCCACTTTTCAAATGCCTCTAAGGAGATTTGTGGATGGAGTGGCATCTCTTGTTTCTGTGTTGGTTTTCCCATTCTCTAGCAATCATCACAATGTGAAACATATTCGTAAGTATCCTTGTGGAGTGTTGGCCAATAATATCATGTTTGCAAGATCTTGTAGGCTGTCCTTTTTGCAGCATAGTATCCTCCACAGGGTTCATTGTGGGTGGCATGCATTATGTCATGTACTTCATCTTCCCTAATGCACCTTCTAAGTATTTGATCTGGTCCCTGTTTAAAAAGCATGCCTTCTATCCATGTGTATGTTGCACTTTGTCTTATTACTTTTGTCTTTTCTTTATAACTGTAATGTTCTAGAAACTTCCCGGATACTAAATAGTTTGCTATGTCAGCAAACCATGGGCTTCTTGTTGATATGGCAAAAAGGTGCTCATTAGGGAAGTTATCTTGAACCAATTCATTATCTTTTCCATGTGTGACTCTTGACAAAAAGTCGACTACCACATTATGCTTGCCTGGTTTATCTATTATAGTAATGTCAAATTCTTGTAGAAGTAGCATCCATCTAATAATTATTGCACTAGTATTATGCTTGTTCATAAGATATCTGATTGTTGAGTGGTCAGTGTGGATAAAACTTTGGTAGCCTGTGATGTAATGCCTGAATTTATTGATTGCATGTATGACTGCCAGAAATTCCTTCTCTGTGACTGTGTAGTTGAGTTCTGCCCCAGCCAAATTTTTGCTTATATAGTATATGGCATAGGGTTTCTTGTCTCGTTCTTGTCCAAGCACATATCCAATGGATTTATATGATGCATCTATGTGGATGTGAAATGGAATTGCCCAATCTGGTCCTTGGAGTACTGGAGCTGTAATTGTTTTTTCCTTAAGGTTATTAAATGCTATCATGCAATTGTTTGTCCATATGAACTCAGTATCTTTTGTGAGAAGTGAAAACATTGGGGCAGCAATTCTGCTATAATTTTCAATAAATCTTCTATAGTACCCTGTTTGTCCAAGGAAACTTCTCACGTCCCTTTGTTTAACAGGTGGTGGTAGCATTTTAATTACTGAAACTTTTACTTGATCAACCTCTATCCCTCTTTGTGATATATGATGTCCTAGAACGATGCCTTCTTCCATTAACATCCTACATTTTTCATTGCTTAGGCACAAGCTCATTTCAATACATTTTTTTAATACTAATTCAAGATTGTTCAATGCTTGGTCAAAGTTCTGTCCATAGGGTGTGAAATCATCCATGAAGACTTCCATTTTGTCATTTATAAAATCGGAGAACATACTCAATATGGCTCTTTGAAATGTTGTTGGGGTGTTACATAAACCAAAGGGTAGGACCCTATAGGCATAAGTTCCCCATGGGCATGTAAAGGTCGTCTTAGCTTGATCAGCTGGGTGTATTAAAATTTGGCTATACCCACTGAAACCGTCTAAGAATGAAAAATACTTGTTTCCAAATAATGTATCTAGCACCTGATCTATAAATGGAAGTGGAAAGTGATCTTTCTTGGTTGCTTTATTCAGCTCCCTGTAGTCCACACAAATTCTCCATTTGTCTCCTTTTTTGGGTACTATAACTAGTGGTGAGACCCACTCACTATCAGATATTGGATAGATGAACCCTGCATCTAATAACTTTTGTAATTCCACTTTGACTATGTCTTTTAATGCAGGGTTCAGCCTTCTTTGTGGTTGCCTGATAGGAGTAGAACCTTCTTTGATGTAAATGTAGTGTTTGAATATTTCAGGATGTATTCCTTTCATGTCTGCATATGTCCATGCAAATGCTTTACTTTGTTCTTCTAGTATCTTCATTAATTTCCTTTCTTGCTTTGGTTCCAAATTGGAATTTATGTTGACTATTTTGCCAGGGTGAATTTCCATGACTTTTACCTTTTCAATCTGTTCTTCCAGTACTTCTATCCATAAGTCATCCATGTTCTGTTTTGAACTGTCACCTGTTTCTGTGGAAAAAAATTCTTGAATAAAATGATTGTTAGAAGATACATTTTGTATAAATCTATCTATATGGCCATATTCATCTATTGCTTTTAGTGATATTGCAGCATCAATTGTTAGGATAGGTCGGAGGTTGTGATTTGGTGTGTTCTGGTAATCATCAGTCCAATTTTGATATTCTAACTCTGAAGATTTCATTGCTGGTGGGTAGATTGTGATTTTCTTCCTGGTATGTCCACTGGTGATTGTCATATTTCCTGATCTGAAACCTATGTAAGCGTCCGCAGTTGCTAACCAAGGTCTACCTAGTATAATTGGATAGCCACGAAGTATGCTTTTGATTTCAATTATTATAAAATCAGCCTGGTATTCCCAGGATTCAATATTGATCATAATGTCTTCTAGCATTCCTTCGGGTTTCACAATGGATGTGTCTACTAGTTAGAGTACTGTTGTGACTGGTCTGACCATTGATTGGAGTCCCAAGTATAACATGATTTCCTTAGTCATGACATTGATCACAACTCCCAAATCTTTTAAGCTTTTATTTATTTGCTTGTTATTTATGGTGATGTTTACTACAGGACTACCAAGATCAAGATATTTAGGGTTTATTACAACACCCAGCATTAAATCGGCCAATTGTCCCACTACATTTATAGTTGGTGGGTCACGCTTCCTCCTTCTTGGTTTCTTTAGTCAATTCTCTCTAATAAATTTGTTGCAAATGGGCACATCCCTTATGGCTTGTAAAATCGGGATTTGGATGTTTAAGTGCTTGAATTCATTTAAAATTGTATTCTCTTCCTCTTCTTTTGTACTTCGGACTAGTTTTTATGGAAATGGAGGGTTTCTGTTGCGTGGGAGTGGTTGGGTTTCGTCCTCAGGAGGGTCTGATTCATCTGGATGTTGAACATAGGGTTCTGCTATTTGTTCTTGAGCTTCAAGTTGTTGGATGTTGTGTGGGTATGTATTCTGCAATGTTTTTCCAGATCGCATGTTTATTTCGTTTATTTCTATGGTGTCTACAACATAGGTAGGGAATTGTGTGATATCAAATTATATGTCTGTTGCTATTGTGGAGGTATGTTATTATTAGGATTTGGGATTGGTTGGGATGGAATGGGTGGAGGTCTGGGGGGTGGCTGAGGTTGTGGGGGTGGCATAATAAGTGGCTATTGTAATGGGGCCCTCCAATTTGATGGATGGGGGTATTGATTTGCATAATTTGTGGTGGTTGGAAAAGGTGGGGGGTATTGAGGATAAGACGGTGGATAATACGGTTGTTGATAGGATGGTTGATATGTTTGTTGATTTTGTTGCCATTGGTTTTGATTTGGTTGTGCTTGCCATGGAGTTGGTGCAGAGTTCCAATTTGGCTGCCCTTGATTATAGTAGGCTTGATTGCTCTGTTGATATGGTCTAACAAAATTATTCCTCCTCTGATTTATAAAACAGAGCTGTTCTATTGCTCATTCAGCTACTGGGTCTTGAATAGCCGCCTTACATGAGGGTAAGAGGGGACATTTATCAGTGGAATGGTCATCAGTGCAGAGACCACATACTTCTATTGTGTTCAAGGTGCACTGCCCCTTCTCATGTTTTTTTCTACAACGAGGACAGAATACTGCCAAGGCTTGGTTAATTTCATCCTGCTTCTTTTTTATTTGAAGAGCATCAAGTTGCATGGCCAGATATTGCAGGATGTTAGTCTTCATGTCGTCTAGCAGGTTTCCTAAAACAGATTTTGTAAGTGTTGGTCCTGAAGATGTTGATCCACCAGTAGATGTGTGTGTATCCCTTGTCCCATTCTTAGTTTTCCTAGATCTAGAGTAGTTTTTGAAGATTTGCAGGATCTAGTCAAAAGATTTCTGGAATATATATCCATCTCCTAGAATATTTAAGACTTCAAAATTCTCCTCTTTTACACCTCTAAGAAGGACAAGTTTTAGTGATTCAGGATCCAAGGTGCAATGACTGGCTCGTTTGTAGCTGAGTTGAAATCTTTGGGCATAATCTTCTAATGACTCTCTTTCTCCTTGTTGCATCCTAAATATTTCATCCCTTGTATCTTTCGCCTTGCAGTAATCCCTATATTTTTCTAAGAATGCTTGTTTCATTTGATCCCAGCTAAAGATACTATTCCCTTCAAGGCTCATAAACCACCGAAGTGATAGGTCTTTCAGTGTGGAAGGAAAAATCCTTAGCTTTTGTGCATCAGTAATGTAATCAAATGATCTGAAAACTACCTCAAATTCAAACAGGAATGTGTCGGGATCTTCTGAAGTCAAACCATGGAAGTTTGGTAGATTATTAGGATTGATGTTCTTCATTCTGGAATCTCCAAGAGGTATGCTAATGGGAAAGGTGAAAAGCTCCCTAGGTTCCTACTCTTTGTTTGCCATCGTGGTGTTTGAGCTGGAACTGGTAGTGAAGTTGTCTCCTTTTGGATCGTATGTGGGGTCAGTTTCGTTTTCAAAGCGTAAGAGTTCAAACTGAGAATGGTCAGAACTGTTATTACCGTTGTTGCTCATGGGATGCTTCGGCAGAAAGCGTCCAAACCTATCCCTTTGTCGACGAGGCATTCATTGGTAAAAAAGTATTTATGTTTTTGTTTTATGTGATTTTTGTTTTCTTTTTGTCTTGTTTTTAGGTGATGTCTCCTAAGAGATTTAGCAACTCCCCGGCAACGGCGCCAAAAAGTGGTGAGCTCCCAATATGGATGCCTAACAAGGGCAGCTATACTAAGAGCCTACTTTAATTATCAGCCCGGGGGACGTACAAACTTTAGAGGTGCAGGCACTATCTGTGCTCTTATAAGATAATCTTTGTCACGGTTGGGTATCAGTATCAATGTTTTAAGGGTTGCCTACTCAATACATAAAATTGTTTATACTAGGGAATTTAAATACTGGGAAACAGTAAACCTATTTTAAAGAATTAAAATACTAAAAGCAGTAAATCTATTTTTAAAGAATTAAAATACTAAAAGCAATAAATCTATTTTAGAGAATTAAAAGTGTTGAAAGTGAAAGAGATATTCCTATGAATCTACCTAATGCAGAATGGTGAATCTAGACTATGAAAGTGAAATACCATAACAGATCTATTCTAAATTAAAGAAAGCAAAGTCTATAATTACTTACGCATAAAACTAGAATTCTAATCTAACATCTCATGCTACACATCTATTATTAAGAAATCAAAGCAATCAATCTCGAGAAGCAAGTAATCATGATGGGAAACATTCATAAACCTTAGATCTAAACCATGATTTTTGAAGGCAATGCTAATATATATATGGAATCGTTGTTTAAAATGTGCGTGGGAAGAAAACAGCTGCAGGACTACTGGAACCATATTTTTGAACTACAGAACGTGTTATAAATTACTACAGAATCAAGACATCATTCAAATGCGTCCATATGCAATATAAATTTTCATCACTGTAAAACACATAATCAGAAATACCTAAAAAATGGAAATCCCCTGACTTACGTGTTGGAGGGGCCCTCTCCAACCCATACTCAGGAGGGAACAAAACTTATAGATACTGACTGGGATTTAACACCAATCTTCTATTAAAATATAAACTCCATGTCTTCACAAAGGTCTGTAACTCAGAAGTATCTCAATAGTGCAACAACGTGAAACAATGTTTCTCCAAAAATGTCAACAGAGGCCTCTCGCTACTCGAGAGGTCCATATTTATATGATTCTTAATGCTGAACCTAACTAACTATCTAAATGTCGATTCTCCTTGAACAGGAGTGCGTTCTCTAAAAATTAGGAAACAGGGCATCGAGCTGCATGATCCCTCAGTCTTCTACGCGTTCATCTTTTAATGCCCCTGAACCTACTCAATCACGCTTGATTTCCACAAAATTAGTTTATTGAATACGCATTTTAAACATACAAGAATAATCGTCAAAAACAACTTCATTAAATAATTAAAGTAAAACATTTTTCCCACAAATGAGTGTGTTTCTTCGCCATTGCTTGAGCTTGACTACGGGAAAAAGGTTTATCAAATACCTGAAAATTGGACTCATCAGGGAGCACACTTCAGTAGTTCCTGCAAGGAAGCAAAGATTGAGAGGGAGTCCACCCAACAACAATAAACAAATATAAGTATTTAAATTATCATTTATTGTATATTTGATTATTTAAACAATATTGTTCAATGATGTATACACTTATGTTCCTAGACTTAGGTTGTGTATTATGCATATTAGAATAATTGCATTAAAGAACAGTATACTACTAATATGCATGTGATGGGTAAGTGGCCAATGGCACTGTACAACATTCCATTGCTACTTATCTATAATGAAACCTCTTTGCTGACATGTTGGGAGTTGTGCACACTCGTAACAATGTTCTGGTAGAGATTGGAAGGCATCTAGAAAGTTACAGGATATGGATAAATGTTGTATTGAAGCATTGGCTAAGAGAATTGCATGGTTGTATGACATATTTCTTTTGTAGGAAAGATCATATACCATCACCTACAAAAGAAGGACTACAACATTTGTTCCAACAACAAAGCTATCTATTGAAGATATTGAAGTTCCCAGGATCCGGGATGAAGTAATGAAAGAATACCATGATCCGTCGATCATGAAGAAAGATGTTTGGGATGCGGTCCCAAGACCAGATGGGAAGTCTGTTGTGACTTCCAAAGATCAAGCATGCTGCAGACGGCAGCATAGAGAAATACAAAGAGAGATTTGTAGCTTGTGGCTTCTCCCAGAAAAAGGGAATAGACTATGAAGAGACTTTTTCTCTTGTAGCCAGATACACTTCCATCAGATCAGTACTTGCTTTGGATGCAGTGATGAAATGGAAGATACACCAGATAGATGTCAAGACAGCTTTCTTGAATGGTGTAGTCGAGGAGGAAGTGTATGTGGAGCAACCACTTGGTTTTGAGACACATGACAGAGAGTCATATGTGTGCAGGTTGAAGAAAGCCTTATATGGCTTGAAGCAAGCTCCTAGGACTTGGTATGGTAGGATAGACAACTTTCTATCTAGTCTGGGCTTTACTAAGAGTAAAGTGGATTCCAACCTTTACTACAAGATTGAGGAAGGCAATCCAGTGATACTACTTCTGTATTTGGATGATCTGGTTGTTATAGGTGAGGATAGATTGATTGCTGATACGAAGAGGAAGCTTGCTTCCGAGTTTGAGATGAAGGACTTGGATATGATGCACTATTTTCTAGGCATGGAGGTGTGGCAGAGCACAGATGGAATATTCCTTGGACAAGGGAAGTATGCAGAAGAGATCCTGAAGAGGTTCGGGATGATGGACTGCAAGGCCATGGCCACACCTATGGCATTGAACCTGAAGCTTCTATGTGATACTTCATCCAATCCGGTTGATGTCACTATGTATCGTCAGATGATTGGGTCCTTGATGTACCTAACAAACACGAGACTAGATATTTGCTTTGCGGTGAACACATTCAACCAGTACCTGACGGATCCCAAAGGTGTTCACCTGGTTGTTGTAAAGCATATTCTGAGCTACCTGAAGGGTACAATTGACTATGGGCTAAAGTATGATGTGAATCAAAAGTTTAACCTGCAGGGTTATGTTGATTCGGACTGGGTAGGCAGTGCTGCAGATAGGAAGAGCACTTCAGGGTGCTGCTTCAGTATGGGATCAGGTGTGATCTCTTGGTTTAGCAAGAAGCAGTCCTGCGTATCACTGAGTACAGTCGAAGCAGAGTATGTTGCAGCTTGTTCGGCCAGTTGTGAGGCAATATGGCTCAAGAAGCTACTATCTAAGTTATTTGATCTCCCGTTGGATTCTACTGGTATCTTTTGTGACAACCAGAGTTGTGTGAAGCTATCTGAGAACCCAGTGTTCCACGACAGGTCAAAGCACATTCAGATCAAATATCACTATATCAAGGATATGGTGCAGAGAGGAGCAATGAAGCTCCTGTATGTTGCGACGGATGAGTAGGTTGCGGATGTGTTAACGAAACCACTAACCATAGTGAAGTTTGAGTACTTCAGAGGGAGGCTTGGTGTTCTCCATATTGACGACACTTCGAGGAAGAAGTGATGGACACATTTGCAGGAGCCATTCGGAGCATGGCGAGAGGAGGATCCTTCCCATGGCTTTGGATGTAAGTGTTATGTGATGAGCATCAGGACGATGCTCCAGTTACAGATTTGTATATGCATCAGTTCGATGCTTTGTATGATCAATTGGATCATGTATATGTATATGCATCATGTTGGATGCTTGGTATGATCAGTTGGATCATGTATATGTATATGCATCATGTTGGATGCTTGGTATGATCAGTTGGATCATGTATATGTATATACATCATGTTGGATGCTTGATATGATCAGGTGGATCATGCATTTGTATATGTATCAGGTGGATACATTGTATGATCAAGTGGATCATGTATGTGATATGCATCAGGTAGATGCATGATATGTATCAGGTGGATACATTGTATGATTAGGTGGATCATGTATGTGATTTGCATCAAGTAGATGCATGATATGTATCAGGTGGATACATTGTATGATCAGGTGGATCATGTATGTGATATGTATAAAGTAGACACTCGGTATGCATCAGGTGGATGCATTGTATGATCGAGATGATCATAGATAACGAGCTTTAGGATGTTGCTCCAGATGATATGCATCAGGACGGTGCAGTGACGATGATCAGGATGATCACGTATGATGAGTATCAGGATGATACTTTGGATGATGTACATCAGGATGATGTACTATGAGATAATGATTAGTCTGATCACGAGCATCAGGATGATGCTTCGTGCAATGATGATCAGTTAGATCATGAGTATCAGGTTGATACTTGGAGGTCAAAGATGATATGTGGTAGGTTGTGCAAGTAGCATGTAATCAATCCTCAGAGATCCGATAGGTTGAGCTGTGTGCTCGTAATCAGTCCTGGGATGAGGTATTGCTATGTAGTATGTAATCAGTCCTTAGATATCTGATAGGTTGAGCTGTGTGCTCGTAATCAGTCCTGGGAAGAGGTATTACTATGGAGACATGTAATCAGTCCTGAAGATCCGATAGGTTGAGCTGTGTGCACGTAATAAGTCCTGGGATGCTCTTTAGAGATCTTGTCGGTTGTGTTGCTGCACATAAATGTTCCTGGGATGCTCTTTAAAGGTATTGTCTATTCACATGTAATCAGTCCTGGAGATCCGAGAGATTGAGCTGTGTGCTCATAATAAGTCCTGGGATGCTCTTTAGAGATTTTGTTAGTCATGCTACGGCACATAAATGTTCCTGGGATGCTCTTTAAATGTATTGTGAAAGGGATGCATGTAATAAGTCTTGGGAGATCTTGTCGGTCGTGCTTAGGCACATAAATGTTCCTAGGATGCTCTTGTTAGGTATTGCATCAGCACATAAATCAGTCCTGAGAGACCACCTCTATCAGACCATTCACACAGATGATGAAGACCTACAGGTGGTGGGCCTACATCCAGTATGAAAAAGGACTAGCTCTGTAGAACTTCCTATGATGAGTAGATCGGAGATTGATTGAGATAGCAGTAGCAGTGACGATGACGATGATTCAATGTCGATGATCCAGTGACGATGATCCAAAGAAGAAGACTTGTGCTAGAAGACCTGTGTCGAGAAATACCTTCCTAGTTAAGAGGGACTGTTGATGTATTTATAATTTCGGAATGTATTTCATATATGTATATCGTATTCCTATAGATATGTTATTATTCCTCTATACGAAAGTGTTTGTATTCCTATAGAGATGTTATTATTCCTCTATACGGAAGTGTCGTCATTTATATTGTAAGTGTCGTAACTTATACTTGATGGGTTATTATACCACCTTGATGGGGTTGGCCCTATATGAGTCATGTGGGTAAAAGGGTTATTAGACCACCCTAGTGGGGGTCAGCCCTGTTAGCATTATGTTATGTGGTTAAGTTAAGGCAAACCTAGTAAGGTTATTAGGCAAGTCAAGTTAGTGTATAAATAGAGTGCGGGAGGCACTCTATTTGATCATTCACTTCTCACTCACACACTCATTGGAGAGTGGCGCACTAGTGTAGGAGGAGAAGCTGTTGCTAGGAGGACTATCTCGTGTACTTGGGTTGTATCATTTCTCTATCTATCTCTCAGGAAGTTGCGGGGTTTTTCACCTTCTTGGTTTTCCCCAGTGAAACTATGTGTCTCTTGTGTGCTTGCATTATTGTGTCCATGATTGATATGCTGTAGATATGCTGTACATGTTATTCTCTCAATTATGATCCTAGATCAGATTGAAATTTCTGAAAAACTAAAAAGGGAGTTGGCTTCTACCTTTCCAAAGAGGGATCTCTCAGTGTTGTTTAACAGGGCCAGTTATATGAAATAAACTAAAATCATATTTGTTTTTTTGGTTGAAATAGGGTGAACATTCATTGGGAAATGGAGTCAAACACTTATGAAGATGAAGTGGCAATGCTTTGCAAATAATTCATAACAGAGGCGAGGTAGCTACTCATTTACAGTCAAAACTTTGTTTGTCTGGTGGAAGCGAAGAAAATTAGAACAATCCATTAACACGGAGCATTATTAAATGAATTCGGTATCAACTTTAGTAGAAAATAGTTTGTGGATGCTTGGAATCAAAGAAACGGAGCATAGTCATATGAATTCTATTTCAATACACGCTTATCCAAACATGAAAGAAAACAATACAAAGTAGATAACAAGGAAACAGTTCACATGAAGAAGAAGAAGAAGGCATAGACTGCAAATTAAATAACACAAGAATCTCTGCTCAAAATACTTGCTCGGCTCTGCCAATTTTATTAAAGGATCATATCAAAACACATAAACAAAAGCCTCACGGGTTCCAACAGGTTTCAACCCTTTTCATCTCTATTTCATATGAATATACAGCTCTCTTCAGCCCTTAGGATCGAATCTCTCAAACAGAAAATTGTTACAAAATTTGTGACACCTGTACAGACAGGTCTGCCAACTTCGAGAATTGGTTACAATAGAATCAAGTGCTGGCAAATTAGCCTCAACGGCCTTTACAATTTTCACTGGGCATTTTTACTGACTAGCAACAGATTCTAGTAACTAAACAGAAAAATTAGGTGACTAATTCTTCGAGCTGCCATCCTCCATGATCTTCAAATCTTCAAGCATGCAGTGTCATCTTGGCCTTCCCATATTTCTCAATTGTCTTCCACTGCTCTGGAGTTGGCAAGTCTGATGTGGAAACTTCCTTTAACAGTACTCACATTTCTATGTGGTCTCTATAAAAATAGTTCCTGAGATGTGCACAGGCCTCCTTGAAGACTAACCCCAACTCAAATTCATTTTCCAAATTTTCTACTATTGTTTTTCCTATCAGTGGTTGATTCATGTTAGCAAATCCTTCCTGATCCATTCTGCACTCCCAAATCTTGCCTTGATATTCTTCTTGGGTTCTCATGGTGCCATCTTCTTCCCAAAACTGAGGAACACCTTTCTTAAATAAGGGATCAGACATTTCCCCGAAAATTTTCACTTGGTGTGCTAAGATGTCCATTCTTACTTTAATAGTATCCAGCTAATGATGTTTCTTCATTACTCTCCTATCCCAAATGATAATGGACAACCTGTCTTTAATGTTAGCATCCTTTAATTCATTTTCAATTAAGCCATTCAGGAATTCTATGGCATTTTCTGCAATCTCAATTGGTTTCTTATTTAGCTTCTCCTTTACTACAGTCATGCTCTGTTTGGCTAGCTTAATCACAGCTTCCTTGTCCAAAATGAAGTCAAGGTATGGCCTTAAATTCTTTGCCCCTGTAATAACGTCATCCCAAATGACTTGTTTTGCTTCCTGTAAAGAGGTATGACCTGTGGCCTGCTTTGTTTGCTCTCCATTTTTTACCTCTATATCCTGGTACTTGGTATTCCAAGACTCCTTTTCTTGTTATGCCTTGGTCATCAAGGTTTTCAGATTTATGTTTTGCTTCTTCAACCTTTCTACTTCCATGTCTCTTAAACTTGCTTGGGAAAGGCTGAACAAGCAAGCATAATTGCTCAAGCTTCCATAGCCTGAAGAATGCATAAGCTTGTGGATAAATATACAAAATATAAATGTAATGCTAACACTTCAAAAAGAAAACAATCAATAACCAAAAGGATGTGATATATTAAGAAAACAAACACACATTCAAGAATGAACAGTTCTCATTAAATTTGGTAACCGCAGGAAACAAGGTTTAAAGAGTGAAGAAATAAAGTCAAGACTCTGTAATGTAAGTTGTATTGAAAGCAACAACAAATAATAACCTACTCTATAAAGTCTCTTTGTTACCAGGAATCTCTACAATTTTTCGGATTTCCATATATCTAAAAGCATAAAAAAGTGCTCTAGCATGTTTCTTTTTTTAGATTGGTATGTAGGCATGCTTTTAGATCATCAATTTTTTTCTATTTATTTTCGAATGGTACTGGTGGATATTTGATAGTTGATATTATGCCACTTCCTGGACCATATATGGAAGATTACTTCTTAATGCTTCAGCTATCCTACAGTATTTGCTTATGTTATTATTTCCATATTTATGATTTAACACCAAAATTCAAAGGCTTTGTCAAAATTTTAGTAGTTTGACCATTGGATGCTTGAGATGTATGAATAACGGTGTAAAATTGCAGCAATAATATAGTTAGGTTGCTATATGAAATTTTAAGATGGACAAAAACTGTAATGGAGCTAAATGACTTCTATGTTGATCATCAAAGGTTTTTAATATCTTGTTTTTCACTGAAGTTCTAAAAAATGTTCCAATAACAATAGAATGGAAACGTATTGTAGATGGATTATGGGTGGCATATCTTAAATGCCATCATGAGCAACAATCTCAAAGCATGTTCTTTCTAGGAATCCTTGGATGATTTTGATTGCAAACTCTCAAAAGATAAACCAAATTACCATTCACTACCTTTATTTTCCCATTAATTTGTTCCACAATGAATTCCAAAATACACTAAAGAATATAGTATTCATAGAATAAATTATGCTTCTTGGAATCCCAGAGTGCACCTAGATCCTTTCAAAGAACAATATTGTAGGTTCTTTTCCGTTGACGTTCTTCCTAAAAAACATCAATGAACACCTCTTGTTAAACCTATATACTACCACCTAAGTCAAGTCCTCTTCTTGCCATGGGAAACCCCCCCTAAAAGTCCATGGATATGCTTGATGATGGCCTTTTAGGGACAAAAAGTGAATTGTATAGTCCTTTCTTCCCATCACTAGGCTTGTTGATACAACATAAATACAACCTTTGTTAAATATTGCTACTTCTTTTGTAACTTGGGCCAATAAACATTACTTTGCTAGTTGTACATGGTCTTCTTGACACCAAAATTACCAGCAAACTTCGAGGTGTGATCCTTCCTTATTAGTTGTACTCTTCACTACTTTGGTACACAAAGTAATGAGCCCCTCCTTGTATTGTTCATCATTTCCCACTCATTTTTCCTATGAAAAAATCCCAATAGCTCCTTAGAATAATATAACATTTCCAAACTATCATTTAATGGATAATTCAAGTATTATTTATCATTTTTTCTCTGAATTAATGAGT
The DNA here is from genome assembly GCA_027924585.1 of Larix kaempferi. Lineage (NCBI taxonomy): Eukaryota > Viridiplantae > Streptophyta > Pinopsida > Pinales > Pinaceae > Larix > Larix kaempferi. Next base: position 10,562,841 of record BSBM01000101.1, on the reverse strand, counting down.
TTTAGCTTAATTTTATGGAAGTATGATTCCCACTCTTTACCAAGTGGATATGTATGATCCCTTGCATCTCTGATGGAAATATCTAGATTTGTGAATTGTTCAAAGTCTAGATCGGGTAAGTTCTTGAAAATATGCTTCATTTTGATTAACACTTCAAAGTCATTATACAGGATTTCCAATATATCCTTCCCCTTAGTGGCAGATTCTAGCTCATTTAAAGAGGAGTCATCATTACTAACATCTTGAAGGATTTCTTTATACTTATCCATCAAATATTACAAATCATCATTCCCATCAAAAAATAAACGGAGTCCTCTCTTTCTTCATTGAAAAGAGATTTCAAATTTTGAATGGCATTGACCATGCCTCTTACCTTGTACTCTGTAGCATCCAGCGATATATGCTTGGTAGCTATCCAACTGGCCTACATAAACATGGTATTTCTATCAGTCACCCCTAGCTCTTTGAGTTGTGCTTTATATTTACTATTCAGATATTTAATTAATGATTGTGCTTTGAACAATTTATCTTCCAATTCCCTCTTTATATGTTCAATATATCTGTGGGTATGAATTACCAACTCAGTCTCCTCTTGGATCATATATAGTTGGGACTAACCAATGAGCACAACCTTCTGAATATTATCCCACAATATATTCTTAGCACCTGTTAAGGTAGACTTCAATGAGCCTAAAGTTGGAATTAGGCTTTGACGGTGAAAAAATTGACTTTGAAGCCTTCAATGCCTCTTGAAAGTCATTGAACTTGAAAAGTATTTAATACCTTTCCAACAATGAAAAGTTTGACTATAATTTTATTGTGAAAATATGGGAGGATCTATGAAATGCTTTTTATTTTTATTTTGTTTAAATAACCATGATTGTTCTTGTTACGAAGTTGGTGCCTTTTTATTGCAAGCCAATGTAGGTACAATTACAATAGTATCTAGTAGGAACCACTAGGTGAAATGACAACAATACAAGTAGGTAGTACTTGGTTCATCTACAACAGTATCCAATAGTTGATAGCAGGTGCCCGGGAACACCAATGGTAGCTAGCCTGAATAATCACTTCAACCTTTTGAGCACGAGTATTCATACAAGGGGAACGTTGCTCTTGTCCTTTCAATTAGAAAGTTAAACTTAAGGACCCTTCATAGGAAGGAAAAACTTGTCCCTGGAATATCTTGATATAGCTCGCAGTCAATGGGGAAAGCAATTAATCATAACTTCCCTTTTGTTTTGATGGTGGTTGTTTACACTTCATAAATGTGATATACAAAGCTATGGACTTATGAACCCAAAAAATGCCATGCTTGAGGGCTTCCTAGCTTGTGATTGAGAATATGTTAAGGATGAATACTGAATAACTTAATACCACTCCATAAGGGTATAAATAGGATATAAGATAATATAATTTTATTAATGTACAACGAATGACCATGAGACATATGCAAGTATCACAATGCTTTCGATTTCTTTTATGAGACATGGATCTTATATTTAAAAGTGATAGATTCGAACTAATTGGGAACTTGGAAGGACATGAATATGGTTTTGACGACTAAGATTGTTGGGTGCATCTAGTGGGAATATATAGAATTTTTGTTCTAGGAAGGGATAGGTTGAAGCTTTCCGATCTTATGAGATGTATCAGGTAGCTCTTCCATGCAGCTTATCATTATTGTAGTTACTAAGAATGTACTTTTTTTATACATGACGTGCAGAAGACAGTCATGCTTTGAGAACTTGAAAACATGCCCACTCTTGTTATGTGTTATACTATAGATTGCAAGTTGTACCAGTATGAGAGTGCCCTAAACCAGCCTATATCCAAATCCTAGGCTCTATCAAGCGCCGAGGGGATCAAATCTCCCAAGGTGTATTATTTACTTTGTATTATGTTTTTTTACTTTTGTATTATTCTTTTTTACTTTGTTTTATGTTGTATTGTTTTCTTATTCTTTTTACTATGTATTACTTGGTATGTTTGTCCAAACCTCTTGTATTAATACTTTCTACTTTGTTTTATGTTGTATTGTTTTTTTATTCTTTTTACTTTGTATTACTTTGTATGTTTGTCCATGTTTTTTTTTTACTTTTTACTTTCTATTATTCTTTTTTGTTTATGGCCTACAATATGGACAAACATGGACAAACGTTACAAGATCTCCCTCATATTTACTTTTTACTTTGTATTATTAGTTTTTGTTTATGGCCGACAATAAGGACAAACATGGACAAATGTTACAAGATCTCCCTCATATTTACTTTTTACTTTGTATTACTCTTTTTTGTTTATGGCCGACAATAAGGACAAACATGGACAAACATGGACAAATGTTACAAGATCTCCCTCATACTGGACTATAGAGCGCCTCTCGCCGCAAAAATATTGTTGCAACAGGAAATGCTTATTTTGAGGAGTTCTTGCAACTCATGAAGAGCAATCCAAAACGTTTTTCCCTTGGACTTGACATTTTCAAATATGGTGGAAAGAGGTCTATTATTCTAGAAGCTTGGGGTGATCATTTTTCAATGAAGAAAGGTTTGAGGAGGATTCCATGGCATATTGCAGCACTTATTCTTTTCAAAAATCTCTATGGTCATTTCATGCAGGTTGTCTATGAAAAGAAGCATTAACAATGGTTGGAATGCTAAGGCTGACAACTGCTAAGGCTTCATGTTTATCCAATGACCTCTGCGAAGAGCTCCAAGCTCTAGGGAAGCTAACAGAGGATGAAAAATTTGCATTAGATTACTGCAAGGCTATTCAAGGTGCCATAATCCTGCTTGTAATTGCTCAAAAATGGTTGGAGGCTTTATGGATTGGTTTTTTATATGGCATGGGGGAATTGGTAAAGTCTAAGGTTAAACTTGCAGCTATTGAATGTGCAAATTCTCTCATATTGGAGTATGAAGAAGGTAGACAAAAGGTTGGAAAATATCTAGCATGTTATTTGGCGATAATCCAACGTTGGTTGCTTCTTGCAGCCAAGCTAAAAATGGAGGCTAAGGAAAAGGAATATGTAGATAAATATACAAATCAGGTGCATTTAGAAGATTGAGAGAGGTTTTCAATAACTCTATTATGAAATATGCGATTGTTTTATATGGTTTAGCTTTTGACAATTGCGAGAGTGTTCATTGAGCTTTGAAATCAGAGCCAATATCATGGACTCCCATCTCCTTTAGCACAATTTTTTATACAAAATTTGCCTCTTATTATATTGATTTCCCACTAACATTTTATTATACAAAATTTCAACATAAGATTAGTATTCAAAGTTGAAATGGTTGAACCTGTTAATAGCTTAAAATAAATAAATATTGTACTGTAATGGACCATATTGAAATGCAATAATTGTTGATTTTTTTTTAAATCCTCCTACTTTGTCGCATATCTAACACCTCCACAATAGTGATCGAACGGATTTGCTATACCTCCGATGGAAAAATTAGTCGAATATTGTTGTCGGACTCCATCGTATATCCGACACCTCCACAATAGATGATCCGAAGGATTTTCTATACCTCCGACAGCCAAGTTCGTTGGATTTTTTACTCCCTATTTTTCGGATTTTCGACCTCCCCTTTGTCATATTTTCAACCCCCTTTTGTCGGATTTTCAACCACCTTCCTTATTCTTTCGACCTCCTAGTTGTCAGATTTTCGACTCTGTGTTTGTCATATTTTCGACCTCGTTCCTTATTCTTTCAAACTCTTATTTGTTGGATTTTCAACCTCTTGCTTGTCATATTTTCGACTCCCTTGTTGTTGGATTTTTTACCTCCTTGTTGTCGAAATTTCAACATCTCAGTTGTTGGATTTTGGACTGCGTGCGAATTAATTTGCTAAAAAAAATGCGTAGGTTATTGGACAACATAGTGTCGGATATCTGATAGGTATTTGTGTCAGTCGAATATCCGACGCAATTTTACCGACGTTTAAAAAAAAACTTTGTTGGATCTTAGACAGATTGTTGTCGAAGTTCAGACAAATATGTCGTCGGATTTTGTGTTCAAATTTGCCCGTGGATCAAGTTACAAGAAGAAGGTTCCAAATGTTACACTTGCTATGGTACGTTGTGAGCTTGTAATTTATTAATCTGTCATTGTTTTTCAATTGCACTAGAGTGTTAGAGTCTAATTGTTATGTTGATAGAAATTTTATGATTAGATGGAAGAGATGGGAGGTTAAGGGTTGATGTTATATGTTTGAGTTATATTATATCATTTGTCTACTAATGTTGAGATTTATCTATTGACCGTTAGCTTATCTAATTCGTTGCATGGTTGTAGAGAATAGTACCATCTTACAAAAGTATCCACCAAGGCGTATTGCAACTTTGCTAGTTCTGTGTTTTATTGTTTGTTATCTACACAATGATCAAATGGTTTCAGAAACGCTAGTTGTATGTGTTAAAACAATTAATGGTCTAGGATTTCAGAAGAGTCGGAAGGAATGTTGAGATTGTAATCTGGTGTATATGATGAAAACAATTATATTTAATAAGAAAATAAGTTTTATTCACATCCATATTTTGAATTTTTGTTTCACTTCTTTTCATATTTTTTTTATGTCCTTTCACATTTATTTAAGTATTTTTTCAGCACTTTATGTTATAAATGTTTTTTTTAAACATTAATAAAATGTTCATAAGCTATTCAACAGTATCATAGTACGCCATTTTATATTTTGTTTTTTACTATATATTTTCAACTCCCTTATCATTTACAGCCACTCATTAGTAAGCAAAATATTGAGAAATAAAAAGGGGCCATGCTTAATGTGAAGATGTGGTGTAATGTCTCGTTGTATGTTTGTAATTACATTAACATTATTTCAATTTGTTGGTTTAATGCATTTATGTTTTAAGTGTTTATTTCATTTTCCTACCTTCTTTTCTTATTTTGTATCCTTACACCGAACACAATGATGGTGGTGAGTGAATGTGTTTGATGGGATATAAAATTAGGGTTACATTCCCATTTCTTTTCAATATAGTCAAAAAAGAGGTTGAAAATTTTATGTGAGAGCAATCAATCTCCTCCATCAACAAAAGTGTCCATCTGGATGAAGATGGAAATACAAGAACATGAAGAAATTCGACCAGAGAATATGTATGAGATGCATATAATTCAAACTTGGGTGATGTAGAAGCTATGGGTGTCTCATATGATTGTGAATTGAATTCATATGCTAACCTTGAACCAACTTCCATTGAAGAATCTTTTGCTTGTGATGAGTGGAAAGAAGCCATGTAGAATGCGTGGAAAGAACACATTCTACTATAGTCATCAACAAAGGTCATCGGGTACTTATTACCATTTGAATAAGGAATTTCCATGGGGCCACATAAGTCAGAGTGAACCAGCTCTAACTTTCTACATGCTATGAATTTAGACTCTTGAAATGGTTTCTTACTATGTTTCCCTGGTATGCATGCATCACATTTGTTCTTTTGCTTAGGAATGGTGGGAAAACCAAATACAACATTCTTTCTTAACAAATAAATACTTTTATAATTCAGATGACCAAATCTAGCATGCCATAACAAACTAGATCGCATATTACCTTCTTCATGCTAAGAGAGATGGGCAAAGTTTTGAATTCTTGCAGAAGAGCCCTCAACTTCAACATTTTTCCATCTTCATATCCGATCATGATGACCTTGTTCTTAGAGGACTTCCTTATCTCTATAATTCCATCAAACATGTGGATGGAATAGCCTTGCTGTCAAATATGCACTAAGGACAACAAGCTTCTCTGCAAATCTGGAAGATAGAGGACATTATTTAACACAAAATCAGGGAATCCAAGTAACTTAAGCCAATTCCCTTTGGTTTGAGGCTATATTTGTCTGCAAAGTACACTATGCCATCTACAATGTCATTCATTTCTTCAAAACAATCTTTCCTAAAAGTCATGTGAGATGTTGCACCAATATCAAGTAACCAATCATCTTTGTAAGATGAAAGAGAAGTTATTTCATTAATTCCAAGATTACAATGTGCAACAATACAATGAGCAGAATCAGGGCCTTACCATCCTCTTGGATTTTATTTTTATCTTATTTATTATGGTTATGTCTTCCTTTGATGGAGTCCCAAGAAGCCCAACACTGATCCACTTCATTTCCATTCTTCCCATGGTGCTTGCACTTCATATCTGACCTTTTGCTTAAGTTGTTTCTGCCTCCTTTGCCTCTAAAATTTCTTCTTCCTCTTCCTCTTTTGTTGCTTTCTCACTTGTAAGTGTTTTTGGGATTGTTCTTTGCTTTCTGAGAAAAGCAAAGATATTCTGCAGGATGCTCACTTGTCTTCCTTCTTTCCAAAGGCTTTCTCTCTATGTTATACCTCTATATTTCACGGTGTCGCATCCCCATCACAAAACAAGTTGACGACACTTTCCCTACTGTTTTAAACCATCCAGAAGAGACAGATGATGAGTCAACCTTGAAGGTGAATCCACCCTGGCAAGTTTTGACCCACCTTGGAATTTATTTTTACACACTACCGCGCCTTGCTATCTTCCCAAAACGCAGTACTAGACACTACCCGCGTGCTGCTTTTTCCTCAAAGCGCGGGCAGTGCCGCGTTCTGCAGACTTTGCAAAACGCGGTACCCTTTTAATAGCTTTTTGCCCTTGGCTTGTGGGATTTTGGATTTTCGAAGATAATGGAAGATTGGGTTCCTTGATTCGATCTCAACTCATCTCCTTCGATTAGAAACCCTGATCCACTTATCTCTCCTTAGATCCACCCATCTCTCTTGTTGGTTAACCTCACCATTCACTATAAAAGAGAGGCATGCCATTGGAAAAAGGGGAGGACTCTTGAGAGCACCAAACTTATGGTCTTGCAGCATTGTGGAGATAGTTAGAGGAGAAGACACTTGGAGTTGGAGGATTGGCTTGGACATCAAGTACCCTTTGTAAGTAATCTTCAAGTTGTAATGGAATAACTTGTCTTGTTTTCCCAAATCATTTGTGTTAATCTTGTTTTAATGATATGATTTGTATCTTTCATAGATTTAGATTCTAACTCATGTTTCAGGTTGCTAGAGAATAGTGCATACTTGTGTTTTGGTTCCATTTTAACAGGTTCACTTGTGAGGATTTGGAGCTTGGAGCAAATATCAAAAACAAGCGCTTGGATATAAGGTCAGTTAGACTCCTTCTATTCTCTTCAGCATTCTAATACTGAGATGTTTGTTAGATCTAGGGATTCAAGGTTGCATTTGTTTCGTTTTGTTCTTAGCCTAGAGTTAGTTTAAGTCTGCTTTAGCCTAAGGGAATTTTGACTTATCCGTAGGGCAGAATTCCACATAACAAGAATGGCGACTCCGCTGGGTTTGATTACTGCTTGATTGGTTCAATTCACAGTCATTTATCTTTGAATTGTGAGTTTTTATTGCATTTCAAACCAGCTTGAATCTTGGTCTTTTTTGACCCTTATTCACCCCTCCTCGCAGGATTTATCTCCCTGTTTAATTACTGAGTCCCCTGGGTTAGCAACAACCCTGAAAACTTTATTTTTTCTTTTCCAGTTGCGCTTTTTTCCTCTTGCCACAGTACCGCGCCCTCATAACCACTTCCAGCGCGGTAGTACCGCGTCCTAGGCCTTAATACCAGAGCGGTAGTTACACAGTGCTGCGCTTCAGTCAGGCTATAGCCCGCGGTAGTGTCTGCAAGTGTGTAAACTTTTTTTATCTTTGCTTGGTTTCCTGAATTCCTCTCTGCCTTAAGTAGTCTTTACTGTTGCCTGTTAGCATTCTGGCTAATTTCCAGTTTGTATGGTCTGCTTATTACCTAGTTTGTGAGCTTGATTGATTGATTGAATTAAGTGGCACTTTTGACATATTGGTCATTTTTCAATTCGATTGCATTGACTTGACTTTTTCCCCACAACCAACTCAACACCACTGTCTGCTGTTACTGAACACTGTAGTTTTACAGTCATATTGTCATCATCATTTTCAGTAAATTAAAAGGATCATTGGTTGAGAGCAAATTTTGTTATTTAAATTGAAAAAGTCTAGTGGTATTTTGCATAGGGAAATGAACCATTAATTTTGCCATAGAAATTCTCATTATAGAAGCATTGTAGATTGTAAAATCAGTGCATTGAAGAGAGTGTTTATTTCAGTTTGGCTTTGTTTATAAATCGAAAAGAAAAGAAAAATCTTTTACTTTGATTGCTTGTGAAAATTGTTATGCATATTTGATCGAAGAACCTCTATCTTTACCTTAGCTAGATTTCATCGAAGACAAAGGCTTGTTTGTGATTCATTCTCATTTGCATGGTTTGAGTCGTCATAACACCATCAAGTTTCACGTCCACTACCCGATTGAGTAAGGCAGCCACTAAAATTAATCACCCTAATTAAACCAACTTTAACCTCACTTGAGGAAATCAAAAGAATTTGGTAGTTAGGTAGGACACCGGGGATAGGCATCAAAATAATTCCCCCTTGTCATTTTCATCTGAGACATAGTCGTTGTCTTTAGGGAACTAAAATCCTCTAGTACTTATTGACACGGTCACAGCTAGTTTGTGGAGGGGCCTCCTGACTGTTTCCAACTTTCAGGGGTTAAACGGCCGCGAGATTGAGAACCGGACGGACTCTGTGGAATACCGCACTCCACTTAGCCCTAAGGCAACATCGATCGCTGTCTTCTTCGGAAGGCTGAAGTGCCCAAAACCTTTTCCGACGTGTCATGAACGAGGTAGCTTAGTATCTATTCTACTAGGGCTCTTTTACCCAGGATCCCTTTCGGTAGAGGGATATCCTTCTTATATCGGTCTCTCATGTTGTATTGTTCGACTTGGATTTCATCACCTTGCGAAGGATACAGCCTGTTGAGGTCTCCAGCTCTTAGTTAGGAGTTTGCTTGCTATCTCATCTTTGTAGAGGGTCATTTTTTATTTATAGGGACTGCTTGTTGGCATTCTGGCCAGTTTTGTTGATTAGCTCGCTTATTGAGACACCGGTCTCAGTATAGATTTTAGAGCTTGCTTTTTTGGCCTGTGAGCCTTGCTTTTTCTAGCTCCTCTTTTGCACACTCGGCTGCATTAGAGTTTTTGAGTTCTTTGTTTACGGTACTGCCCCCGATTTTCATTTTCCTGTCATCATGTCAGATCAACCACGAAGATCACGAAGACAACAGGGCCTAAGCCCTCCACCACCACCACCGCCACGGACTTCGGGTCCGCCTGCATCACGCATTCCTGCTCCTCCTGGCCGCGGTGCTGGTCGAGGCAACATCCCACCACTGATACATACAACATCTTCATTTACGCCCGTAACTGCCACACACAGCACAGTCTCAGAATCTATGGCAGCTTCTGTAACCACTAGCATGTCTGAGACTTCCACTGTCACCTCACCCACTGTCATTCCAGATTTATCTGTTACAGTGGACACAGTTACAGCAGCTGAACCTAGCACAACCCAGAGTACTAGACCAGAGGTCATCCTTCTACCCGATGCCAACACTTCTCGTCCATCAGACACTTTCCACGACGATATAGACGGATCTATTGGCACCACAGAAGGGTCCGACCAGGACATACCTGGCTTAATTTCAGTCCCAGGCGGATACGTTGAGATCATTGAAGATACTCGTCTACCTGACACACCTTTTGAACCTGATTATGGCTTCATTACTTCCCAGACGGAATTTCCACCTGTTATTACTACGTCACCCAGTGTTCATCCTCAGGAGACAAGTTCTTCTAGCAACGTACCTCGCACTTTACATCTACCCAACATCCCACCGGGACACGAAATCATGGCTTCCATCCAGTCTAGCATGGTTAGCCTAGCGAACTCTCCGTTAGCATCGGCACAATTTAGACGCAACACAGAGCAAATGCTTTTGACAGCGTCTAGATACCCCCCTGTTTCTCGTCCTTCTGACTATAGGGATCCCAACGTCCCGTCTAGCACAGAATTTCATCACTCTTTTGCAGACGGCTCAGGACCTTCGGACTTTACTACACCTAGGTTCCTGCCGGATCCCCAAAATCTTTTTCAGGATATGAACTCGGACCCAGTTCTCGTTGGTCCTCCTATCATTGAACACGTGATGGACGACGCTGATACCCCTGGGCTAAATTCCCCACATTTGCTGTCATCACCAATGTTTGGTGCACATTCTATGAGGGATAACCCAGTTTTTTCTCCGTCCTCACCTGTCCAATATGGACGACCTCCTCCGCAAATCGGTACTTTTGGCGCCGTTGGCCAATCCATGCTATCATATTTGACTAGCGGCGGAAGAACACCTAGTCATACTGCTGGATCTTCCGTTTCGACCGGAGGATCACCTTCAGCCACCATTTATACTATTTCAGGAGGTGGAAAACCGACTGCAATGGTCCCTAACTCCAACATCCAAACCCTCCATGGTGGGCCATCAACCCAACCAGCTAGGGGGCAACCTTCTGTAGGGAACCCCATTGTTAGTCAACAACCTCCAACTGGTGGGCCATCAACCCAACCAGTCGGAGGACAACTTTTTGCTGGGAACCCAGTTCCCAGTCTACAGCCTCCTCATATAGGGCCATCCAACCTAACTGTTGGCAGACAACCTATTGGCTTGATCCAACAAGTTTCCCAACCAGCAGTGTCTACTCAGTTTGGTATGTACAATCCACCTGGCAGTGGACAACCTCATTCCGGTGTTCCAACCGGGCTTTACTCCCAACAACCCCCGTCAGGCATGCTTCCTTCTTGGGATCATCAAATCCCACAGAGTGGGGGGTACTCACTTTTCAGAAACTGGAACCAAGCTGGGGGGCAATCTCAGATTTCCCCCAACTTGAATTCTGGCTTCCCCTACCCTTCAGCTGCTACAACTCCATGGAACCCATCACTTCAATTTCCACTCATCCCTCAAGCAGGAACGAGTCTTCCATGGACACCACCGTCGCAGCCACCCCCCAACCCTGCTATGGGAAATCTGCCACTTACACACTATAGTGGTAACATCCCTGGAACACAACAATTCCACGGAACTTTTCCCCAACAAGGAACAGCAACCATTCCTGGGTATCAACAACCTCAGGGTACCATACCCACTCAGCAGAACACTTACCAACCGGCTGCTTACAATCAACCGGTTAACCAGATGGCCTACTATCCGCAGAACTTCCAGCAGTATCCCGCGGGAAACACATATGGGTATAACACACAGCAGCATGCTATGCAAGGCCCTCCAGGGTTCTCTGCACCACATGGTTATTACTCATACCCGCAGACCAACCGTCAACTTCCCTTCTTGGCCACACTTGACTTACCAGATTTATCGAGGCTTATCAACGATCCTATATGGCATGAACCTCATTGGCCACCTATTCCAGCCAAACTACCATCGGACATTCCCAAGTTCGATGCGAAGCCCAGGGAAGACCCCAAGAACCACGTGATGACCTTCCATCTTTGGTGTTCATCCAACTCCTTGATGGATGATTCCATCCGACTTCGGCTCTTCCAACGTACGCTTACCGGAACGGCAGCAAAATGGTACATCGAGCTGCCACAACACTCTTTTCGTGATTTCAATACTTTGGCTATGCAGTTTCTGACACATTTCCAGCTTCCCATCCGGTATGAGACTGGAACAGAACTGCTAACTTCACTACGTCAAACCACTTCCACACACATTTCGGATCACATCCATGAGTGGCGAAGACGCCGTAGGATAATAAAGGCACCTATTCCAGATCAGCTACTTGCTGATTGGTTTACAAAATCCTTTTTGCCTCCCATAGCCAGAGATATTGCTATGCGCGGACCAGTTATGGAAGAACAAGCCATCTCGGCAGCACAATACATGGATTTAGTATATACTCAATCCGGTACTTTACATGAACTTCTTCCACAGGCTTCCCGCGTTCACACTGATCCTACAAATCCTACCACTGAACCACCCATTGACGGTATTGTTGGTTCAGTCAAGACTCAGCCTACTTCCAACTCGCCGGGACAACAAGCTTCTGCTTCTCCCGCTTTTACCCAGGCTGCTTCAAAAGCTTCCACGTCTCCTGCTGTCTCCTCCGAAGTGAATGCAGTCCAATCTACTTCACAACCATCCGGAGGAAAGAAGAAAAACAATCGTGGTAAACCCAAGAAGAACCAGCAGGAGAATCCCAAACCACAACCTACCCAGAATGACCAAAAACCACGTCGGAAGGCTAAGTTTCCCTGCTTGATTTGTCAAGATGATCATTATACGCGAGACTGTCCCTACAAGGACGAGGTCCATAAGTTTGTTAAAGGATCCTCTCAACCGGCAGTGCTAACTGACCCTTTCCCCCAACAGCAACAGCAAATGGTTGCCCAAGAATCCCCACAAGGGGGCAACCCGACCAATCCTTCCCGTGGAGAGACGTCCACAAACCGCGAAATCCTAATGACAAGTAATGAGGAGATTAATATCACCACTCGTTAAAAGACGTATGACAATCCTCCAAGTTCAACCAAACAATCGGAGACAGCCAAAGGCAAATCTCCTGCTGAAGATCCGATTCCTATTCCCCCCCCTAATGGTCATCTCCATATCGAGAGACCACTTATGGATACAGTGCTACGCCCACCCAAGGGCACCATACGAAAGGCGACATTCAATCCGAATGCGCGAGCTGCCCAAAACTACAACATTGTTGAAGATTTGGCTCAAGCACCTTGCGCTATGTCAACTCTCGAGGTTCTCCAACACTGCCCCACGCAGCGTAGAACCCTACTTTCAGCACTGGGGGCATTGGACCCAGATACTTCAAACTCCATCATGTTTAACTTGGAGCACGCCAAACCTAGGCTTTCTCACCAGTTAGCCTTCCAGGTGCATACAAAAATCCGTGGAAATGTTATCCACCGCACAGTGTTAGATGAGGGTGCTTCCACGTCGATTATGTCTTTGAACTGCTGGAGAGCCCTCGGCTCGCCTGAGGTCACAACTTCTCCCACTACTCTTAGAGCGTTTGACGGACATGGTTTTCAACCATACGGACTCATCCCCTCAATCGGTGTTGAACTGGGGGGCAAAACAGTATCCGTACACATCGAAGTCGTAGATGCACCTTTGGATTACAACCTCCTACTCGGTCGGAACTGGTTTTATGCCATGACTGCCATAGCATCTACAGTCTTCCGGATTGTACAATTTCCTCATGAAGGGAAAATTGTCACTATTGATCAATTGGATTACTGTATCCCAGACTCCCATCCGAACTCCACCAACACCATCCCGTTATTGGATCAACCTCGGTACCGGTTCCAAGACATAGGTGTTGGTCTCATGAAGGATTCATCCCTCATTGGAGTTTTTCCAGAGCTGGGAACCCATCTTCAACCAGTCAACATGATTTCATCGCATGTCACCCCGTCCGATGACTCATGGGTGATCCCGAGTCCTACTCAAATCCAAGGCTATGGAAATTCCATGCCTTTGAACAGAAACCTTGCAGCATATGACGCGATCCAATCAGCCATAGATTGGGTCGACTGTTCTACTGATCACACAGTGGCACAGCTCTCGACTGAAACTCATACACACCCACCATTGTTTGATCCTCTCAACTTGATTTTTCCTACCGACGAATCAATCATAGAGGTTATGTGCGGTAATGAGCCACCATGGGGAGATTTTCATCATCGATCTTCATTCCCCACCATTCAGTCACTTGAGCCTGACACCAAATCCAGTGCTTCACTTGGGATGGTTCAAACCAAGTTCCCCACTTCCCTTGACGAAGTATTTTCTGAAGGCAACTTGGCCAATCTTATGGCAACCACTCCCATCGACATTTCAGTAAAGCCTGGTATCGTGGAAAATGTACACATTGGCAAAACATGTACTCCTCTCGAGACGGAGTTCTATAATGCCTACTTTAAAACTTTCCGCGATGTTTTTGCTTGGAGTTATGAAGAGATGCCAGGAATCGACCCGTCGATTGTGGTCCACGAAATTCCAACTTTCCCTGGCGCCCGACCTGTTCGGCAAAAGCTTCGACCCGTTCATCCTCGTAAGGCAGCCGCCATTAAAGCAGAAGTTGAAAAACTTTTGCGTGCTGGTTTTATCTATCCTGTCCCATTGACAGAATGGGTATCCAACATCGTCCCTGTAGCCAAGAAACAAGGAACGATCAGAGTCTGTGTTGATTACCGTGATTTGAACAAAGCTTGTCCCAAGGACAACTACCCAACTCCGTTTATTGACCAGATCATCGATAACTGTGCCGGAAGTGTTATTTTTTCCTTTATGGATGGCTTTTCTGGCTATAATCAGATCGATATCCTCCCAGCCGACCAGCACAAAACGGCCTTTATCTGCCCTTGGGGGATCTTTGCATATCGGAAGTTACCTTTTGGCCTCAAAAATGCCGGGGCAACTTTCCAACGGGCGATGTCCTACGCATTTCATGACATCAAACATATCGTAGAGCCATATCTTGATGACCTTCCCGCTCATTCTCGAACTCGGGAAGAACATCCAGATCACTTGAGTGCCATTTTCGAAAGGTGCCAGCGCTACAATATACGTTTGAACCCGCATAAGTGCGTCTTCTGTGTAGAAGCCGGAAAACTGTTGGGCTTCATAGTCTCCAAAGACGGGATACGTCTAGATCCCGCAAAGGTAGCAGCTATCATAGCCCTGCCTTCACCTACCAATATTCCAGAACTTCAATGTTTGCAAGGGCATGCAAACTTTCTACGCCGTTTTATCTGCAATCTGTCCGAGATAACAAAAGGCTACATGCGGCTTCTCAAGAAGAATGTTCCCTTCATATGGGATGATGAAGCCCAACGCTCCTTTGACAATTTAAAGGCAGCCTTAACCAAAGATCCTGTGATTCAACCCCCCAATTACACACAGGACTACATTCTTTATCTCGCAGCCTCGATTTCCACCATTGGTATGGTGTTAGTCCAGGAAGACCACAACGGCATAGAACATGTGGTGTACTATCTCAGCAAGAGTCTTCTCGACTCCGAAACTCGCTACTCACATGTCGAAAAGCTGGCTCTGGCAACAGTATTTGCTGTCCAGAGATTCCGTCACTACATCTTACTCCGTCGGACCACCGTTATCGCCGATTTCAATCCAATGTACTATATCCTCACACGACAAGTGCTTGGGGGCAAGTACTCCCGTTGGATTGTCATCCTTCAAGAGTTTGACTTGGAATTTGTCAAGGCCAAGTCTAAGAAATCTCTGGTCTTCGCTGAGTTAATTTGTCACTTGCCCCGTGCTACCGAGCAATCCGAGCCCATTGATTCTCTTCCCGACGAATCATTGTTTCTCATTAGCACGTCTGATCCATGGTATGGGGATATCCTCTTATATCTCCAAACCCAACGCTTCCGTCCCAATCTCACCCGCGATGAACGACGACATATCAGACATCACGCAAAATATTACCTTATCGTGAACGATACTTTGTATCGACGTGGTGTCGACACTGTCCTTCGACGCTGTTTAACCTTAGATGAGGCGGAACGCTTTCTCAATGACTGCCACGCTGGAGCATGTGGTGGTCATCTCTCTGGGATGGCTACGGCCCAGAAAATACTGCGAGCAGGATACTTCTGGCCCTCAATTTTCAAAGACTGCATTGAAACAGTCAAGAAGTGTCCGCCATGTCAATTCTTTCATAGCAAAGCGCGCTCGCACCCTGCTCCACTCCATCCTGTCATTGCCGTCGGCCCCTTCTCCAAATGGGGCATTGATTTTATGCACTGTAAGCCCACTTCAGCCGGGGGGCATAGCTATGTCATAGTAGCTGTGGACTATTTTACAAAATGGGCTGAAGCGATGCCTACATATGCTGAAGACGGCAAAACAGCAGCGCAGTTCATATTCAATCATATCATAGCTAGATTCGGTGTCCCACAGTCTATTGTGACCGATCATGGTTCCCATTTTAGGAATCATATGATCGAAGAACTAAGTGCCAAACTGGGTTTTCGCCACGAAAACTCAACCCCGTATTACCCACAAGCTAATGGCCAAGTTGAAGCCATCAATAAGGTCCTGAAACGAATGATTCAGCGCATTGTGGGTACCCAAAAATCCAATTGGTACTCAGCTCTGTTCTCAGCACTGTGGGCATACCGAACCTCAGTGAAAAGTGCTACTGGGTTTACACCATTTCAATTGGTGTACGGCCTAGAAGCCATTCTCCCGATTGAATGTGAAATTCCATCACTCAAAATAGCCATAGAGCTACTTCCACACACTACTTCCGAAGAAGAACGGTTTCTATACCTAGCCAAGCTAGATGAAACCCGCCGCGACGCCGCTTTGGCTAATGAAGCTCACAAAAAACGCGTCAAAGCTCAATACGACAAATCCGTTCAACCTCGGATCTTCAACGAGGGTGACCTCGTACTTACATATGATCAGATGCATGATAAGCTTGGAAAAGGTAAGCTTGAATCTATGTGGTACGGCCCCTTCATTGTAAAACGTGTCTTAGAAAAAGGAGCCTATGAACTAGTCGATTGTGATGGTACGCCATTGGCACGGCCCCGCAACGGGCTATACCTCAAGTGTTTCTACGCGTGAGGTTACCCCACGCAGGTTACTTCTTGTACATAATGTACTTAGTTTGCTTTTTGCTTTATTTTTAGTGTGCGCATGGATCTCATGTATCTACTCTTACTTTGACTCGTTCCTTTATGCGCAGATGTCTACCTACTTTGGATTCGCTGACGGTGCAAGCCGACATACCCGGAATCTCACTTCCGCAGCATGGGTGATCTATTCCCCCACTGGCGAGTTGATTTCTTCAGGAGCCATTTGTTTAGGTCCCGCAACCAACAATATCGCAGAGTACCATGCAGTCGTTGGTCTCTTGACAGAGGTTGCTTCACTCAGGATTGACTCCTTATCGGTCTTTTTAGACTCCCAGCTCGTGGTTTCTCATCTAAACCGTGTTTACACAGTTCGCGATCCTACATTAATTCGTTTATTTCGAAGAGTACGCCTCTTGGAACGATCATTTGATTTTATCACATATCAACACATACCGAGAGAATTCAATTGTATTGCCGATTCATTGGCTAATTACATTTTGGATTGGCATCTTGCCCATACATAAACACATCATAAAAAATAAAATGCACAAGTCATTGTAAATATTTAGATCATAAATAGGTCCTGTATATAAAAGTGTTTTTTTTTTTTTTTTTTCCAAAATACATAAAGTTTGTGTCAAAGACAAAATTGGGGATTAAATCCCATATACAAAAATTGGCCCTCAAAGCCTACATATCGTGTACATGCCGCAAAAATATCGAAAGACCATCTATGGAGATCTAGGAGACCTATCGTGTCCCTCATCGGACTCCTCCCGCTGATGGTGGTAACACATCACAGCTCGAACCACCTTGCGAAGAAGTCGGCTAATACGTCCAGGTACACCCACAGTATGCCTCTGGAGGTGGTAGGGGACATCATCCATCCGCATAGCAGGGATACCATGAGTCAATCCCTGCAGGTTCCTCTCAATGTCCCGGACACCTCCTCCCTCGTCTTCATCTTCTTCTTCGACAGGATCAGCTTGACGATCTACACCGCCACGACGTAGTGGAGAGTATCCAGCTGGCCTCTGTGGTCCACGATCTGCAACATGCGTGCGAATATACATTAGAAGTCTTTTACACATTCTAAAAAAGCATTAAAAATTAAATATTCAAAAAGAAAAATACATGTCCATGAAGGTCATACCAGAGTTGTCCCAGTCATCATCTTCTGGCAAAGCCAAGTCAATATCCTCACGGAAATCTACCCCTGAATAGGGATAGTCGTCAATCATGACTATCTGCTCCTCTAGCCAAGAGAAAAAGTCCTCTCCAAAGGCTAGCCGCTGAGGTCCCCCAAGGCGTCCAGCATAGTCACTCCATCGAGCCATCCATGGCTCAGTAGGTGGACGAGGACGCATAGATATCTGTGGACGCAGTAATGGCACTCTTGCCAGAAAGAAAGTAACCAGGATGCTCCCATACCCAAACTGGGTATTTTTCCCAGTTCTACATTTGTGCACCTGTTCCTTCATGTTGGACAACACTGCATCACACCAGTTGAAAACTGTTCCTCCCATGCACTCTGCTGCGAGATTTACCTGTGTGCGGGTTGCCTGATGTGGGCTCACGCTTCCTGCTGCACGTGTAATAGTGAATAGCAAGGTTTTAAAAGGAAGATTTGTGACCTCTTTTATGGCCACTTTCCCACTCTTCTTACTCGAACCCGCCTGACAATATCGAGCAATCAAATCATCCGTGCTTGATTCTGAAGCGGTGTACCCGGTAAAATTCGGCCGGGCCCCTCTTTTCGAGAGGCCCGTGAGGAAGTAGATGTCTTCAAGTTGGATTTCAAGCACATGCTCTCCCACTCGGAAAGCTTGGATATCGGGGTCCCACAATTGAACAAGGTGAGTAAGGAGCTTAGGTTGTTGGCGGATCCCTTTGGTCTTGAAAAACTTTAGCAAACCACATTCTCGCAATGCGGTCACGGTTGGTAAGTCATTTTCGGCTGCAAAATCATCCGCTTCGTGCTCCCTCTCTTTCCAACTCACCATTTTGCTCCAAATAAGTTGCAAATCCCTGCAAAAAGGCAAACAAAGCAATTAGTAACTATTTGACAACTTACTTTCAGCAAAAAATTGGATAAAATTTAATTTTTTGAACTTAAATTTCGCACATGCCGCGCCTGGAGGACACCCTATCGCGCGGCAGTCCACAGTGCCGCGCCTCATTTTGGGGTTACAGCGCGGCACTGTTCAACAGTGCCGCGTTTTTCGATAGGGGACCCGCGCGGTAGTACGGCGGGCGATTCTTGCCTAAAAGGGCTTGCCAAAAAATTAAATTTTTCCCGGTGAAAACAAAAATTTCTTGCATGAAATGAAAGAGGGGCTCAAGCACTCTTACCTGGCGCAGACGGCGGTCGAAATGGTGTCCCATAACTCTCGGTATCGATCCTTGAAATTTTGCTCCAAAATGGGTAAAAATGTCTCCTTTGGGTAAAAAGCACAAATGAATAGTAATTTCTATTTTTACCATGCCTTATATAGCATTTTTTCACATTTTTTAATTAATTAATTACTATTTCAAATACACAAACCCTTGTTCACATTTGCTAATGCCCGGTTGTTGAGCATTTATTGACAGGATCTGCGGTAGAAATGGGATGCATTCATACTGGTGTTTATTCGTAATTTGACCTTCATATTGAGCCCACTTTATCTTTTTCGTGCTCTGGATTTAAAACTTGAAAAAGATTCCAAGCGCTTTCACACCTGTCTCGTGCTTGTCAAACGCAAGTAAACGGTGTCGAGTACGGTCAACTTTACTCATGCTCGTTAAACGATGAGGAAAGTATTATCCTGGTTGTATTTTATTCTTTTTTCGGACCAGAATAATTTGAAATTTACGAAAAAGACCATAGGAGTCCATAGTTAAGCTCTTTTCAGACTCCTTAAAATTGAAAAGATTGCCAAGTGATCTTGACTCTTTCACACTTGTAAAAGTATTTGAAAGGTCGTCTATTCGGTGATAGGTTACCCCTTTTTCGGCCCGTCTAGACTATTTACGAGAAAGGTATACCTCAGTCAATCTCGGCTGGGAGAGTTCTCTGGGGAATTGTTTTACACTTTTTCGGGACCGAGGGACTAAATTTTACGAAAAAGTACATTATGGAGCTTCCTTTAAGTTTTTTAGGCTCTCTAAATATGAAAAACTACCGAGTTTTCCTTCCTTGGGCTCGTTAAAATATTAACATCGAAGGACCCACTTTGGGACGAACCCCTCCTTTCTCAGGTTCGTAAAACATGTGAGATTGGACTCATCCACAAGATGAGCTACACCAAGCATCTGTTATCCTCTTCAAGCTCGTAAAACAAGAAAGAGGTACTCGTCCATCATGTCGGGGAAATATGGGGAAACAAGTCAAGTTTATCTATGGCAGCTTGTCAGTCATTACCTTTGAACATGGCATGTGTCCATCTCTTGTCTATATTTGGGTATCCGTCTTTCATTGAGTCATAGTCATCATCATGGGTCGTCTCCCTGGCCACGAGTCCACTCATCCGGTGTCTATTCTCTATTTATCAATAATCCCTGCTGCCAAGTCTTGTTACATGCCGTTATATGTTCAAAGGGTTGCATTGTATCGAGTCATTCATTGTGTCAGGCCTCCGCTGTGTCAGTACATACTCCATTTCTTCATCATCCCATCATATGTGCCGATTTCGTGTCGATGATGTGGGAATCATTATGGCCCACCTTCGACGAGTCTATTCCTGTCGACACCAAATCACTATCCAGGAATTAAACTTAGAAATCAACCATTAGTACCTTGGTACCTGCATGCCTCAATGGCAGGTTTCCTCGTGTTTGACAGCAGGTTCACCTCATTGACCTCTGATCAAGCGATCTCTCGGATGCTCGACATCAACTCATTCATTCGCATTTCGTTGAGATGTACTATTGATACCTTGGGAATCATTGTCATTATTGATGATCTCCCTCGCATTTGTTAACGGTCCACATCATTGACCGGTAATCAAATGGTTTCTTCCATGTTCGACTTCAACACCTTGTAATCACATGGTTAGATTCGTATCCTTATGCGATCGGGTAGAAGACCCTGGGCGCATCACTGTATCTTGACTGCGTCCAGGCTGCGATGGAGATGTCTCTTGTATTGTCACACAGATCCACTTATTGTATTGGTCGTGGCTGTGTCATTATTGTCTCATGGATCTACGATTGTTCATAGTAGCCATGATCTGTCCACAGTTTACATTATCTCAGTACTCATGGATCTGCAATGTATTGGTCGGCAGCCATGCTTTGAGTCATTTGTTTCCGAGCATGGGAATGCCCGCCTCGGTGGTCTATCTAACACTTTGTTTCTATTTCAGCTCCGTGTCGCTCTCCTCGATGCTATCTCTGCACATTATATTCGTAAAGTCTTTCGGCCATCAGTCCCTTCTGACCTCACACTTTAGGGGGCATCTGTTATACCTCTATATTTCACGGTGTCGCATCCCCATCACAAAACAAGTTGACGACACTTTCCCTACTGTTTTAAACCATCCAGAAGAGACAGATGATGAGTCAACCTTGAAGGTGAATCCACCCTGGCAAGTTTTGACCCACCTTGGACTTTATTTTTACACACTACCGCGCCTTGCTATCTTCCCAAAACGCGGTACTAGACACTACCGCGTGCTGCTTTTTCCTCAAAGCGCGGCAGTGCCGCGTTCTGCAGACTTTGCAAAACGCGGTACCCTTTTAATAGCTTTTTGCCCTTGGCTTGTGGGATTTTGGATTTTCGAAGATAATGGAAGATTGGGTTCCTTGATTCGATCTCAACTCATCTCCTTCGATTAGAAACCCTGATCCACTTATCTCTCCTTAGATCCACCCATCTCTCTTGTTGGTTAACCTCACCATTCACTATAAAAGAGAGGCATGCCATTGGAAAAAGGGGAGGACTCTTGAGAGCACCAAACTTATAGTCTTGCAGCATTGTGGAGATAGTTAGAGGAGAAGACACTTGGAGTTGGAGGATTGGCTTGGACATCAAGTACCCTTTGTAAGTAATCTTCAAGTTGTAATGGAATAACTTGTCTTGTTTTCCCAAATCATTTGTGTTAATCTTGTTTTAATGATATGATTTGTATCTTTCATAGATTTAGATTCTAACTCATGTTTCAGGTTGCTAGAGAATAGTGCATACTTGTGTTTTGGTTCCATTTTAACAGGTTCACTTGTGAGGATTTGGAGCTTGGAGCAAATATCAAAAACAAGCGCTTGGATATAAGGTCAGTTAGACTCCTTCTATTCTCTTCAGCATTCTAATACTGAGATGTTTGTTAGATCTAGGGATTCAAGGTTGCATTTGTTTCGTTTTGTTCTTAGCCTAGAGTTAGTTTAAGTCTGCTTTAGCCTAAGGGAATTTTGACTTATCCGTAGGGCAGAATTCCACATAACACTCTATATGCAATCTTCTCCACTAGGGTGTCAAACATGAGGTCTTTGAACTTGTCACTTTATTGCAGAGATTGAATATATTTGGAGTGAGTAGGATAGAGGGATTTGAAAAATGCTACAAGTGGAGGGTATGGTTTCATACCAGAGGCTTGAATCTTGTGCATGATTGTTTTGATCTCAAATGAAACCTGTTAAGATCATTAATATTCCATCATTGTCCTACCTAGCATTATTTATTTTTCCTAGTAGTTGATGATGTCATTTCCCCCCTAGTGGTGTGTAGATGTCATATAGGATCCATCTACCACCTAATGCACCCTGCATGCATCATTTTAGGACTACTTAAGTCAATTCCCTTTATTTTAGGAGCCTACTCAGTGTTCCAGTTTAGTCCACCTGAGTTAGTTGACTCTTGTGGGGGATTTATGCTCTGATTGCTACTGATTGTGGCCTTGTTGTATTCAAGGGGGTGGATTGCTACCAGTGATACATATTATATATAAGAAATCATACAAGATACAGATACAAGTAGACAAGAGATGGAAAGAACACAATCCTTTTATTACTCAACAAGATGCAGAACAGTACATACAAGAACAGATCTAAGTTAACCTCTTGGGTCGGCTCACCAACCTATATATATATATAAGTTACATTCAGTTATATAACCGCTTTTCGGTTCAACCAACCGACCAAGCCCGACATGTTCTGGTCGACATGACGACCGACATTTCTTACAATAGGTCGAGCGGAGGACCTAGTCGACAGGACGACTTAGGCTCCTCCAACATCTCTCCCACCTCAAAATCTTTCTTCGTCCTGAAGAAATGAGGAGATGCAAAAAAATTGTCAATTAGATAGAAAATATGGATGTAATTGTTACTTCTTTTGATGATAGGAGTTGGACGCTAATTATTGTTGGACACAGGCGGCGACGATTGCTTCAACAGAGACGGAAAACTGGTGCTGAAATTATTCTCAGGTATGCAACATACTTTGAATGTCTATAGTTAATGAGGTCAGACTCGACAGACTTTCCATTTTCTCCTGTGTCGACTTGTTTTGTAGATGGATCAAGTCATGGCCAAATAGGATGATTTTTTCATTAGCAGCAGTAAGCAATCTTTGCAAATATGGCTGAATATTCTCAAGTTTCAAGAGGCTGGTGCGAGCTTGGCCCATCCACTGGTCTTCATGTTTTTCCAATTTCTCCAGCTTTCTATTTTCCAGGATGATTTGTGCATCAACGGATTACAACAGTGTCTCGTAGGTGGTCTGTCGTTGTAAGTGCAGTGTATTGAGCATCCTACGCGTCCCTTGAAATTCTTTGAATACTTTGCCATAATGGATATACCAATTACACAATACTTCAATGACTGTGGTAGTTTCCTGGGTATACTGGGTGAGTAAGATATGGGCCTCTGTAAATGTCGTATGTTGTGTTGTTGTCAAAGATGATGTTTCTATAGCCTGGTCGTGTCGGTTCTTGGCCAATTCATTTTTTAATGTCGACATGACCTGTTCAAAAATTTGATATGCTTGGTCGAGCGGGCTAGTCGTGTCGGAACTTGACAGAGGCGAGACGACTTGCTGCGCTAAGTTTTGACACTTAGCCAAAAATGATGTTTGTTCTTTTTGCAATCTCTGGATGAGTTCTTAATTTTCATCTCTTCTGTGTCTCTGCTCTCTGGTAATAGCATCTGCAAGAAGGTCGAGTTCCTCCTGTGTGGCTTCATCTGGATCATAAGTAGAAATTGGTCTAAATTGGTCCATATGGACAGAAAGCGGCTTTCTTTCTGAATGTAAGCAAGGTGCTGCTGCTACCTTTGCTTCTGTCGTTCTTTTTCCTGTCGCCTGTCTTCTTTTCGTAGCTAAGTCAGAAAATATATTGGATGCATTTTTAAACAAAGATTTTTGTTTAGTAGGATTAGGATAATCCTCTTTACTTGTTACTTTTCTTATTTGAGGTTTATCTTGACCAATATGAGTGCCTTGTCTAGTTAAAATTTGCAATTTCTTGGTTCTTATCACATCACATTTTGGAACACACGACAAGACATTAACATTCTTTTTATTCTATATGTTCTCAATCATGGTAGGTAAATCCTCCAAGAAGTGATCACTTACCCCACATTTAGTACAAAATTTTAGATCTGTACGATATTTATAGGGACATTCTGCATGTCGATGTCCTTCACTAAGGCAAGTAAAACATTGTCCAGGCCTGTGAGGTCAGAAATATGGACTTTTATTTCCGTGACCTCAACCTCGGCCTCTGTATCCTCCACGTCTATTATAATTATCATTTCTTTGATCGTATATCCTTTCATTGTAACTTGGGTATCTATCGGTTCTGTCATTTCGGTCATAGCGGTGATTCCTGTAGTTCCGCTCATATCTGTCATTTCTTTCATTTCTATCATTTCGCTGCTTGATAGAGTTTATTTGGTACAGTGCATGATAATTATGCCCGTTCTTGAAGTTTAGATGGAATTCTGCAATCGAATGACAACTGACTTCGCAAATATGACACCACTTGGCTTGTTTATTCTTCAAATTGTATGGGCATTCATTTGTAGAATGTAAATCATAGTCTTGACAGATATCGCAGAAACTCCTTGTTTGAACAATTCTAACATATTGTCGTCGATCCTCCATACGATAAGAGTCTTTTGTGTATCCCGCAGTAGAACAGTTTGCACACCAAACTTCCGGTCCTTTTAGACTGATATCTCGGATGGATTGTTGCATGTTGTCCAGTCGTTCTTTGATGTGTCTATCGACATCAGCCAAAGGATAATCATCATACATTTCAATCTCCAGAGCCTCTGTCAAGGCATCTTCATATGAGTTGACGCTTTTCTAGTGAACGTGCATTTTAATCTTTCGTACAAGTCCAGCAACAAACCATTTGATTAAAAAAAATTCTTCAATGTCGTAATCCAGATGGCTCAAGAGGTCTTTAAACCTCTTATCATATTCTTTTAAAGTCTTTGTTGGTATTTGGATTGTTGTCTTTAATTTCTCTGTAGCCAATTATTTTGCATCCAATGTTTTAAAGAAAGATAGGAAGGTTTGCTTTATTTATGCCTTTGTTGCATTTGGTGATTTTTCAATGTAGCCCATGTACCATGTAAGCGCTCTTTTCCTCAAAGAGCCTGCAAACCGATGTATTTGATGTTCTTCACTAGTAATTAAGTTAGCTGCCCATGTTGATTTGCACACGAACCAATGTCTTCAGGGATCTTCATCACCCTCGTAAAATGAAAGGTGAGCTGTCACGTGCAACATGTCTTCTACTTCGATTGATAGATCGACTAGAGGAGTCAGTGGATTGTTAGCAGAACCAGAACTACTTGTTAATTTAACTTCGATGGATACTATCTTCAAATTTGTCTTAGGAATGAGTTATTTACCTTCACTTCTAGTGTCTAGAGCTTCGTTCGGCTCGCTATTTCTCGGAATCCTACTTTCTTCAATTGTTTATGTCACAATCCAGGTGAAATTCTACTCAATGGGGATTTCACCTCTTCTCGGTGGTTCCAACGAACTCAACGATTCATTCAATGATGGTAGTGGCAAGGGGGGTGCTTTTGCATGCTCTGAATAAATTAGATGAAAACTTTTGCTGGAAAACTTGGGCTAAAAAGTCACCCAATTTCCTTCTTCTGGCTGATGAATCAACAATCTGTCCTCTTTATCACCTTCATTACTTCTTCGAATCCATATGCCTGACTGGCTAGCATGAAGTCCCGGATCTTCTTCAAAAATATCCTGCACTTGGGCACTCTTAGTTAGATGCAACGAAGAAGGTGGCGTTATTACCTCATGTATATTAACTTGGAGAGCTCTACCATGCTTTATCCACAAGTCTTCTTCCATTGGTGATAGTTCTTCGTCGATGCCACTTCCATCTCAGGCTCGACTTGAATTTGGAATATTTTCTTCTACATATGTCACGATACCCGATCCCCGTTTCTTCTGGAGCGCACTAGCTTGCTCCTTCAATTCTTCTCTCCTTTTTCTCCTCTTCTCCCACTCGATCTTTTGTATATCTGGAGTGATTTTGTGACTCATTCCTCGATCTTTATCGAATCTGTTGGATCTTTCACCACTGGTCATGTCTCTTTTTCATTCGTCGAACTTATTCATGCATCTACTTCATCATAACATGTTTGGCTACCCCCCAATGCCAGTCCAAAGTTCTCTAGGAAACTGGGGAAGTACAGGACTTCAATTTCTCAAGAAGTATTCCCACTCGCACTCTTGTATGAATTTCTTCCACGCTCGTTCTTTGTCTTCCCAATTTGAGTTTGGGAGCGGTGGAAGCAACAAGGGTCAAGTCTCGACAATATGCGCAGCGCCTTTGTCGATCAGGAACTTGAACAAGAGTGTCGACAAAGAGCACAAGAACTGGTCGGTGAGGTCAGTGAAAAACTATTTCTGCACATCGTCGACAGACACTCATTCCTCAATCGCACATTCCTCACAGAACTCATCGGAAATATTTTGGCACCATTCTAACATATATGTACGACCTCCGTTGATCAGCTTTGAAATCAATTCCCGCTCCTTTTCATCTGATTTCCTTCTCATCCAAGAGCTTCTTCAATGTGAATGGCATAGATTCTACAAACTTCTCATGAGTCTCAAAAAATAATTTCTCCCTTGCTTGAGCAATCGTCAACTTGTTTCTTCTCGCATAATTTTTTAGGTAGTTAGCGGTCTTTCTCTCCCACCAATATTTAATCTCTTGCTTTGATATCATTGAACATGCTCGCTATTGCTTCGTGTATGCATCACCAACAACGGAACCAATGTTGTAGTCGAGGAGGTTTCATTCTTACCAGTGATACATATTATATATAAGCAAGCATACAAGATACAAATACAAGTAGACAAGAGATGGAGAGAACACAAGCCTTTTATTACTCAGCAAGATGTAGAACAGTACATACAAGAACATATCTAAGTTAACCTCTTGGGTCGGCTCACCAGCCTATATATATATAAGTTAGAATTAGTTATATAACCACTTGTCGGTTCAACCGACCGACCAAGCCCGACATGTTCTAGTCGACATTTCTTACAATAGGTCAGGCGGACGACCTAGTCAACAGGCCGACTTAGGCTCCTCCAACAAGCCTCATGCGCCCTGTTCTGATGGATTTGTTAGAAAAACAGGATCACAGAGCAATAACAATAAATAGAAAATGCAAATATAATCACGCATACACATTACAAGAGAGACACAGATATATTGTGGTTCTCTTGCAATGTGTATGTGTGATTATATTTGCATTTCTATTTATTGTTATTGCTCTGCGATCCTTTTTTTCTAACAATTGGTATCAGATCCAAAGGTCTATGTGGAAGATAAACTGTAGGAAGCTAGGGTTTCTGGTTCGAGTGGGAGCAATGGCAGAAGAAGGAAAGTTTAAGGTCGAGAAGTTTAACGGCCAAAACTTCCAGTTATGGAAGATACAAATGGAGGACTATCTGTACCAGAAGGATCTGTTAAAATTTGAGCATTAATTCACAATACTCTAGGATCTTCACTGAGAGAATAACATATACAGTATATCAATGCATGACAATCACAATAAGCATCACAAGCATCACAAGAATCAAAAGCATGAGAGACAAGAGACACAGAGTTTCCGTGAGGAAAACCCTAAGGTGAAAAACCCCACAACTTCCTTAGAGATAGAGAGAGCAATGGCTCAACCAAAGTACAACCAAAATACACTGAGATAGTCTCCTAGTAGCAGATGATCCTCCTCCTCACTAGTGAGCCACTTTCTGAGTGAGAGAGATGTACTTTTCTGAATGATCTAAATAGAGATCACCTGATCTCTATTTATACTAACCTGTTTTCCTAGTGACCTTATGGGGCCGACTTGTCTAGCTAGGTACATCCACATTATAATATATATATTTCAGGGCCGACCCCACACATGGTGGTCTAATAACCCATCGACAAGTACACACACTTGCGACACTTGTCAATCCACATGACGACACTTCCTTATAGAGGAATAACACATCTCTAATAAGGGTACAATAAATATATATGAAATACATAGATGAAATACATTCTAAAGTTACATATACATCAACACTCCCTCTTAACTAGGAAGGTATTTCTCGACACAGATCTGCTAGACAAGTCTTCTTCTCGGGATCATCATCATCAATGCATCGTCATCGTCATCATCACTGCTACTGCTATCTCAACCAATCTTTGACTCTACTCGTCATAGGAAGTTCTACAGAGCCAGTCCTTTTTCATACTGGATGTAGGCCAACCACCTACAGGTCTTCATCATCACTGGCCATACTGTGGAATCCTCAGGACTTATTACATGCGTCACAAAACCTTGAAAGAGCATCCCAGGGTGTTACGAGCACACGGCTCTACCTATAGGATCTCCCAGGGCCATATTATATGTGACCTCACCACAAAACCTCGCAAGAGCATCCCAGGCTGTTACGAGCACACAGCTCTACCTATAGGATCTTCCAGGGACAGATTATATGTGGTCATGGAAAAACCTCGCAAGAGCATCCCAGGACTTATTATGGGCACACAGCCCAACCTATCGGATCTCCCAGGGACATATTATATGCCATAGGACAAAACCTCGAAAGAGCATCTGCCAGATATCCCAGGGCCAGATTATATGCCATAGGCAAAACCTCGAAAGACTATCTGCAGATCTCCCAGGGCCAAATTATATGCTCATCTGCACAACCTGATCCACGGCCATAGAGTATCAACCTGATACTCACCATTCATCATCCTAATGTACACATGATCATCCCGATCATCATCACTGCAACATCTTGCTGCATGTCATCTGGAGCAACATCCTGAAGCTCATCATCCATGATCATCCTGATCATACAATGCTGCAACATCCTGCTGCATGTCATATGGAGCAACATCCTGAAGCTCGTCATCCATGATCATCCTGATGATACAATTCATCTACCTGATGCATACCAAGTATCTACCTGATACATATAATCATACATGATCCACCTAATCATACAATGTATCCACCTGATACAAATACCAATACATGATACATATCACCATACATGATCCACCTGATCATACAGTGTATCCACCTGATACATATACAGATACATGGTCCAAGCATCCAACATGATGCATATACAAAAATACATACACATGATCCAACCGATCATATCCAGCATCCAACATGATGCGTACATACATATAAATGATCCAACTGATCATATCCAGCATCCAACATGATGCGTACATACATATAAATGATCCAACTGATCATATCCAGCATACATACATACATAAAAATGATCCAACTGATCATATCCAGCATCCAACATGATGTGTACATACATATATAAATGATCCAATTGATCATATCCAAGCAGAAACCAGAACATCATCCTGATGATCATCATCCAGCACTTAAATCCACAGCCATGTGAAGGATCCTCCTTCCAACATGCTTGGAATGGATTCAACAAATGTGTCCATCACTTCTTCCTCGAAGTGTCCTCGATCTAAAGAATGCCAAGCCTCTCTCTGAAGTACTCGAACTTCACCCTGGATAGTGGCTTTGTCAGCACATCTGCAATCTGCTTGTCTGTCACAACATACAGGAGCTTCACAGCTCCTCTCTGCACCATATCCCTAATATAGTGATATTTGATCTCTATGTGTTTCGACCTGTCATGAAACACTGGGTTCTCAGACAGCTTCACGCAACTCTGGTTATCACAAAAGATACCAGTAGCATCCAACGGGAGATCAAATAACTCAGACAGTAGCTTCCGTAGCCATACTGCCTCACAACTAGCTGAACAGGCTGCAACATACTCTGCCTCAGCTGTACTCAGTGCTACGCAGGACTGCTTCCTGCTAAACCAAGAGATCACACCTGATCCCATACTGAAACAACACCCAGATGTGCTCTTCCTATTTGCAGCACTGCCAGCCCAATCTGGATCAACATAACCCTGTAGGTTAAACTTTTTATTCGCTTCATACTTGAGCCCATAATCCACTGTACCTTTCAGGTACCTCAGAACATGCTTTACAGCAACCAGGTGAACACTCCTCAGAACTGTCAGGAACTGGCTCAATGTGTTCACAGCAAAGCAAATATCCGGTCTCGTGTTCGTCAGGTACATCAAGGACCCAATCATCTGACGATACATAGAGACATCAACCGGCTCAGATGAAGCATCACATAGAAGCTTCAGATTCGATGCCACAGTTGTGGCCATGGCCTTGCAATCCATCATCCCGAATCTCTTTAGGATATCTACTGTGTACTTCCCTTGACCAAGGAAGATCCCACCTGCACTCTGCCACACCTCCATACCTAGGAAATAATGCATCATTCCCAAATCTTTCATATCGAACTCGGCAGCAAGCTTTCTCTTAGTATCTGCAATCAATCTGTCATCTCCTATTACAAATAAGTCATCCACATACAGGAGTAGCATCACAGGATTCCCTTCCTCAACCTTGTAGCAAAAGGTTGGAATCCACTTTACTCTTGGTAAAGCCCAAACTAGATAGGAAACTGTCCATCCTGCCATACCAGGTTCTGGGAGCTTATTTCAAGCCATACAAGGCTTTCTTCAATCTGCACACATATCACTCCCTGTCATGTATTTCAAAACCTAGTGGCTGCTCCACATATACTTCCTCTTCAAATACACCATTCAAAAAAGCAGTCTTGACATCCATCTGGTGTATTTTCCATTTCATTATTGCAGCTAGGGCAAGTACTGTTCTGATGGAAGTATACCTGGCTACAAGTGCAAAAGTTTCTTCATAATCTATTCCCTCTTTCTAAGAGAAGCCACGAGCTATGAATCTTGCTTTGTATTTCTCTACACTGCCATCTGCAGCATGCTTGATTTTGTAAATCCATTTGGAAGTCACAACAGACTTCTCTTTAGGTCTTGGGACAACATCCCAAACATCATTCTTCATTATTGATTGGTATTCCTCAACCATGGCATCCTTCCATTCTTTCTTTTCCACTGCTTCTTCATAACTAGAAGGCTCTTTGTTCATAATGTCACAGAGTAAAGCAACATAGCTGGTATGTGATCTGGTTCTCTTCTTTGCTCTATGTTCTTCTTCTGGAATGCCAAATCTTTCTGCATCTTGAATGAGATCTCTATCACACACAGGTTTCCTCTTGTGAGAGTTATCCTCACGGGGTGGATCTATAGGTTCTTGTGGATCTTCAAACTCACGAACAACTTCTGGAACTGCTTCAGTCATGGTAGTGTCTTTAAATCTAGTTTCCTTAGGTTCTTCATAAACTTCAATAGGTGCCTTCCTTGATTTGATGAATGCTGAGTTTTCATCAAATGTTACATCCCTACTGACATCAATCTTCTTGAACCCTGGAAAGTATATTCTGTAAGCCTTCGAGCTTTCACTGTAACCCACAAAGATACCCTTCTTTCCTGAAGGATCTAGTTTAGTCCTCTTTTCCTTTGGGACATGAGTGTATACTGGACAACCAAATATTCTGAGATGGCTGACTTCAGGTTTCTTACCAGAAAAAGACCTCTTATGGTGTCTTGTTGTCCAATATCTTGTGGGGTGTTCTGTTCTGCACATATACGGCTGTTCTAGCTGCTTCTGCCCATAGATGCATAGGTAGATTCTGGTCATGCAACATTGCCCTTGCTGCTTCCATTATAGTTCTATTCTTCCTTTCTGCAACTCCATTTTGTTGAGGATTATAAAGAGTAGTCAACTCCCTCTTAATCCCTGAATCACTACAAAGCTTCTTGAAGTCACCTGAGGTGAATTCTCCACCATTGTCGGATCTGAATGTTTTGATCTTCTTGTCAGTTTGATTCTCCATCAAGGTTTTGAATTCCTTGAATTTATCAAACACCTCATCTTTGTTCTTCAAGAAGTATACCCAAGTCTTCCTGGAGAAGTCATCAATAAATGAGACATAGTAAACATACCCACTCAGAGAACTGGATGACATAGGACCACATACATCTGAGTGGATGATTTCCAGGATGTCCTTTGCCTTGCTTTCACTGCTTGGGAAATCCTTCTTAATGTTCTTACCTTTTGCACATCCTTTGCAAACACCTTCATGTTTGGTCTTGATTTACGGAAGACCTTCTACAGCCTTGCTTGCAATTGGAAGTGCCCTATAGTGCATATGAGCAAGTCTTCTATGCCAAAGTTCACTTGGCTCCATGGATTCATGCACCATGGCATGTTCAGGTTGTCCCTTCAATTTATACAATCCTCCCTCTTGCTCTCCAATCACTACTGCATCATCTATGGTCTTTCCCTTTGGCCACATCGGGACTTGGCCATCCATAAATGCAACCCTCATACCTTTTGCATCCAATGCAGAGATGGAGAGTAAGTTCTTCTTGAGCTCAGGTACATAAAGGACTTCTTTCATCTTCAAAGATTTTCCAGAATCTAGGTTGTAGGAGGCTTCACCACTTCCTTTGATTGGGTATTGATAATCATCCCCAAGTTTCACCTTATGGGGTGATTCATGTTCAGATAGATTCACAAAAGATTCCTTAAACCCAGTCATGTGTTTGGAAGCCCCACTATCAATCAACCAATCATTACAACCATGGGAGATAGTACCTATGAGAGCAGAAATTAGAACATACTCTTCTTCATTTGATGAGTCATCATCACTTTCTGCCCTAGCCTTCTTCTTTGGAGGTTCATCATCTTCGGCAGCATGAGCATGGAACTTTCTTTTGATGCCCTTCTTCTTCTTGCTGAAGTTGTTGTTATTATCCCTTTTGTTCTTGGGACAATCTGAAGCAAAGTGACCATTCTCATTGCATGTGAAGCATCTTAGATCCTTCTTATTCTTTTGATAGGATCTCTTGTAGCGAGAGTGCTCCTTCTTGGGCTTGCTTCTTTTGGTGTGAGCTGCAAGAGCTTGATCTTCACCTCCCATCTTTTCCTCACAAGCTACAAGTCTAGCTTCTTCTTGAGAGCATTCTTCCCGCAATCTGTTGAAGGATACCAACTTCTTTCTTGCACAGATTCCTTGAATGAAGGAATCCCATGACCTAGGTAGGCCATTCAGAGTGGTCATGACAACTTCACCATTCTCCACCATTTCATCTACTGCTTCCAGTTGTTCCTTAATCTGGGAGACCCTAAAAAAATAAGATTGAATGGTTTCTCCATTCTGAAACTTTACTCCTTTCAATTGGTTCTGCAGGGTCATCTTCGAATTTATGTTCTTCCCTTCAAATAGCTTGGTCAAAGAGTCAAACATCTCCTTGGGTGTCTTTAGAGAATACACATGGGGTATGAGATGGTCTTTAATAGAATCAGCAATGATTCTCTTTGCCTTGACCAAGTTCTTCTTATGCAATACCTTGGCCTCTTCATCCTCTGGGATAGGGATGTCTTCTTTTATATATAAGTCCAACTCATTCTCTTCCAGGATTAACCCAATCCTATACTTCCAAGCTCGGAAGTTATCAACCCCTTCAATCTTATCCTCAAGCTTGGTGTGGTGAGACATCTTAAAGAGTACTTCAAATGGAAATAGAAAAGATTTAGGTCTTACCACTTGAAATGCTGAAAACTGGATCTGGTTTCGGATTAGGGTTTGTCAGAAAAACCCTAAAAATTCAAAATGTGAATTTCAACTTTCTGAAAGGATAGAAAGATGCGCCTTGATGAGCTGATCAGCCTGGTGCATTCAGAATTTGAGATCAGCAAAGTTTTACCCTTCAGATTTGTCTTTTTGTCCTCCCGAGTTCATTGGGGAGAGCCCTGAATTAGGGTTTGAGTTTCCCGGAGATCTATCCAGCCAAAAATCTTGATCCAAAGCTCTAAACTTCGATTTTTGCAAGGAGCTTCCAGCTATGTCTTCAGATTTCAGAAATTCCTATTTTTTGTGGAAACCCTAAGTTTTAGGGCCAAATCTGAAAATGCTCAGAATTGAATTCCGATTGGACAGATAGATGCGCCTTGATGAGTAGAGTCAATCTACTATACTGCTTTTCCAAAATCTGTGGAGAGAAACCCAATAAACAAGAAACTCAAGTTTCTGTCACTTAAAAATGTCTTCTTCTCAGGTTAGCTCTAATACCATGTTAAAATTTGAGCATTAATCCACAATACTCTAGGATCTTCACTAAGAGAATAACATATACAGTATATCAATGCATGACAATCACAATAAGCATGACAAGCATCACAAGAATCAAAAGCATGAGAGACAAGAGACACCGAGTTTTCGTGAGGAAAACCCTAAGGTGAAAAACCCCACAACTTCCTCAGAGATAGAGAGAGCAATGGCTCAACCAAAATACACTGAGATAGTCTCCTAGTAGCAGATGATCCTCCTCCTCACTAGTGCGCCACTTTCTGAGTGAGAGATGTACTTTTTCGAATGATCTAAATAGAGATCACCTGATCTCTATTTATACTAACCTGTTTGCCCAGTGACCTTATGGGGCCGACTTTTCTAGCTGGGTACATCCACATTATAATATATATATTTCAAGGTCGACTCCACACATGGTGGTCTAATAACCCATCGGCAAGTACACACACTTGCGACACTTGTCAATCCACATGACGACACTTTCTTATAGAGGAATAACACATCTCTAATAAGGGTACAATAAATATATATGAAATACATAGATGAAATACATTCCGAAGTTAAATATACATCAACAGGATCTATTCCTACCGTTGGGAGGAAGAGTAAAGCAGCCGGCAGACATAAAGGACGAAGAATGGGAGGTTCTTGACAGAAAGGATCTGGGAACAATACAGCTGAGCCTGGCTTCATCGGTGGCTTTCAATATATCAAAAGAAATGACAACGAAGGGTTTGATGAGCGCACTGGGTGAGCTGTATGAAAAACCCTCGGCCTCCAACAAGGTATTTCTAATGAAGCTTTTATTTAATATGAAGATTTCTAAAGGTGGATCTGTTACTAATCATTTAAATGAGTTTAATACGGTTACAAATCAACTAAGTTCTGTAAGTGTGAACTTTGATGATGAGATTAGGGCTTTTCTAATCTTGTTTTCATTGCCAGAAAGCTGGAATAGCTTGGTCATGGCTATAAGTAACTTTGTCTCTAGTTCAAACACCTTGAAATTTGATGATGTTATTGGTGTTATTCTTAGCAAGGAAATGCAAAGAAAAAGCACAGGTGAGACATCAGGTAATGCATTGACCATGGAGAGCAGGGGAAGACAAACGGAGAGAGGAAAGAGCCAAGGTAATCATGGGAAGTGTAAAACAAGCAAATCCAAGTCTATACTAGGAAAGATAGAGTGTTGGAACTATGGAAAGAAATGACATCTAAAGAAATACTGCAGATCTCTAAAAAAGAAAGGAGATGCACAGCAAGAAACTACACAGGAAACAAATATAGCAGGTGATGTGTTACAAGATGCTTTTATTCTTGCATTAGATAATACTAGTGATTATTGGGTAGTAGATTCAGGGGCTTCATGTCATGCTACACCCCATAGGAAATACTTTCATGATTATGTTCCAGGCGATTTTGGACATGTTTTATTGGGTGATGATGAGCCATGTAAAATTGTTGGAATGGGTAAGGTATGGATAAAAGTTAAGAATGGAACTTATTGGTTGTTGAAAGATGTAAAGCATATTCCTGCTATGAAAAGAAATCTGATCTCAGCAGGGCAGTTGGTAGATGGCGGCTATCTATCTACATTTGGAGAAAAGTGGTGGAAGATCACTAAAGGATCAATGGTGATAGCAAAAGGAGACAGGGTAGGTACATTGTATTTATGTCCTCATAATACTAACCATTCTATCTCTTTAGATTCCACAGGAACAGATACAGCATTATGGCATCATAGGCTTGGCCAAATGAGTGAGAAGGGGATGCAAATTCTCCACTCAAGGAAGTTGCTTCCAGATTTGAAGCAGGTAAGTTTGGAATTCTGTGAGAACTGTGTTTATGGAAAACAAAAGAGAGTCAGATTTCTCAGGGTTGGGAAACAGAAGAAGAATGAAAAGTTAGATCTTGTGCATACTGATGTAAGGGGACCGGCTCAGGTACAATCTCTTGGTGGCTCTCATTATTATGTTACATTTATTAATGATGCAACTATGAAAACTTGGGTTTATTGCATTAGACAGAAATCTGATGTGTTTGCTACTTTTAAGAAGTGGAAAGATTTGGTTGAGAATGAGACAAGAAAATGGTTGAAGTGTCTCGAATCTGATAATGGACATGAGTACTGCGGCAAGGAGTTTGATAGTTACTGTTCATACCATGGGATTCGTAAAGAGAAGACATTCCCAAGAACACCAAAAGAAAATGGTGTGTCGGAAAGGATGAACAAAACGATCATGGAGCGTGCAAGGTGTATGAGATTGAATGCAGGGTTGCCCTTACAGTTTTGGTCAAATGATGTAAATAATGTTGTTTATTTAATAGACAAAGGACCTTCAAGTGTTTTGGATGGTGGTATTCCAGAGGAGGCATGGACAAATAAAAAGGTAAACTACTCATTTCTGAGAACGTTTGGTTGTGAAGCATTTGTCCATATTGATAAAGATAATAGAACAAAGCTTGAAGCTAAATCCAAGAAATGTACCTTTATTGGATATGGGGTTGATGATTTTGGTTATCGCTTATGGGATTATCAAAATAAAAAAAATCATTAGGAGTAGAGATGTGATATTCAATGAAAAGGTCATGTATAAGGATCAGTTGCAGGGAAAGAAACAGGAAAAGGAAACCACAAAGTACACAGTACTTGATGAAATTCAAGAAAATGAAGTTCCAAAGGTGCCAAAAAATCAAGAACAACAGCAAGTACCTGAAACTCCTGCAACTGTAAGAAGATCTACCAGGTTAAGTAGACTCCCTAAATGATACTCTCCTTCAATGTATTATTTGTTGATGACTGATGCTGGTGAACCAGAATGTTATGAAGAAGTAATGCAGGTGGAAACTAGAAATAAGTGGGAGCAAGGCACGAATCAGGAGATGGACTCATTGGTAGGAAACCAGACTTGGGATTTGGTTCAGTTGCATGCTGGTAAAAGAGCATTGCAGAACAAATGGATTTACAAGTTGAAGGAAGAAGAAGGAGGCAAGAAGTGGTACAAGGCCAGACTTATTGTAAAGGGGTTTGCACAGAAGAAAGATATAGATTTTGATTAAATATTTTCTCCTGTTGTTAAGATGACTTCAATTAGAACTATTTTAAGTCTAGTGGCGGTAGAAGATTTGCATCTTGAACAGTTAGATGTAAAAACAACCTTTCTCCATGGGGATTTGGAGGAAGAGATATATATGCAACAGCCACAAGGGTATGAGGTCAAAGGTAAGGAGAACTTTGTATGCAGGTTGAAAAAAGAGCTTGTATGGCTTGAAGCAAGCTCCAAGGCAGTGGTATTTAAAATTTGACAAGTTTATAACAGAACAAGGTTATAGTAGATGTCATGTTGACCACTGTGTTTATTTCAAGAGGCTAGATAATGGAAGTTATATTATCTTGTTATTGTATGTGGATGACATGCTTGTTGCAGGGTCTAACATGCAGGATATAAATGTGCTTAAAAGGAAGTTAGTTAATTCATTTGCGATGAAGGATTTGGGTGCTGCAAAGCAAATCCTTGGTATGAGAATAACAAGAGACAGGAAAAATCACAAATTGACATTGTCTCAGGGTGAGTACATACAAAAGATGTTAGAGAGGTTCAGAATGCATAATGCAAAACCAGTTAGTACACCTTTGGCCATCCATTTCAGTCTAAGTAAGGAGATGTGTCTCAAGACACAGGAAGAGATAGATTACATGTCCAAGATTCCCTATCAATCAGCAGTTGGAAACTTGATCTATGCCATGGTGTGCACAAGACCAAATATTGCACATGCAGTGGGCGTTGTGAACAGATATATGAACAATCCAGGTAAAGAACATTGGAAGGCAGTACAGTGGATTCTCAGGTATTTGAGAGGTACTACCACTCAGGCATTATGTTTTGGAGGTTCAGACACTGTCCTACAGGGATATGTTGATGCAGATATGGCAGGTGATAAGGATAGTAGGAGGAGCACCACAGGGTATGTGTTTACTGTAGGTGGAATAGCAGTAAGTTGGATTTCGAGACTACAGAAGGTTGTTTCACTTTCAACAACGGAAGCAGAGTGTGTTGTTGTTACAGAGGTTAGTAAAGAGATGATTTGGTTGCAGAGGTTTATGGAGGAAGTGGGTAAGAAGCATAAGGATAGTAGGTTGTATAGTGACAGCCAAAGTGTCATTCATGTTGAAAAGAACTCAGCATTCCATTCCAGAACTAAACATATACAGCTCAAGTACCATTCCATACGCTCTGTTCTGGAAGATGAACTGTTGAAGCTGGAAAAGAGACATACTAGCCAGAATCCTGCAGACATGTTCACAAAGGTAGCAACCAAAGAGAAACTGATTTCCTGCTCAGTTTCATTTGGCCTTCTAGCGTGAAGGTGAAGATGAGAAATTTTCCAAGTCCAAGTTCCAGCAAGTGCAGCAGCGGTGGAGTTGTTGTGATCAGTCTCCAAGTGGAAGATTATTGGTTGTGGAGCCTGATCTCCAGATTCAGAGACATTATTATTCAACCATGTTTGTACCCCAGCTTTATATGATATGTAAAAGGACTGTACACTCACCCCAGAAGGGGTTTGTGGGGGGCAAAGCCTCCCCACAGCTGGGGGGTCTGGGGGGCTGCGGTCCCTCGGCGGGGGTTCGGGGGAGAAGCCCCTGAAGGAAATTTTTAGGGTTGTTTTACGGGCCCATGGTTTTGGGTAACCCGTGGTATTTTTCCTTTGTATTTCCATTTATAATAAAAACATTGTAATATGGCTAGGGTTGATGTATTAGGTTTTATGCATTGTAAATATCTCTAAGATCGGAGAAAAGACACTATGAGAGAGTGTGAAGAGGAAGTGCAACGGCTATGCTGCAAGTTGTATCCCTTCACTTTTACTGGATGGAATAATAATAAGGACTGGCGATTTTAGTGTGGACGTAACCCATCTTGGGGTGAACCATGACATATCTGTGTCTCTCTTGTAATGTGTATGTGTGATTATATTTGCATTTGTGTTTATTGTTATTGCTCTGCAATCCTTTTTTTCTAACAGGATTTGCATGAAAAACTCACTAATGCACCCTCCTTAGTCAACTAACTGATTGTGTATTCAGTTAACTGATTTTAGGTTCAATTGAGTTGAGTTTGGGTCTTCTGGAGCACTCCAGTGGTGGAAATCCCTATGCTAGACACACTGAGACTCGAATTCTCCCAGGTGATTCAAATTCTCTCCATTATAACATCATTGTTGAATATACTTATTATTGGATCATGTGACATTATTATGTTCCTATTTGAGTTCTCATGCATGATTAATTGTCTGCTCTTTTTTACTGCAATTTTCATTATAACTCAATTTCTTTGCTCATTCTTTCTCTGTGAGGTATACTCAACTCCATGATCTGCTATGATTTATAATTTCACATGGTATCATATCTTAGTGAGCGTAGGTTGAGCAACTACTTTTAGTAGTTTACTAGAAGCCTATGGATTTCCATAGCAAATCCTTGTGCCATTGCATTGAATTCATTGGAGAAATCCTTTGAGGTATAGCTAGGTGTGAAGGATCTCGAAAAATGTGCCTATTGTCCTAAACCAGTTATCAATAGTAATCTATCTCCAAAATTGAGATTTTTTTGCAGGTTATTGAAATTTTTTCAATTCAGTACTGGCGACAGAACCACCTTGTATTCGCTCCAACGGTTCTAATGGAGAATTTGAATGCTCCTCTCTCTCCCAGGATCCTGGAACCCTTCAATTAACTTGATTGGAGGACTGCTATGCAGATGGTCTTGCAGAACAAGTCACTGTACAGGGTAACAATGGGAAAGGAGGTCGAACCACAAGCAGCTGTTGAGAAGGCCAAGTATTTGAATAGATTGGATGAAGCATTTGGTTTCATGTGTATTCATGTTTCCAAAGATCTACTCTTCCACCTCAATGGATTGAAGACTCCAAAAGAGGTTTGGTTGAATTTGGATACCCTCTTCAGAAAACAAGATGAGCTTAGGGGGGCATATTTTGGAGAATGAGTTGATTTCTCTTCAACCCGACAGTTTCAAGACCATCCAGCAATTCTTTTCCAAATTCAAATCTTTGGTAATGCAATGCAAGCAGTGTGGCATTGAGAATAAGGATGAACAGTTGGTGCTATCCATTATGATCAAGCGAGGTCCTCAGTTCTTTGTCTTTGTCTCTACCTTCCATTCAGGGATATTTTCAATCCCTGGTTGGAAAATGTCATCCTCAGATGTTTTCACTGTATATCTCATCCAAGAACAAGACAAATTGATCAACATGGGAGCCTTGAATGCCTCAAAAAATCAAGCTCTTGTGGCTGGAGAAACAAAGAGTGTGAATGAAAAAGGGAAGAAAAAGGGAAAAGAGAATAAGCAATCTAAACCCCAAACAGAATGCCAATTCTAGTCCATCGGAAGGAGCCTCCAGCTCCAAGAAGGACAAGCAAAACAAATTTGAGAAATCCAAGTGTACATACTACAA
The DNA here is from genome assembly GCA_027924585.1 of Larix kaempferi. Lineage (NCBI taxonomy): Eukaryota > Viridiplantae > Streptophyta > Pinopsida > Pinales > Pinaceae > Larix > Larix kaempferi. The sequence goes on along the minus strand of BSBM01000101.1, from coordinate 10,522,210 downwards.
GAAGGGTAATCATCCTAAGAGTTCTTGTATGAATAAGAACATAGATCAAATGGAAAAGCTCCTTGAACAACATAACATTTCCCTCCCTGAAGGCACAAGGAAGATTGATCCAAGTGGAAAGTCAAAATATCATGAGAGATGGCATGCATTGAAGGTTGGATTCTCACAATCCCAATATTTTCTTATTGATTGTGGAGCATTCAACCACATGGTTTCCTCCAGAGAGCCATTTTCTTCATTAGATCTCACCGATGGACCCATCATACACATGGGATATGACTCAAATATTTGTTGAAGGGAAGGGTACTATACAGCTTGAGCATGGAAAGTTCAACAATGTGATGTATGTGCCTTCTCTAGCAACTAATTTGTTGTTTGTTTATCAGATGACACACACAGGTTCGCCAAAGAGAATTGCATTTGGACCTAACATATTTGAGGTTGCGGAGATCTCATTTGGGAAGTTGATAGCCAAAGGAGCTTCAAACCATGCCTCCAAGGCATATGAGTTCTCCTACTTCTTTCCATACTCACATCAAAGTGCTTTCTTGACCCATGCAAATGAGACAAGCAGACTCTAGCATGAAATATTCGGACACCTAAACTTCAAATACCTACATCATTTGCATAAGGAAGAGATGGTTGAAGGTTTACTGAACATAAAGTTCTCTCAAGGAATCTGCAAAGGTTGCTTGGTAGGGAAGCACCCAAAGCGAAAGTATGATGTTGGGAAGGCAAAGAGAGCTTGCTCCATCATAGATCTGATTCATAGTGATGTTTCAAGACAGATGCCCACTACTTCAATGAATGGATCCAAATACCTTTTGACCTTCATTGATGACTACTCCAGGTTCTACTAGATCTACTTTCTCAAATAGAAATCCGAGGTGTTTAAAAGCTTCAAATTTTTCAAAGCCTTAGTTGAGAACACTGCTGGAAGGAATATCAAGGAACTCATATCAAATAATGGAGGGGAGTACATCAAGAAGGATTTGCAACATTTGTGTGCTTCTGAAGGTATTCAAATGCAATATTATGTCCCATACACACCACAACAAAATGGTGTAGCAAAGAGGAAGAATAGGTCATTGAAAGAGATGGATACCTACTTGCTTGAAGCAAGAGATATCCCATCAAATCTCTAAGTAGAAGTAATGAACTGTGCAAAATACATTCAGAATAGGGTACCCCACAAATATGCTGATGGGGTCACTCCATTCGAAGCATTCAAGGGACACAAACTTGATGTCTCTCATATGATGTAATGTCCCCAGTTTGACCCCATGGCATTAAAATCATAAATAATGTAATATTGTTATAAAATCGTGGTGAGGAGCTCAAGGCCAAGGCTCCACCATCAATTTATTGATGCATATGGTTTACATGCTAGCCATGCACAATGGAATTGTGAATATCATGTAAATATGCATTTTAATAAAAAAATACCCACAACTAGCTATGCAATGCAACAAGAGATGGGAGCATGATTTTACAAGGAATTGGGAGGGAAAACATTCAAACCTTTGAGCCAATCAAGTCAAGCCAAGTGTCAATAAGATAACCCATCAAACTCTCAACTACCCATGTTGACTTTTGTACCCAATCATTCATTTCTCCCAAGAGTTGGGTGAAGTAGTTAATGCCTTAGGGAATGGGGAGGTATGGCTATCCAAAATTCGGGTATGGGAAACCACCCTGCATGGAAAAACGTGTTTAGATTCCTTGGCAAGAAAAGAGCCATGAATTTGCCTCCCAAGCCATAACCCATCAAGCAGTTTTGCCTCTCTCACGTTTTTGGAGCTAGCTGGGCTTTCCCCATCATGTTTTTCACCATTTTCCTGCATTTTCCATGCCTAGGAACTTGTTTTTGTATTGCACAATGGCTGGGAGGAAGGGAGCCATGACTTTGGGGTTTATGGAGGCCACTTTTGTCCCTTGAATGCCCAGAAACGTTTTTTTCTCTCCCAGGGTTGATTCCCCAATTGCCATTTTGTTTTTGATGTGCCCACGATTTGGGAAAGTCCATGGCCATCTTATTTGTAAAATCCCATTGCTAAAAATGGGCATCCATGCCCAGTTTGAGTTGTTGTGTGTAAAAGAAGGTTGGGGTTGAGATGGGTTTCTATTGCTTTGGCTGTGCATGAGTTGGAATGTTCCCTTTTCCTTGTAAGAATCATGCCCAGCTCGGGGGTGGCAGTTGTGTTGAGAGAATTGATGAACACAACTGACCTATGGTTGGGTGGAACGTTGCAGCAACATAGCTAGTTGTTTGGGACAATTGTACAATGAAGATAAGTGTTTTTCTACCTATGCATTTACTTCTGAAATGTTTTAATTTGATGTTTATTATTGATATGTTGAAAGAATATGAAAGATGTGTGTGGGTGATGTTCTTATTCCATTGTGCATATATATAATTGATTTGCGTCTGCACACATTAATTTTATGGCTATGAAGCTAATGAATGGCCTGAGTTTTTGTATAAGCCCCGTATATTGGCATCAAGTTCCCTTACTGAAGTTGGATCCGCGGGAGGGGACATTACATTATGGTATCAAAGCTGCTGGTTGCAGCATTGGGCCTTCATGGGCTACCTATCACAGTTGCAGAGGTAAGTATGCCTCCTGTCCAACACTAAACATCAAAAAAGAAGGAAAATATTTCAGAAAATTTTTCTAACTGTTTTTGAAAAATTGAAAAATTTTCTAAGTGTTGGAAATTTTGCTTAAATCTCTGTCGGTGATATTAACCATAACTATTATGCCAAGGTCGGCGAAAATTTGGTTAAATTTTGCGCTGAAGCAGTCACGGAGAAAAGACTCTGTCGTCGATTTTAGTGTTAAATTTTGCGCGTGCAGGGGGATTTTAGAGTTAATTTCTGTAACGCGCGCGGCGAAATCAAGGTTAAAATTTGTGCGACGGAGGCTTGCGCGAGTGGCGATTTTAGCCATAAAATTTGCGCGACGGAGGCTTGCGCGGGCGGCAATTTTAGGCTTAAAAGTTGCGATGGACGCTTGCGCGCGGCGGCAATTTTAGCCTTAAAACCTGCGATGGTCGGCGGCAATTTTAGGGTTAGATACAGCGCCAAGGGCAGCAATGTTAAGGATAAAACCTGCGCTGCAACGGGGGAGTTAAGGTTAAATCCAACGATGGTCGCAGAGGTTGAGCCGCGACCAGTGATGGGAGGAGCCCTAAAAATAAAAATAAAAAAGTATAGAGCCCAAAACTTGATTTTTGGATAGGAAGAGCAGTCGGGCTCAAAATGGGATGATTCCTGTGGGGCTCGTAGGCCATTAACAAAGGCCATGAAAGAACCAGAGAGGGCTCCGAACCCAGTATGCTCCAATTTGACAGAAAATGGAGAATAGTGACTTTTGTAAGACGGTGTCTCGAGGCTTGACGGAAGGTCGGTTTGAGCTAAAATTGATATGGCACAGCCATGGATCAGGCACAGTGTTAATTTTGGAATCTTGGAGCCGAACTTTAAAGGATGTGGAGTCGGGGTGAACAAGAAGGCCAAAAAGCACTGTTCCGGGCCACTTTTTCGGGATTTTGAAAAGCTTGTGGATAGTAAAAGTGACCCTAGATGTTGGAATCAAAAATTTTACTAACCTAGACATTTCATCTTCTCATTAAGACGAATAGTTTCCGTTAGACGAAGATTTTCCAGAAATGCATAGTTTGGGAGATAGCCATTTTTGGCCAAATTTTGAGATTTTGGGGGAAAAGTGAAAAGTGAAAAGTAGCCAAACCCCAAATTTTATAGAAGTTGACTGGTGCATCAGAACAAGGATCTGAAGGTTTCTGAGTGTTCCTTGTTATATAGACTACCTTCACTCGGTAGATAATTTTTCATGATTCTTCCTAGATTTGCTTCTACAAGCAGCTAAAGTTGGCCTTTCAAAATAAATTGCAGCTTGTAAAAGTGCCGAAATCTAGGCAAAATTTGAGCAAAGTTTGCATTTCTGAAAGAATATAAATTCCATGTTCTGGATCGGAATGGAACACGGGGATAGGCGTTGGAAATATTATCCAAAGGAGAACAGGGATGCATGACCATAATTTGAATGAGGTCTGCACATATCATAGATATTTGGTACAGAAGAGTGCCAGCGGTTGTTTTGACAAAAGAGAATTGTTGTCAATATGGGAAATTTCTAGAATTGCATGACTAGAAGGAAATCAGACCAACTATGATATGGAAGAGGGATTCCATTCTACGATGAGGGATTGGAAAGGGATAATTCCTTAACCCCTGTTTGCTATCGTACTTATAATTTTGAAATTGTTATGCATATAAACTATGGCATAAGAATGTTAAAACTGCAAGAGATTACATAGATGAATATGCACTAGATGGCATAACAATAAACATTGTACAGTGCATGTGAAAATGTTTTTGCGTGTATATGATATTGCATATTAGTTAAATAATGAGGTTTTACATATGCAATGAGCCACTTAAGATAATGATTGTGGTTTCTAATAATTAGTTGTGTCCGCGTTGGTTGTAGGACAAAATACAATCAAAGCATGGCAAAAGAAGTTGATGACGTTGTTGCACGTGACCAACAACCTTATGAAGAGAGGATGGTGCAACAAGTCCGTGATCATGATGTTGGCAAAAAGGACTGAGTAGCCTTGGTAAGAGGCCAACTGATCAGGTAACATCAAGTGATGTTAATATCAGCCATGCAGGTAATGGTTAATTGTGCTTAATTGCATGAATGTGGAAAGAGGATTTGATGAGATCCCTTCAACTATGTTTAAAAATGTGTTGAATTGTTTGTATGAGAGATTGAGTGTCTAAATGTGAATGTCAGCCTACCAAGTATGGTGAGGTATGGGTAAGTGAAGGCAGGAAGCCTTACAACCTATAATTGCTTAGAAATCTCAATGCATTCATATGAAATTATATCATGTCATTTGTCTGTGTTGGTTGTGAGTTTAACAACCAAAGCAAGTGAGGACTTATGTTCCTGTTGCGGTAGTGCATGCTATGAGATAGGCATGGTTAGGCCATAATATGTTGGAATGCATAGTACTCAAGGATTAATACAAGGTTGTATTGAGGGGTTATGCATTGAGTGAATGCATATTAAAAGATTATGAAAATGTGGTGAATGTGCATGCATATGTGCGGGTGCACATGTTGAGATGCATTGTGTGAATGCATGGTTGTGATATATATATGTTTCACTGCAGTCAGATAATAGATGAAATGGTGGACTATTGTTAATCTTGATACCATTTCATGAGCTGCTATCAATGCAGGGGAAAGACTGCATGAAGAAGGTAGACATGTGATGGGCTACCAGAGTACTCTGTTGGAAGGACAGAATTGCATGGAATGTGAAGTAATGAGTATTTACAGTTTATTTAAATTGCATGGATAGTGTGACTGTGTCTTGCAATTTTATTGTGATAATGATGCATATATATGAATGTATATATTTCGTTGCATTTCAAATATTAACAACTGAATATGTTTACATTATTGAGTGTTATAATTATGAGATCACTTCAGTGACTGTTGTAGCAATGAAAGGATTATATGCATAAAATACTCACAACGTGTTTGGCTGATTGAAGTTTCAGATTTCAGGTAAAAAAGTCTTACGTATGGAAATGAGGATAAGTCCATAGTAGAGACCGGGATCTACCATGTGCAGAATCCAAAGGTTATGAGAAGGTTCTCATGGTTGTAACTTATGCATGAAACAAATATGAAAATTTTATGTTTTAAATTTATGAGAATAATCTCATGATTGCAAATCTAATTTCTGTAGGAAAACATATTTGTAGATTTCAGATTTGAGAATTGCTTATAATTGCTAATCACTGTTTGGCGTATATTAAAAAAAATTGTGTCAGGAGGACATGTTGTAGGTGGATGTTCATGTATGGTAGCAAGGGTGAAACCATAATGGATAGATTGATACCACTTACAAGAGCCAAACAATATGAGGATAGCCTCATTGCTAAGCAAATCAATTTATGTAGGAGACAAAATTGTAAATTCATGTTGAATTAATTATTAATGCTATTGATTGGTTATAGAACAATCATACTTGAATCTTATTGCTAAATGCTGCTGACCGTTTGGCTATTTGATAAGTGTGCCAGGATGACACATTGCAGGAAGACCATGTGTGATGGCCTGCCGAAGCCAAACTAGATGGGAAGGATCCCATGCTTTGGAAATGGGTTTCAGGTGAAACACCATTGTAAATGTCGATAATGTCTCATTCAAACTGCATGTGGGTGAATCATGTGAGTGAGACAGTGAAATTATGCCGAGAAGGCATGTGTGGGTTATGGAATGTGAAAAGATTGGGGTGGTGAACCAAAGGACTATTGACTCAGAGAAGGGAGCCCCCATTCTTCACAAATAAAGAAAAGATACATCTGTGAAACGAATGAGTATTATGTAACCCTAACTGAAGATATACATGTCTAGTTATTAGATTTAATATGCAGAGCATGTTTTATTATTTCATTATTATTCCAGACTTCTTGAGTGTGACTAGGGCCTACATGGCTCACATCAGAAAGGGATGCATACCTTTTGGGTGATGGGTTATGTTAGGGTTTTCAATATTGACTACACCCTAAGGGAATGGATGCATTCCTGGTGTTTCAATACTTGATAGTGAATGTTATGAAATATGATTACAATTTTAGAGCAGCAATACTGATGAGCTTATTTATCCTTCTTGTGCTATCAGCTTACACAGATGCACTCTGGTGTTGCACGTAAGAGGCAAATTTAAGAAGGGTGCTCAAGAGGACTGTATGGGCAGTGGTAACCTGTCTACGCTAACACTAAAGGACACTAGAAGAGATGGATAGGCCCGAGGAGCTGTGTAACAAAAAAGGGGCATCATCCTTGTGTAGTGTGAGTGGGTATTGTAGGGCCATGCTAGCCTGCAGTCAAGTAAGTCACCTATGGTGTTCCTGGAGGGAACCACTGGGTTGCATAAGAGAAGGAGCCACGTAATCATATTATGTTGTTCTTATTTCCTGATAAACCCAATCAGTGTACTGGCTTGGCAATTGTTGTTTTATGCCTAATAAACCTAGTCGGAGAACTGGCTTGGCATTGGATATGTGGATGTTGTGGTGAATGTTTGTTTTATGCCTGATAAACCCAGTCGGAGAACTGGCTTGGCATTGGATATGTGGATGTTATGGTGAATGGTTGTTGGATGCTTGACAAACCCAGTCAGTGTACTGGCTTGGCATTGGCTATTTGCATGTTGTGAAGGTATTGGTGAAGGGTGTTATTTCCTGACAAACCCAGTCGGAGAACTGGCTTGGAAATGGTCATTGTATGCTTGATAAACCCAGTCGGCGTACTGGCTTAGCATATTGATTTTTGAAATGCTTGATAAACCCAGTCGGCGTACTAACTTAGCATACTGATTTTTGGGATGCCTGATAAACCCAGTCAACGTACTGGCTTGGCATTGCCTATTCAGATGATGTGTGGAACAGCATGTGTGTTGGATAAGCATCCACCCCATAGGTGATCTAAGGCTTGTAAAGTAGAGAAGGAAACCTGTGGAGTAGCGAGGAAATGCACAATACAGATAAGTATTCATTTTCATTTATTTCTTGCTTGGAATAATGAAGATTTCAGGTATAAGTTTTCTAACAGCTAAGCTGATACACTGTGGTTTCTTTGTTGGAAACCTTGTTCATTGCAGGAAGCATGGACCCTGAAATAACTATAAATTCTTGGTAAAACCAGAGAGTAACTGGTTGTGCACTATAAATTCTTGGTAAATCCAAAGAGTAATTGATGCTCGATAAATTTAGAGAATAGTTGGTGGGGGCATTAACCACTTGATGTTGTGGAGCAGCTGGCGTGCTAGCCAAACAATCTTTAATTAATTAATAAAACCAGTCGGAGCACTGGCCTAGCATATTGCTAAATGAGATGATAGATGAAACCCAGTCGGCGTACTGGCTGGGCATTGCCTATTCGAATGGTTGTGGAGTAGCCTGCATGCTGGCCCAACATTCATTATTGCATCCATGGGCAATCCAAGGCTTGTAAAGCAAAGAAGGATCTTATGGAATAAAGTGAAGACATCCCATACAGATAAGTATTTGGTTATCTTGCAGCTTCTTGCTTATGAATATACATGTGTATATGAATTGTTTAGGATTTCTTAAACTCTTGTTTGGAAATAAAACCTATGAGAATAAACTGAACATGTGAATTGACTCAATGTTTGAGTGTAGGTATTGTTGGAAGCAAGGACTATGAAAGCATCTGGAGGATGCATGTGGACATGTGACCGTCCTAAGGAGCTCAAGTATGAGCAGTAATAAAAGATGGTGCTAGTGGACATGTACGGGTCCTAGCAGCCAAAGGTTCTGTAAGCAACAATGGGAAAAGGTTCCCTAGTTGAAAATCCTTAGATGGACCTTAGACAATAAGTGTCATAACCAAGAAAGGGCAAGTCAAGCATTCACACTGAAGTGAAAAAGGCTAAGGAGCATAGAACCACAAGTGATGGTGTGGCTCCGGATTGGAACAAGACTAAGAGGGGAAAAATCTTACTCTTCTCTTTCCTTTTGACTGATGCATCTTAAAAACAATGGAATTGTTGAATGCATGTCGTGACTGAAAATAGATTGTGTTTAATTACTTGAAATAAATTGTGAATGCTAAAATAGTTATTCCCCTGTGAGAGGATGACCATGAATGAGTTCATGTGTATGTTGGGAAAGCATGAAAAGTATGGAAGTCTCGTGAGTAAAGCATGGACGTTCCATGTCAATTGGGAAATAATTGACTAACTTTAAATATTGTGTTATGCTTGTCCTAACAGGAATTGCCATGATGAGTCTCACAGGTGAGAAATTGAAAGCCATCAATTGCAGTTGTTACCAGCTAAGTGTTGCTAGTGAGCAAAATGAGAGCCAGTTGTGCACACTAGCCATGGCAGCAGACCAAAAGCTATTTGTTTTGGCTGAAAATATTCCTCAATCAGTTGCCAGGATGGCAAGAAAGATGGCAGCCATGAAGTTCCTGACTTGTAGATCAGCTAGAAGGTGGATAAAAGAAAGGGATTGTTGTGGAGAAATGCCCACCTGTAGAGCTGGAAGATCAAGCCAACAGGAGCAACTTGTGGAAGCCAAAGGACTTGATCCTAAAATTTCAAAGTAAAGAGATGAATGTGGGACAGACCTACCACCATTTGTGAATTCTGCAGCATGTGTAAAGTAGATATTTATTCCTAAGTATTGGAACAACGAGGACGGTGTTATTCCAAGGGGAGGGGAATGTAATGTCCCCAGTTTGACCCCATGGCATTAAAATCATAAATGATGTAATATTGTTATAAAATCGTGGTGAGGAGCTCAAGGCCAAGGCCCCACCATCGATTTATTGATGCATATGGTTTACGTGCTAGCCATGCACAATGGAATTGTGAATATCATGTAAATATGCATTTTAATCAAAAATACCCACAACTAGCTATGCAATGCAACAAGAGATGGCGGCATGATTTTACAAGGAATTGGGAGGGAAAACATTCAAACCCTTGAGCCAATCAAGTCAAGCCAAGTGTCAATGAGATAACCCATCAAACTCTCAACTACCCATGTTGACTTTTGTACCCAATCATTCATTTCTCCCAAGAGTTGGGTGAAGTAGTTAATGCCTTGGGGAATGGGGAGGTATGGCTGTCCAAAATTCGAGTATGGGCAACCACCTTGCATGGAAAAATGTGTTTGGCTTCCTTGGCAAGAAAAGAGCCATGAATTTGCCTCCCAAGCCATAACCCATCAAGCAGTTTTGCCTCTCTCACGTTTTTGGAGCTAGTTGGGCTTTCCCCATCATGTTTTTTCACCATTTTCCTGCATTTTCCATGCCTAGGAACTCGTTCTTGTATTGCACAATGGCTGGGAGGAAAGGAGCCACGAATTTGGGGTTTATGGAGGCCGTTTTTGTCCCTTGAATGCCCAGAAACGTTTTTTCTCTCCCAGGGTTGATTCCCCAATTGCCATTTCGTTTTTTGTGTGCCCACGATTTGGGAAAGTCCACGGCCATCTTATTTGTAAAATCCCATTGCTGAAAATGGGCATCCATGCCCAATTTGAGTTGTTGTGTGTAAAAGAAGGTTGGGGTTGAGATGGGTTTCTATTGCTTTGGCTGTGCATGAGTTGGAATGTTCCCTTTTCCATGTAAGAATCATGCCCAACTCGAGGGTGGCAGTTGTGTTGAGAGAATTGATGAACACAACTGGCCTATGGTTGGGTGGAACGTTGCAGCAACATAGCTAGTTGTTTGGGACAATTGCACAATGAAGATAAGTGTTTTTCTGCTTATGCATTTACTTCTGGAATGTTTTAATTTGATGTTTATTATTGATATGTTGAAAGCATATGAAAGATGTGTGCGGGTGATGTTCTTATTCCGTTGTGCATATATATCATTGATTTGCATCTGCACACATTAATTTTATGGCTATGAATCTAATGAATGGGCTGAGTTTTTGTGAAATCCCCATAGATTGGCATCAAGTTCCCTTACCGGAGTTGGATCCGCGGGAGGGGACATTACATCTGAGGGTTTTTGGATCCAAGGCATGGGCCAGAATCCCCTCCGACAAGAGGAAAGCACTTCAACCTCAAAGTAGCAAATGCATCCTTCTTGGATATGTAGAAGATGCAAAGGCTTACAAGCTTATGGAGTTTTCAACCAAGAGATGCTTCATTGAAAGAAGTGTTCAATTCAATGAGGATACATTGCATGATATACAACCAGTTGAAGAAGAAGTTATAACTTATCTACCTCCTCCATTTTCTCCTAATGATGTTTCCACGGGTGATCCACATTCAACTTCCGAAGAAGAAGATCAATATGATTCAGATCTAGATATTGAGCATGAAGATATATCAGATCCAGATCCAGATCCAACACCTACTCCCAATCCAAAGCCTAAATGGACTCAAAATCTTATTGAGGCAGCTGGGGACATTGTTGGAGATCCATCTGACTACAGAAGAACAAGATCTCAATACCAAGATGCTAACATTGCACTTTTCCATATAGATCCACTTATCCCTGAGAGGTGCAAGTCATGATGGTGGGGTCTGATCCACAGTATTACAGAAATGCTTGCCATGATCCGAGATGGAAAGAAGCCATGGATGAAGAACATGAGTCACTACAGAACAATCAAACATGGGATCTTGTCCCTCTTCCTCGGGGAGGAAACTAGTTCAATGCAAATGGATCTACAAAACAAAGCTTGCATCTGATGGATCTACAACCAAGTACAAGGCTTGATTGGTTGTAAAGGGGTACTCACAAGTCAAAGGTTTGGACCACAATGAGACATTCGCTCTTGTAGCAAGAATGGATTCAGTAAGGGTTGTTTTGGCCATTATAGCTTCGAATGCATGGGAGGTACATCACATGGATGTAAAGAGTGCCTTCTTGCATTGTGACTTAGAAGAAGAGATCTACATGAAACATCCTTAGGGGTACACTGATGATCCTTCCTTGGTATGCAAAATGAGGAGATCACTATATGGGATCAAGCAAGCCCCAAGGGCATGGTATGCAAACATGGATTCCTTACTATCACTAATGTTTGAAAGATGCAAATTTGATTCCAATGTTTACATACAACATAATGGAGGATGTCTACTGTTGATTGTTTTGTATGTGGATGACTTGCTCATCACTGGTGAATCTGCTACTGGATTGAAGCATATCAAGTCTTTCTTGAACAAAGCATTCGTTGTGACATTTCTAGGATTGTTAAAACAATTCATTGGTATTGAAGAAACTCAAAATGCATCAGGGATCATGATGTCATAGTCAAGGTATGCATATGATTTACTGACAAAGTTTCATATGGTTGCTTGCAAACCCACATATTTTCCCTTCCTATCAGGAATTAGATTGGAAGAAGGTGGTTCCACTCCCTTGGTTGATAGCACTCTTTACAAATAGCTTATTGGTAGTTCGTTGTATTTGACACATTAGAGACCATATCTATCATATGTTGTTGGTGTTGTGGCTAGGTACATGTAGGATCCACATGAGCTGCATTGGAAGTCAACTAAGAGGATATTGCACTATGTGCAAGGTACAAGAGAGTTTGGTATACATTATTATGTTGGTGCTCGACTAGATATAGTTGGTTTTACTGACTCAGGCTGAGTTGGAGACAATACTGATAGGAATTCTATTTCAGGGTATGTATTCATGTTGGTATCATGACCAATCTGATGGTCAAGTAAGAAGTAAGCAGCACTCACACTTTCTTCAACAGAGGAAGAGTACTGAGGGGTTATGAATGTATTTATTTAGGAGACAATGCTGATAGGAAGTCTACTTCAGGGTACATATTCATGTTGGTATCAGGACCAATCTGATGGTCAAGTAAGAAGTAAGTAGCACTCGCACTTTCTTCAGCAGAGGCAAAGTACAGAGGGGTTATGAATGTAGTTATCCAGGTAGTTTGGTTTCATGGGATCTTGACTAAGTTTGGAATTCGCACTTCTCCTTCAGTAGACCTTTTTTGTGATAATCAAATTTCCATCAGGATCTCCAGTGACTCATTTCAGAAGCAAAGGACCAAACATATTGAGGTTCACATGCACTACATCAAGGAGCTAGTGCACAACTGGACCATCTCACTGCATTATTGTCCTACAGAGGAGATGATTGTAGACATATTCACTAATTTTTTCACTCAGAAAATATTTGTTTATCTCAGATGTTTACTCGATGTAAAATTTGTTTGAGCTCCCTGCTATCCTATTTTGAGGGGGGGTTTCCCATGAGGTTTTCCCCATTTCCTTGATTCGTGGACAATTATTTAATTTTCATCATTTATTTGATTGTATGGGTGACCTTTGGTCTTAGTAACAAGATCTTAGGATGCACAAGTTTGGATTAAGGGGGGGTGTTAGGATCATTAATACTCCATCCTCGTCCTACCTAGCATTATTTCTTTTTCGTATTAGTTAATGATGTCATTTTCCCCCTAGTGTTGTGCAGATGTCATCTAGGATAAGTTCCCTATATTTTAGGATCCTACTCAGTGTTCAAGTTCAGTCCTAAATCTTTCTTGTGATAGCAATCTCTTTCTCTGATGTTGGAGGTTTTGGATCAAAAATCATAATTGTGCCTTCATCTATTTGAATGGCTTTTCCTTCACAAATTTCGTCCCACGTATCATTGTAGAGGAACGTAGCTTTAATATTCCTTGACCATTCTAGATAAGTGTCCTTTCCAATAAGGACCACCAACTATTGATGCCAATGAGTGCATCTTCTGCCACTTGAATATTTGAACTTGCAACTTAGAATAGACTTTTGAAGGTGCAAGTCTAAGTCTCTTCTACCTCTTACAATTTATGTAAAGTATTCTTTGTACAATAAATTCCTCTTATGACAAGAACAAAATTGTGAAAACTCCTAACATCATTCTAGTAATACAAGGTATAACAATGCAAGTCAATACTATGTTGTTCAACACAACCAACCCCACAAAAAATTAATAAATGCACCAACTCAGCAAGTGTTCCAGTCCAAAACTCAACAAAAATGCAATATGCAATCTTCAAGCAAATGTAATTTTCTCACTGGACTTTAACTAACCAACTCTTCAAGGTGGTCCTTTATGCATCTGCCAAGATGGTCTTCACAATTTAATAATCTTCATCAATGGTTGTAGTAATCATCAATATTCAATATATTCAGAGAGTGCGAGTGCAAAGATCTCAATTCTAAAGGTTGCAAAGGTGTAGTCTCAATTCTAAAGTTCGTTCCTTGCAAAGGAAACAACGCATTTTTATTTAATTAGTGTTTTGAACTATCAGTCAACACCACTTAACATTCAATGTTTTCCTGATCACCATATTGTTTCACTCATCATTTGAACAACGTTCTCTGATCATCATGATACCACGCACCAATCAACGCATGAGTAAGGCGACCATATTAGTTCCCACGAACAGGACAGTAACCAAATTAGGGTTTATGAGTAGGAGAGTGCTCAAGCACTTCAAAGGAGAAGGCCAATAAACCACGAGCTCAATCGCAACTCTAAACAAGCTCTCCACCAATGGCAAGGCACAACAATATTTACGCACCAAAGGTGTAGTCTCCACAAAGGAAAAGGCGTAGAAACAATATGTAAGAGCAGGAGGGCATATCCAAAATGAAAATGTGACCAGAGGAGGATTAGGGTTACAGATGAACACTTTCAAATTCCTCTTAGCATTCCACGCATAGTTTCACAATGGAATACAATCAATTGCACCAACTCTCAACAGAGAGAAGCACAACCATCAACATCGAGTTTATTCTTTTCAGGTCACACGATACACGATACACAAGATGGTCGCAGTCCATCAACATATCAATCCTTCACAAATATGTTAAATTTAGGGTTAGGTTAGGGTTTGAAGCAGAAAATTAAAATCCTTGTACTTTAATGCAAAAAATAAATCTCTAAATTAGTGGTAAAACAAAATTGTGCAACTTTAACAATACTAAATTAAAACATAAGTTTCATCGCTTTCAACTTTAACACCCCCAAAGGTCCATGTGTTAAAGTTGAAGCATACAATAATAATAACCAATAGAGCAGCAGTAGCAATAAGGCTATTTAGACAAAAATTATAACAACAGTAATATATCTAACTCAAAATACAAAAGAACAAGTTCGATAACTTAATAGGTGAAATTTAACTTTCGGAACAAACTATGCCTCTCAGAGGCAAGTCAATCAACTGGAACAAAACTGACCCTTATCTGAGGGTTAGTACATACCTGAGAGAGAGAGAGAGAGGTTTGTAGGATAGGTTTAGACAATTACAGTAGAAGCTCCAGGATCAAGCCCAACAGAACAGTCAAAACAAGGGTAGCTTCAAAGTCCAAAGTGGCAACTCTAGACAAAGCAGTGGTGGTCACGACAGACATAAAATCACAGTAGCATCCCAGGAAGTCACCCAACAAGATATCAGACCTCAAATCATAATAGACCTGACCCAAACAAGGTTCCAACATACAATTACCTCCACAAGTGACCAAAGGCATCCCTTAACACAGTAGATATGATCTTAACACAGTAGATCTAACTTTAACAAAGTAGATCTAATCCAAACAGGGCAATGACCTCCACAAGCATCCCTAAATCAATCCACAAAGGGTAGCGGCCTCCACAAATGTTAACAGGAAACCCTTTACAAGCTAAAACAGGTCACAGCCTCCTCAATTCAGGCAAAGGAAACCCATGACAAGTCATGGCCTCCTCCAAAACAGTCCACGGTTGGGTAACAGGAAACCTTTGATTTATGAAAGTGCTTACCTTGAGATCCCTTACCTTTGTCCTTATTTTGAGGGAAACATCTTCCCTTCTTCATCTTGGCAACAAGAGCATGATTCTTTTCGACAAGAGGCCCAAATCTACTCTAGATCCTACCTTCTTCTTCTAGACAATCATGCCACAATCTATCAAAACTTGGTCGAATCTCTCTTCCATTTACTACTGCAAGAAATGCCTCCCAAAATGTAGAAAGACCATCTACTATTATTTGCACAAGGTCATCATCATCTACTTCAACTCCAATTACCATGAGCTAATCTCTTATGTGAAATATGGTAATTATTAAGATACATAAAGTTTTTAATGTCACTACAATTTAAAGAAATTATTATATCCTAATTTAAGAAATGTCACGAGTTCTATTTCACCAATTCAAGAAAGTACGAATTTGATATAATTCATTTAGTAACCATTCCATAAATAAACCTACTTTTTCAAATATTCTTAATGCTTATCATTACATAAAGAAACTTATTTTTTCCTCACCAAAAAAATTCAAAAAAAAATTATGTTGTTTGATATTCATATCAAAATCAATCAAAGATAATCAAGTTAGGAACAACCATGTTCATCCAACCAAATATCCTCTTCTTCCTCCCATATTTGACATTCAACAAATTAATATTACAATCATCCATCCCAAATTTTTGAAAAAAACAAAAATCCAACTAATCAACTAGTAATAATACTTCTCCTAAATTAATAAGCTTGGAAGGATCGTGCAAAAACCAGAGGATGATCGTTAAATTCTTCATGAAATAACTGTCAATCTTATTATTGAATTGTCTGTACTATATATGTTGGACAAATTATAAAAACTTTTTTGTAACTTTTTTATTCTGAATTTCCACTGATTTAAAAGGAATACATAGGTGAGAATTTTTTCCAGCTCAATTCTAAGTACCTAAAGAGAGAATCTTTTTTAATATAGCAAAAACTAACAATCCCAAAACGCCATAATTTCACCTCTGAAATCTAGTATTTAGTGTAGCATCACGATCCATCCAACAATGAAAATAATAATCACCACTGATTTTTAAAACCATGACTGCTTCGCCAAAGCAGACATGGTAATCAAAATAAAAAAAATTCTGTAAAAAATAGGACATATTTATAAAAATAGTGTATCAAAAAAATACTAAAAAAATAGACAAATAACCAAATTTAAATTCAACCGAAAATCCAACATGTTAAAAGATTGATGCGGTCCAGACCGTATACAATTCCTTAATAATTTTTTAGGAACCCTGCTAATCAAAAATACTACCACTTACCAAAAAAAACTTCAAAAATCTTTCCTCCCACAAAAAAAACTTCAAAAATCTACTTCCTCTTGGACTCCCTTGTTCTTAGCAGAATTCCTACCAGGTGTCTTCTTACGCTTCAACGATTTCGAGCATGAAACATTATTGCCGGATTCCCAAGCTGTGTAATCTGGCACAGCGACAGTACCACTGAATCCAGTTTCTGCGCTTGCTATCGACCTGGAATCTTCTTCTTTACCATATGATGGTTTTTTCGAGCGCCCTCGTCTGCGTTCACATGTGTCTGGAAATGGAAATGTAGGGATGTGTGAAAACAAACGTAGCAACCTAGGATCAGCTTCACTCTTCTCCATATCATGCTTTTTCTCATTATGATGATCATCGGGATACAATTGAGAGCTTGCAACTTGAGAGTTTTCTGTCAAGGAGGATGAAACTGTTTCTTTTGTACAGTTTTCTGTGAGCACAACCTCTTCTGTAGGACCTGTATATTGACTAGCATTCTTCTCTTGACTTCCATGGCGGTAGATATCATAAATAATTTCATGGTACCCATGTATACAGTTGCAAGAAATTGCTTGGGAAGATGGAAATATTGCTTTCAAATATGGTCTCAGCTTTTCAGCACAAGATGCAACGACACCAATGGCTAACGCGTGGGCAGCCGGTGAGGAGTCCCTCATTTCTCTCCTCAAGTTGCTGAGTAAAACAGACAATAGCTTCTGCGAGATATCATCACTTTGATCCAAAACTAAACACATAATCTTTTTCATGGAATCATATACATCTGTAGAATAAGTATGCTGAGAAACAGCAGCAAAAAAATGCTTGAACATCTCAAGGAGGATGTTGTTCAATTCAAGGTCCACCATGACTGTGCACAAGTTGACTTCTTCAACAATCTTCAGAATGAAAATCGTTCTTGCAAAGGAGGGACTGTTCATCTCCCCCAGATCTTGAAAAGATTCTACAATGAGCTCAAGTATTTCTTTCAGTACATCTTCGTCGTATGGCTCGTTGGGTGCTGTTATTCTGGCGATTTGGCAGAGGCAATTGAGGACCAGCAGCCTCACATCTTTGTCTCGGTGCCTCAGAAGATCTGGGTTTATCAATGTATCCATTGATGGAAGAATTGCATGGCACAGTGATGGAGGCATTGGTCGTGAATGTAATTGTTTCACCATGGATAAACAGAGCTCCACTTTCTCTAAGGATTGAAGTAGCCCATTGCCGGAGCTGACTGCATGTTCCAGTTGCTTGCCCGCTTCAAACAGTCTACGCTCGAATACTTCCACATCCACATCCAAACCCCCCATTTCGTTCTCAAAACTTCCCCGTTCAGTTGCAGTGACCACATCCACACCTGCTATTTCGTTCTCAAAACTTGCAACTGTTCGTTCAATTGCAGAGAAAAAATGTATTTGATTCAAGCAAAATGAAGACCGGAGGGTATGAATAATAGTGAAGCCCATGTTTGCAATCATGGGTTGGAATTTTAGGTTTTAGATGAGGCCTCAATGTCGGTTTGGGTGAAATACATAATTTAATATTATTGTAGATTTTAGTAGTTATATTGGTCCACTCGTCCTAAGGGGACAAGGCTGAGGTGGTCTCATACATTAAATTGGTGTGTTTCAAATTGGTGTGTTGGTGTTTCAGTTGACTTAATCCTAGAAATAAATTATTATTATATAATATTAGTTACACTTTTATCATTTACAACTCTTTCGGAACAGGGGGAGGTCACGAGTTCGAGCTTTGAGTCCTAAGGGGTTAGGCCAGCCCATTATTGTTGGCCAATGGTTTTCCATCCTTACCATCCACGAAATGTGGGGAAGTATTGGTGGGTTTCCCTGCGCCGTTTCCGCAGGAAAAAAATCATGAATTTCATTTATGACTGTTATTATAAAATAATGTGGTTGGTTTGGGTATATGATAGGGCATTTACATCGGGTCCCTTGTCCCACAAACAAGGGGGTTTCATACACCAATTGTCATTATGGGGGATTTGGAGTGAAATACATAATTTAATATTATTGTAGATTTTAGCGGTCCTCTTGTCTCGTCCCACAAACGAGACGGTTAAACCAAATTTGTGTCTCTATTGGCTTGAGTTTAAGAATAGATTATTATTATTATTATTATTATTAGTTACACTTTTACCATTTACATTCATGAATTTCATTTATGAATGTTATTGTAAAATAATGTGGTTAGTTTGGGTCTATGATGAAGGCACTTGCAATAGGGTCCCTTGTCCCACAAACAAGGGGGTCTCCTACACCAAATTGGTGTCTCTGTTGACCCTAAAAATATATTATTATTATTATTATTAGTTACAATTTTGTCATTTACAATCATAAATTTCATTTGTGATTCTTATTGTAAAATTATGTGTTTAGTTTGGGTATATGATAGGGGAAATTACATGGGGTCCCTTGTCCCACAAACAAGGAGGTCTCATTATCGATACACCAAATTAGTGTTTAGTTGGCTTTACCCTATAAATATATTATTATTATTATTATTATTATTATTATAAAAATGTTTTGGCTAGATATAGTTTTACCATTTTTATATATTTTTTTGAAAATTTGACAATTTTGATATTTTAAAATTAACTAAAATTTTAGGGAAAGGTTCTTAACAATAAGATGGAACTATAACTTTCATGTTCATGCTAGACTTTTGGATAATTTTTACCTTGAACCATTTGTAATCAAAAAATTTCATGATAGTTCATGCTAGACTTTTGGATCATTTTTACCATGAACCATTTGTAATCAAAATTCTTATGGATTGTATCAGTTATGTTATTGTAAATATATGTTTAATAAGAGAAAAAAAATTGTGTGCTAGAGGGGTGCTCCCCTCCAACCCTTTTTAATCAGACGTACTGTAACCTCAAATCCAATATCACATCTTCTCTAATAAAGAAAGCTTCTTCTCCTTAACCAACCATTTTTATATTTATGAAATGCTTGGATCGCGTTAAGGTTCCCCTAGCCACCCCTCACAAGAAGGCACTCATGTTTTTTCAAGTTCTAACTAATCAACTCACAAGACTTTGGTCCTCTCCTTGTTCCATGGATATTTAGGTTTAAAGGAAGTAGCTCTCTTTAATCAAAGGTTAAGTGCAAAATTGCTTTTGATGTAGAGGTTTCTTTTCCTTTTCTTAGGATAATTTGCAGTGCACTCTTGTAACACCCTCAACCACCTCAGTAACGTTTCGACATCCATGAGGAACTCATATCCACTCTCCTAACCTACAAAACCATTCTACAACCTAGGCTCATGAAGCCACTAACCCTTCCTCGGGCTAGCTTAGCTTCCACTGCAATAGGAAATACAAATGTGTATACATATATGTGCATGAGCATAAACACAATAGAATAACAAGATTCAAGCACAAGATGCATAATTAGGCATATTCATAACTAGAGAATAAGATTACATAAGAATTATATAAACATAGTGAAAAATGAATACTTATCTTCAGTGAAATCTTGTCCAAGCAACTGGTTTTGTAGGATAAACATTCCACCCAACCATAGGTATCACACTTTGATCAATACCACCCCCGAACAGGGTTATGAGGCTACCACAATGAAGGACACCTACAAGATTTTATCTCCCATCCCAAAATCCATTTTCTCTCAATGCATAGACAAATGCGCATCAAGAGCTTATACAAGAATCTCACTCAGCCATCACAACCATGGCAATACTTCCAACTACCTGACACAACACAAGGAAGGAATTTCCCTTCACTAATCCACAGTTCCCTTAGGAAATCCAACCCTTATAGTTTTTACCATTGTGTGCAGTAAGAGTCCAAACTATTGTGTTCCTTTCAATCATTCCAGGTAGAAATCAACCATGGCTTCTCAATCATCTCATCGGCACCAAATCTCAGGGTAAGGTCTCGATATGCCCAACCTCTAGTCACCTACATCCAAACTAGTTCCATTCTCAATCTAGTAATCAGATAGGGTAAATAACAGCGTGAACTTTTCTTAGTTCTTTCTATGTCCATGGTTCTCTTTATATTTACCATTCTATAACTTGACTCATGCATTCTCGAGTATCTGCTTGGCTTCACTACCTTTGAGGCTCCACATGACCTCTTGCATGGTCTAGTTTGCAAGTCCGTCTACTTGCATATTGGCTCTCTCTCCCCCAAATGATAGACTCCCATGGAGATAAAACGACATTCGACAAGACCATTGGAATTTCTTTTGATCCTCATAGGAAGGACTCTTACAAGGTCATAAAAGGTAGATCCACCCCCATTCTTTTATAACTACGTGAGAGGAATTTCTCACCAATCTTATTCAAGCATTCAATGATTGAGTAAAATAAGTGAAGTGAAGGCATTAGTTCTTTTAAGGAAGAATACAAAATTAGGTGAGTTATATGTTGATGTATTTGTACCTTCGGAAGATATTCACTTGTATATTGTATGTATTACATTTGTACTTTATTGTATCCCCAACGGAGATGTATTATTCCTCTAATTGGAAGTGTCGTCATTTGTACTTGCAAGTGTCGCAAGTTATATTGTAAGTGTCGTAACTTATATTTGATGGGTTATTAGACCACCTTGGTGGGGTCGGCCTTGTATGAGTCATGTGGGTTAAAGGTTTGTTAGGCCACCCTAGTGGGGTTGGCCTAGTTTCAAGTAGTAGTGGATTATTAGACTCTCTTAAGGGAGGTCGGCCCATAGTCAGTTGTGATGGGGTGTTTAAGTCCCCTAGTGGGGTCGGCCCAGTTAGCATTATGTTAAGTGGTTAGGTTGGGGATGACCTAGTTAGAGTTAAAAGTCAAGTGAAGTAAAGTATAAATAGAGAGTGTGACTCTCTCATTTATTCATTCACACACTCACTCACTTTGCATTAGTGAGAGAGAGGAGGTGTGCACAAGTGGAGGAGGAGATGCTGCTAGGAGACTGTCTCTTGTTTTGGGGTTTCATCTTGGTGATCTTTGTATTGGTTCTTATTCTATCTCTGAGGAAGTTGCGGGGTTTTTCATCTTCTTGGTTTTCCCCGGTGAAATGCTATGTGTCTCTTGTCTCTTGTCTCTTGTGTTTGATATGTTGTACATGTTGTTCTCTCAGTTAAGATCCTAGATCAAATTGAATTAAATGCTGAAAAACTAACATGGAATTGGAGCTAGCCTGAAGGAAGTCATGGTATGGCATTTATGACACTTGTTGCACTTGCGACAAATTGGAAGTTAGGGCTTGGTATAGTAAAAACCATTCATCGTGGAAATTTTGCTATAACTCACTTTTGGCGAAGGTTTAGGATCTGAAACTTTTACAAGTCAAAGATGAAATGTCCATGTACCTTGTGTCTAAAGGAAAGCCTCAAATTCGCTATACTTTGTGAGATATGATCTGTACAAGTTAGGGTGTTTGCCTCTTCCAGAATGCAATCCTAAACAAGTGACCTAGGAAAAAAGTTCATATCTCGGGCTAGGAAGCTCCAAATGGAATTCCATGAAAAGTGACATTTAAGGCACAGACTCTAGTTTCACAGGTCTGGGTTTCAGAGGTCGAAGTTGAAACAGTGACATGTGGCATGCCGTAAAAGTTCATTATACTGTTTCATCCCATAAACAGGTCACGTTGCAACACTTGGCATATCTCTCTCTCAGAGAATCCATTTGAGCTCAGATCTATGGGGTTGGAAAGATGACAGGTCATTCTACCATAGCCAAAGTTTGAGACCCTGAGGATACAAAATTTCAAAGATACATCAGAAACAATATGGCATATATTTCTATCCAAACAGAATTGGATTCTGAGCACTTTCATTTTTGGTTTGTCACTGCTGTGGAAAATTAGGGTTTCGGAGAAAGTTGGAATTTTTGGAATATAAGACCACTGCTGGATGCTCCTCAAGGAAATCAAAGTTTAGAGACCAAGATTGAATTTTTTGGTTGGGCAAAACCTCGGGCATCATCAAACCCTAGTTCGGGATTTTGATGGGAAAGGTGGAAAATTAGCGTTTCTGCAAAAGCTGAAATTTTTGGAATTTGTGACCACGGCTGGATGCTCCTCGGAAAATCAAAGTTTAGAGCACAAGATCAAACTTTTTGGCTGGTCAGAACCCTGAGAATTATCAAACCCTAGTTCGGGATTTTTGACTAGAAGATCCAAAAATTTCAAAGGCAATTTTGAGGGGTCAAATTTTGCAGATTTCAAAATTGAAGTATACCAGCTTGATCAACTCGGTAATGCACATATTTTCATCCAATCGGAAGTTTGAATTTTTAGGGTTTCTCTAACAAACCCTAATCCAACTCCAGATTCAGCTTCAACAAATCAAAGTGGATTGGGTTAATCCTAGAAGAGAATGAATTGGACACCTACATAAGTGAAGAAGTTCCAGTTCTAGAGGGAGATGAGGCTAAATCCTTACATAAGAAGACTACAAGCAATACCGACAGGTATGACTTGAGGAGATTCAAGTATGTTTTGAAAATATGTTCATGATTAAGTTTATGATATGTTTGTCTTCATATTATTGAGGTTAGTACAATCTTGATCAATTTTAGACTTGTCTTATCACCTTAGTAAAAGTATGAATGCAAGTGAATGATAGAAGACATTCATTGATTAGGGTTATGACACTTATGATTGTACTAATGCACTGTGGTGTTGTATGAGGATGATGTTGTCCGCTAACATGAAATATACATCAAGAAAGACAAATCAAGTTCTAGATCAAGGACATATGACCATGGTGACATGAAGACAAAGACTCATCCATAACCATTGATCACATAGAAGCTCTACTTACGAGGTATGTATAATTTGGTTCTACAATGGTTAACTTATGAGATATGCAGGTTACTAGCACAAGTCATTGAAGAGAACAAGAAGAGATTATGTGGGTATGTTAGACATAACTAGCAAGCATGATAATCTAGGTATGTTTTTCCTATATCAAGTTAGAATCCTACCTTGTGTTAGGATCTTATATAAGTATACTTGGTATGAAGTATAATTCATGAAGTTATAAGTTTGGGAAATCATGGGTTTATGGATATTATGCTTCTTGGTTTGATTAATGATATGACAATCTAGAAGAGTCCTATGGTCAAATAAGAATATGCATGAGTTAAAGAAGTCCTCCCTGAAACCTTGAATACTAACGCTTATGATAAATTACCTGTGTATGAAATGATCATGATCATACATATTTAGAATCATAATGTTTTGATAGTATTGAGATTATACTAATGCATGTATGATTATGTATGAGATCTTGAGGATGACACAATGATGACACTAGTGCACACTTAAGCATGCATAGTGGTCCAAGATGGATATAAGTTCAAAGACAGATAATCCAGGAAGCAAAGATCAAGAGGGAGCACACTCCAGTAGTTCCTGCAAGGAAGCAAAGATCAAGAGGGAGCACACTCCAGTAATTCATGTAAGGAAGCAAAGATTGAGAGGAAGTCCACCCAACAAGCAAACAAAGATAAGTATTTGAATTGTCATTTCTTATTACTTAAATATGTTGTTCAGTCATATACACACTTATGTTCCTAGATTTAGGATGTATATTATGCATTTTAGAAAAGTTGCATTAATGAACAAGATAGTACTAATACAAGTAATGGGTAAGTGGCTATGGTACTGTACAACATTCCATTGTTATTTATCTAGAATGAAACCTCTTTGCTGACATGTTGGGAGTTGTGCACACTCTTGACAATGTTTTGGTAGAGATGGAAGGCATCTAGAAAGTTACAGGATATGGATAAATGTTGTATTGAAGCATTGGCTAAAATAATTGCATGACTGTATGACATATATATTTATGTGTAAGAATTTGTTCTAAAATCTATGAGATGTTTCTAATCATGCAATTGAACTTGTCTTGTAGGAAAGATCGTGTACCATCACCTACAAGAGAGACTTGTTTCGAAGAACAAGCAACGAAGACACAACATTTGTTCCAACAACAAAGTTCAAAGAAAACTATCTATTGAAGATGTTGAAGAATCTGAAGTTCCCAGGATCTGGGATGCAGTAATGGAAGAATGCCATGATCGAGGAATACCAGTTGATCATGAAGAATGATGTTTGGGACGTGGTCCCAAGACCAGAAGGGAAGTCTGTTGTGATTTCCAAGTGGATCTATAAGATCAATCATGCTGCAGATGGCAGCATAGAGAAATACAAGGCAAGGTTTGTGGCTCGTGGCTTCTCCCATAAAGAAGGGATAGATTATGAAGAGACCTTTGCACCTGTAGCCAGATACACTTCCATCAGAACAGTACTTTCTCTGGTTGTAGTAATGTAGTGGAAGATACACCAGATGGATGTCAAGACAACTTTCTTGAATGGTGTAGTCGAAGAGGAAGTGTATGTGGAGCAGCCACTTGGTTTTGAGACACATGACAGGGATTCATATGTGTGCAGATTGAAGAAATCCTTGTATGGCTTGAAGAAAGCACCTAGGACATGGTATGGCAGGATAGACAACTTCCTGTCCAGTTTGGGTTTACCAAGAGTAAAGTAGATTCCAACCTTTACTACAAGGTTGAGGAAGGCAATCCAGTGATACTCCTATTGTATGTGGATGACCTGTTTTTGACAGGAGAGGATAGGTTGATTGATGATACGAAGAGGAAGCTTGCTGCTAAGTTCGAGATGAAGGACTTATGCATGATGCCTTACTTTCTAGGTATGGAGGTGTGGCAAAGTACAGATGGAATCTTCCTTGGACAAGGGAAGTATGCAGTAGAGATCCCGAAGCGGTTTGGGATGATGGACTGCAAGGCCGTGGCCACACCTATGGCATCGAACCTGAAGCTATTGAGTGATGCTTCATCAGAATCTGTTTTTGCCACAATGTATCGTCAGATGATTGGGTCCTTGATGTACTTTACGAACATGAGCCCAGATATTTGCTTTGCAGTGAACACCTTGAGCCAATTCCTGACAGATCCTAGACATGTTCACCTGATTGCTGTAAAGCATATTATGAGGTACCTAAAGGGTACGGTTGATTATGGGCTCAAGTATGATGCGAATCAAAATTTCAACCTGGAGGGTTATGTTGATTCAGATTGGGCAGGCAGAGCTGCAAATAGGAAGAGCACTTCGGGGTGTTGCTTCAGTATGGGATCAGGTGTGATCTATTAGTTTAGCAAGAAGCAATCCTACGTAGCATTGAGTACAACCGAAGCAGAGTATGTCATAGCTTGTTCGGCTAGTTGTGAGGCAGTATGGATAAGGAAGCTACTGTCTAATTTATTTGATCTCTAGTTGGATGCTACCTGTATCTATTGTGACAACCAGAGTTGTGTAAAGTTGTCAGAGAACCCGGTGTTCCATGACAGGTCGAAACACATCGAGATCAAATATCACTATATCAAGGATATGGTGCAGAGAGGAGCAGTGAAGCTCGAGTATGTTGCAATAGATGAGAAGATTGCAGATGTGTTGACCAAACCACTAGCCAGAGTGAAGTTCGAGTACTTCAGAGAGAGGCTTGGTGTTCTTCAGATAGAAGATACTTTGAGGAAGAAGTGATGGGACACATTTGCAGGAGCCATTTCAAGCATGGTGGTAGGAGGATCCTTCCCATGGATGTGGATGTAAGCATTGTGTAATAAGCATCAGGACGATGCTTTGGTTACTGCTATGTATGATGATCAGGATGATCATGTGTGATGAGCATTAGGAAGATGCTCCAGATGATATGCATCATGACGATGTTGTGACGATGATCAGGATGATCATGCGATGATGATGTGCCTCGGGTGCTCTTTAGAGATATTGCTAGGAAAGACACTCTTTTAAGGTTTTGTGGGGACCACGTGTAATACGTCCTGGAGATCCGGACAGGTTGTGCTAGTCACGTAAAGGCATCGGATGCTCTTTAGAGATCTTGCTGGGAAAGACACTCTTTTAAGGTTTTGTGGGGACCACATGTAATACGTCCTGGAGATTCGGACAGGTTGTGCTAGTCATGTAAAAGGCCTCGGATGCTCTTTAGAGATCTTGCTGGGCAAGACACTCTTTTAAGGTTTTGTGGAGATCACATGTAATTAGTCCTGGAGATCCGAACAGGTTGTGCTAGTCACATAAAAGGCCTCGGATGCTCTTTAGAGATCTTGATGGGCAAGACACTCTTTTAAGGTTTTGTGAAGGTCACATGTAAAAGATCCTGGGAGATCCAATAGGTTGAGCTGTGTGCTCATAAAATTCCTGGGATGCTCTTTCGAGGTTTTGTTGACGCACGTAATCAGTCCTGAGGATTCCACAAGATGGCTATCTCGCAGAGATGATGAAGACCTACAGGAGGCTAGGCCTACATCCACATGAAAAAGGGATGGATCTGTAGAACTTCCTATGACGAGAAGAATTGAGAGATAGCCCAGTGATTGAGATGACGAGTACAGCAGCAGTGACGATGATGCTTCGTGGTCTAGTGACGAGGATCCATCTCCAGAATTGAATACTTGTGCCAACATGTATTGATGACCTATGTCAAGAGAATACCTTCCTAGTTAAGAGGGAGTGTTGATGTATTTGTAACTTCGGAAGATATTCACTTGTATATTGTATGTATTACATTTGTACTTTATTGCATCCCCAACGGAGATGTATTATTCCTCTGATTGGAAGTGTCGTCATTTGTACTTGCAAGTGTCGCAAGTTATCTTGTAAGTGTCGTAACTTATATTTGATGGGTTATTAGACCACCTTGGTGGGGTCGGCCCTGTATGAGTCATGTAGGTTAAAGGGTTATTACACCACCCTAGTGGGGTCGGCCCAGTGTCAAGTGGTAGTGGGTTATTAGACTCTCATAAGGGAGGTGGGCCCAGAGTTAGTTGTGATGGGGTGTTTAAGTCCCCTAGTGGGGTCGGCCCAGTTAGCATTATGTTAAGTGGTTAAGTTGGGGAAAACCTAGTTAGAGTTAAAAGTCAAGTGAAGTAAAGTATAAATAGAGAGTGTGACTCTCTCATTTATTCATTCACACACTCACTCACTTCGCATTAGTGAGGGAGAGGAGGAGTGCACACAAGTGGAGGAAGAGATGCTGCTAGGAGACTATCTCTTGTTTTGGGGTTTCATCTTGGTGATATTTGTATTGGTGCTTATTCTATCTCTGAGGAAGTTGCGAGGTTTTTCACCTTCTTGGTTTTCCCCGGTGAAATGCTTTGTGTCTCTTGTCTCTTATGTTTGATATGTTGTACATTTTGTTCTCTCAATTAAGATCCTAGATTAGATTGAATTAAATGTTGAAAAACTAACATTATATGCCTGACACATGGCATCATAAGGTTACTCTTCCATTGGAAACCCCCTTTCCTCTTCCCCTGGTGGAATCATAACCCCTCTTAGATGCTTCCCTACACAACCATTGTGGACCTTTTATATTACTATCTTTAGCATAATTTTTATAGCATTTGCATAGCTTGAGTCATCATGGCAATCCAGCCACATGGCCCAATAGATCTATCTATCTTATACATGCTTATGTCATTCACTAGTGGGTCCTTGGCCTTGAGAACCACACTAGAAATCCATACTTAGCATATCTACATCATTTGCATCATTTGATTAGATACATTCCGGATGTCAAAACCAAGGTATTAAAATCCCCTCCCCCTTAGAAGAACACTAGCCTTGGTGTTCCTTTTCTCTTCAACAAGGTCCCATGTCATTTATTTCAACTGCTTTTGCAATGCCTTTCTCTTAGAGGCCACTTTGTCTTATTTCCATCTATCTTGGATAGAAATGCTCAACCATTCGTTTTGATTCCTTTTGGCTAACCTCTGAGGCCCTTATAATTTTAGCATGTGCCTATTACAATCATCAAAGTAAAAGCATGCTTGTCATGTAGCCATTTTAAGCAACATTTGATCCATTAACAAAGATTAAAGTTTCATAATTGAAGCATATATATTCATAATCACAATATAAAGTATGCAATAAGAATAATAATTATCGATATGAATATATCTTTGCTCCATATGGATACCATGGGTGAGATTCAACTCATTAATTAGAGCAAATTTGGGGTCTAAAATGGGTCTCCTAAGGAAAATATTAAAGAAAACCATATCACACTAAGAATATACCATGTCACACTAAGTTAGGCGTGTTATCTAGTGAAGGTTAATCTATATTGTCTCATTAATGATAATTGACAAGTATGTTGGGTTAGTGTAAAGTTAAAAGGTGAGGATTGAAAATATTAATGAAAGGTTTAGATTATTGTGCATGCAGTAAATTATATAGTAGTAAACACTTTAAAATTATATCATAATTTATTTAGAACAATTCATAACTGAATAAATGTACTAATATTTTTTGTATATTTAATAATAAATATAAAAATTTCACAAAATTATTATAATTAAAACTAAATAATAAAGTATAACAATATTAACCATTAAATTTAATATGTGTGTGTCTGTGAAGGAAGGGAGATGGATCCTCTGCGATTTTTTGGAGGATTAGGCTTTTAGGTTGTCGAATTTCAGACCAACATCAGCAAGTTCATCCAGTACTTATCTTTTCATCTTTTTCCTAAAGTTGAATATGGAGGAAGAGGATGAGTTATTGGATTGTTCCTCTGATCCACTTGAAGGCACAAACATCTGGGATGTGCCACTTGTTGTGATAGTAATGGGTCAGGAAACTAGCGTAGACTTGGGGGTCAGAAGCCGCAGGTTAATGTCTTTGGGAAATTTAGTAGCACTTTGGCATTGGTTTCAAGTTGTGGTTTCTTCCCTAGCCTGGATCCTACAAGGATGGTCCTGGAGATTTTCCCAAATTATCAACATTTGGCATGGTCCCCATTAGGTCTAGGTGTCGCCCCATTCTCTGCATCTTGGTCTACACTGCCAGGGTCGGACCCATATCAAGATGCATCAGATCTTCCGAGAATTTTTGGGTCCTCTTTGTTATCTGTTGGTAAGGTTCTTTTCCATCTTCTTCAAAAGGACATGGTTTTGTCTCTTCACCTTTCTTCACTGAACCCCTGTGTAATTTTTCTTTAGATCCAAATGAATTTTTAGCACCATCCAGTGGTCTCCCTGATCTGTTCATCAATGTTTTTGGTAATCACTTTTCAAATAGGATTTCCTTATCTTGGGGTGAGCGGGTTGAACGGTCCAAGGTTCAAAGCCCTAGGGAGAATTGCATTGTTGAAAAGGCCCAAGAGCAGCATACCAACTCAAAGTCAAAAGAGGGTGAGAGGCGGGGTAGGAAATAGTTGAAGAGTTTAAAAACCAAAGGTAGAAGTGATAAACTTGTGTTGGGAGAGGATATCCCTCTACAGATAGTGGTGGATATGGTAGAAAATGCCATCATAGGAAGGCTTTGGGGTCATCGGTTTAGTGTTAAAACCCTTACAAATTGGGCAGAGATGTTGTGGGGAAGAAATCAAGTTATTCCTCGAAGTTCCTTGTTTTGGAGGAGGGATGGTTTGCTTTTTTTTTCTAAAATTATACAGAGGATGCTCAATGTATATTGCAAAATAAAATGGTGCATTAGATCTGCTCCGACAACTTTAAAGTTAGGTCTCCACTATTTGATGTCAATCATGAAAAATTAGACATTGCTCTGATTTGGGTTCACATACCTAGATTGTCTCTGGATTATTAGCCATTAGATATTTTTATGAGCATTGGGAATTCTTTGGGAAAATTTCTTGAAATTGATATGTCTTTTGAAGAGTTGGGGGAAATGACAGTGGAAAGGATTTTGGCCAGGATGGATACCTGAGAAGGACTAGCGGGGGAACTAGAGATTGAGAGGGATCACATTTAGCTAATTCAAAATTTGGACTATAAAGGTGTCCCCTTCCACTGTTGTCATTGTCACCAATATGGTCGCCTTGTGGAGTTTTTTCACCTTCCTTTCAAGTTGAGAGATGAGTCTAAGGACAAAAGGGATTCAAACAAATGTTTTGTGGAGTCAAAAGTGGTGGAGAAAGATGGGCCTTCAGTGAAGAATGGAATATTTGAAGGATCCAAATAGATTGAGGAAAAGGATGTGAACTGGTTGGGTCTATCATCCTATGAAGGTGGTCCTACAACCCCTACATAGATTATTGTTTTGAACCCGCCCATGACTCCTAGTATGCAATTGGAAACAAATCAAATTCAAGAAGAGGCAGTTTCGGAACATCTAGTATGCACAGACTCAAGTATGATGGTTTCATATTCGTTGCATGTGGCTTCTTGCTATCCTTTCCAAGATTTGGTAATTTCTCAATAGCACATTTCTCCATCTCTTGTGGGTTCCATGGCTTCCCTTTCTCCAACTCCTCCTCTTAGCTCAATTTCATATCCTAGTAATAGGGAGGATTTTTCAATCCCACAACCCTTAGTTTCTTTAGAGCCTAGATGTACCATGGATTCTAAGGAGGAATTTGTCCGATATAATTTGAGACCTAGGACATCATAGAATGAGGTTTGCAATATTTCAATGGGGTTGGACCTAAATGCTAGTAGTCTCTGTGTGGGGAATGGGAGGGGCCAAATATCAAACTTATCTTAATCTCAAGACAAATCTAGCGTCGATATGGTAGCTGGAAAATAAACATCCATTTATGAAGCACTTAGAGTAGTGAAATCCCTTAATAGGGTTTCCAAATGAAAATTATGTCTTTCAATTGTAGGGTTTGGCGATCTCATCTAAAAAATCGTCGCTAAGGAGTTTGGTATCCACCTATTCTTCGAAAATCATAATGCTTTAGGAAACTTTAGGAGAGGGGGTATTAATTGAAAGGTATTTGACAGGTTTATTTAAGGACTGGAAATTCATAGCATCAGATGCTAAGGGTTAGTCTAGTGGTCTCGCGATTGGTTGGAACCCTAATTTTTTCAAGGTCACGGACTCGTGGGGTTTTGGTGTTGATCTCGCTAGCGAAGTATTTGTGGCAAAGTCGAGCTTGGAGTTTTTAGTTATCAATATTTATGGTCCATATGGGGAAAGGGTATCCTTTTGGGATGACCTGATGAGGAAATCCTTCATAATTTCTCCTTCTCTAATTCAGGGAGGTGACCTTAACTTTGCTTTGGGTGCTTCAGGAGTTTGGGGACCAAAGGATTCCATTAATCCACTTTCTAACTATTTTATTCACAATTTGGAGGATAAAGGTATCCTAGATATTCATCAATAATTCTTAAGCCGAGTTGGAGAAATAAGTGGGTGGGGGATGATCGAATTGTGAAGCAGTTGGACATATTTTTGGTTTCAACTTTGTTAGTGGAGCTATTGGTGAATGTGAGATAATAGGTTGGAAATGGTGGTGAGTTAGATCATTTCCCTATATATTTCTTGAAAATAAAGGTAGGGGGGGAACCTCCAAGCCCTTTCAAATTCAACATAGGTTGCTAAAGGAGGAAGGCTTTGTTTCGATGATGAGGGATTTCTGGCATCCCTTGGACAAAAACTCAAAATTTTTGTCTTATGTTCATTTTCCCACCAATTTAAAGAATTTGAAGCATGTGACTATAACATGGGATCATCAAAAGAAGCTTCAAGATGAGCAGGAACCTAAATTGGTGGAAAAGGCCCTCCGGGTAATTTATGATTTTGAAGGCGTGGGGGAGTTTGTTAAACGATTTGAAAGACCTTCTTTACCAATTGGAGAGAAAGCATACAAATATTTTAGATGATCAAGAAGTAGCATGGAGACTAAAGTAGGGCACTTTGGCTCAAATGTGGCAATGAAAATACCAAATTCTTTCAAGCTTTTTGCAAAGGGTTAATTCTTGAGGAACATGATTTGGAGTATGCCCGATCAAGAAGGGAGAGAGGTTTCCTCTTTTCAGGGTCTAGATCACATAGGAAAGAATCATTTGCATACTCTATTTAAGGCCCAAAAAGGGCCATCAATTGAAGAGATCATTAGGATACTGCAACTCTTCCCGAGTTTTGTAAATGAGGAAGACAATGAGAATTTAATGGTTGAACTTACAGTTTATGAGTTATTTGAGGTACTTCATAGTTTCCAAAAAGATAAAAATCGTGGGCAATATGGATGGCCAGTTGAATTTTTCATTAAGACTTTTGACATTCTGGAGGAATATTTTCTAAGGGTGGTGGAGGAATCTCGTGTCTCCAGGAAGATCCTAGACTCTCTCAATTCAACTTTTATTTCCCTTATTCCAAAAGAAGGAAACCATTTTTCTTTTGATAAATTTAGTTTGATCTCTCTTTCCAATGGTATTTACAAAGTTGTGGCCAAAATCATCGCAAAATGTGTAAAAGGTGATTATGTCCAAGCACATATCTTGTGAACAATTTGGGGTTTTAGAAGGAAGAAAATTCACAAAGCCATAGAGGTATATCAGGAAGTGTTGCATAGCATTAAATCAAGAAGTGAAAAAGGAGTTGTAATAAAAATTGATCTCTCAAAATCATATGACAGATTTAATTGTCACTACATCATACTTCTTCTTACACACCTTCGGTTGGAGGTCCCCTTTATAATTGGACTATGAGTTGCATTACATCGTTTTCATTTATTGTGTTGATTAACAGGTCAAACTCGCCTTTCCCAAGGACGCAACTTTTGAATACGATCTCCATTTAAGGTGCACGATATTAAATCGTTGGAAATAAATAGCTAAGAATTATAACATTTAATGATCCTAGGGCATGCCATTTCAATCCCTAGCCCACTGATTGGCCAAAAAACATCATTTTGGGCCTCAAAACTACCCCATAAGTTTAGGACCCAAAAAACTATAGAAAATTGTCAAGAAGATGGAGAACCATTGTAGCTCGGTGGAACATGTGAGTGGCCACCAGTATCAACCTGGATCAATCCTCCTCCTTAGGGAGAAATGGTCCCCATTGCGTCAAGTTCCTCCATTAGATGAGGAAACTTTTGATGAATTTGACACCTGGTGAGCCACTTTCCCTGGTGAAGAATTTTCCATGCTTTGATGACTCAATATAGTTGGATGTTCTGCTGGAAATTTCCCTTCATCTAAGCGTCCATGATCCGATCGACTGTCATGTGCTCAATGCATCCAAGATTGAGTTATGTATGGGCCAAGTGCTTGGCTACCTCTAAGGTGTCCAAGAGAGGAGGAAGATATGGTCAAAGTAGCTCGGAATTAATTACAGAGTGCAAGCCAAGGAAAGAGGGAATACTTAACTCAAAATAATTCTTACCCAAATCCTTTGTGATATTGAAAGGCACATATCGGAGTGGGTGGAGCTTCCGATGAGGCCATATGAGGGTCTCTTTCTACAAATGCAACCATACCTTATCTCCCACCTAGAACTTGTGTGGAACATGTTGTGGAAAAAATTGCAGAGTGTGCACTCTTCCACTTGGTAAGGGGATAGGTTTTGTAGGATGCAGAAAGGCCTCAGTCCTTAGAGCCCCTTTGTGTGGGTGTGTGGTTTTCCTCCAAGTGATCATGCAATAGATTGTGAGTGCAATTCACATAAAACAAATTAAGAAATATTGATTAAAAAAAAAGCAAAATAAAAGAGATGGGGGAGAATGAAAACTCCACTAAAAATCCAAGATATGCTAAACCACTTTTTTATTTCCCAATGGTCAAGTTGTACAACACTTAGGAGGTGTGGGATTCAAGGGAATCAAACAATCTCCCTTAGGGCGGCATTTTTTTTCCAAACTAAATGTTAAGTCAATGGCAAAACAATGGAGAGGAACTCTTTCCCTTTGAAGGAAGGTGGAAAGGAAGGTTGGGAATGCTTCCAATGATCAGAAGAGGTGGGTTATGAGGAAGCTCCAACACAAATCCAGCAGCATAACCTTGCTCTTGACTTCTCTCTATAAAATGCATGCCAATGGATTCCTTTTATAGGCCAAGAGGTGGCCAGCAAACAACTAGATCCAAATGTGAACTCATATTCTCCATGAACTAGTTCCAAGGTACACCGGGAGGGCTAGTTAATGCCACCAAGTGTGTGAGGAGCCGAATTCAGATCCTTGGAGATGATTGAGCCTTCATTGCACCATGGTAAGTAGGTGTTCCCGTTGTTTTGACAGTAGTGTGACTATCGAAGGACTAGCCACGCGAGTATCGTGCGGGCATTGTTCTGGTAACCTGTGCTATAGCACGATTTAATAGTGTTTTAGCCACGCGATCCATTCTTTTGACTGGTTTTTGGCACTTTTGGACTCATGTTGTCTTTTAGATCTGTTGAGGATGCATGTGGTGAACTACATTCATTTTGTTGATAATTCCTTAATGGAAGAATCACTTAAATTTCGCATGTGTGTGAAATTTAGGTGTTAACAGAACCCAATGTTGCTCGTGGTGTTGCTTACACTTAGCATTGAATTTATACAAAATATCATGAACTTGTTGTTGGATGTGATGGACCCAGTCAAAAAAATTGGCTACCCGATCAGCCTTAGTTTGAGAGTGTGAGGATTCATCATGTGTAGAAACAATGGACAATGCTACATCAATTGGGGTTAGTGGTTGGAACCCCAAGCACACTATAAAGGGGTTGTGGAAAATAAAGTTATGAAGGGATTTTTTTGTAGCTATCGATTGAACATAAGGAAGGCTCTAATCCCAAGCGTGTGGATGTTAGAGTTGTGCATTCTTGGTATATGCACAATTATCATGTTGACCACCTATGTTTTTCCATCGGTTTGGGGGTGGAAGGCAATTGATTTGATCATATTGGTGTCGATCATCGACCATAGGTTGGACCAAAAGGTATTGAGGAATATATTGTATCAATCCAAAATAATGATTAGTGGGAAGCCAAAGTGAACCCAAACACAGTCGAAGAAGATCTTAACAATGGCCTCCGCTATGAATCTCTTCTTATAGAGAGTTAAAATTTCCATCTTAGAGGACCGGTCCACAACCACAAGTACAAACTCATTTCCATGCTTCATTGATGGTAATCCGGACATGTAGTCCATGGAGACAGATTCCCAAGGTCTATCTAGGCTAGGAAATGGAGTGTAAAACCCCTGCTTCTTGATGGTAGGTTTGGCAATGGCACAGGTGGTGCACGATTTTACATACTTGCCAATATCATTTCATAGATATGACCAGTAGAATTTATTTTGCAATACTGGCATTGTCTTCTCTACATCAAAATGCTCTGTCACTCGACTCTAATGTGCATCCCAAATCAACTTCTCACTCTCTTCTGAAGGAATATATAGGTGTCGAAGATGGCATAAATTTTCATCCTAGAGATTAAATTTTGAGACCAATATTCCTACAATATGCAATGCCTCATATGTAACAACAAAGTTAAGGTCATTGTTATACAATTAGGGCCAACTAGAGATCTTGTGTCCTCAAGAGTTGAGCACGGTAGTCAGTCCAGTAATTGGCGGTTAGATCAAGAAGTTTGCAACTGGATTTGTGTTTCCCTTTTTTTGCTTGATGTTGAGGTGGAATTGTTGTAGGTATGTGGACCACTTCTCATGGTGGTCATTCTGTAACTTTCCCTACATCTGCATGAATCGCAGGGGCTTGTGATCAATGTGGATGATCGTCTCCTTCCCTAGGATGTAATGTTTCCAATAACGACAAGCCTCTACAATCAAGTCCATATCCTTGTTATATGTGGGATATTGATGGATAAAATCAAATATTTTCACACTATAATAGGCCATTGGATTCCCTGTTAAGTGAGGACTACACCTGTTGATGTATATGTAACTTCGGAATGTATTTCACATATATGTATATTGTATTCCTATAGAGATGTTATTATTCCTCTATACGGAAGTGTCGTCATTTATATAGTAAGTGTCGTAACTTATACTTGATGGGTTATTAGACCACCTTGTTGGGGTCGGCCCTGTATAAGTCATGTGGGTCAAAGAGTTATTATACCACCCTATTGGGAGTCGGCCATGTGGGTCAAAGGGTTATTAGACCACCCTAGTGGGGGTCGGACCAGTCAACATTATGTTAAGTGGTTAAGTTGAGGCCAACCTAGTTGAGTAAAGGTCAAGTCAAGTTAGTGTATAAATAGAGAGTGTGTCTCTCTCATTTTACACATTCTATTCTCTCACTCACACTTTGGAGAGTGGCGCACTTGTGGAGGAGGAGGCTCTGCTGCTAGGAGAAGACTATCTCTTGTATTCTAGTTGTATCATTGCTCTATCTATCTCTGAGGAAGTTATTGGGGTTTTTCACCTTTATGGTTTTCCCCAAGTAAACTATGTGTCTCTTGTGTGCTTGCATTATTGTGTCCATGATTAATATGCTGTAGATACGCTATACATGTTGTTCTCTAAGTTAAGATCTTAGATCAAATTGAATTAAATTCTAAAAATTTAACATGGTATCAGAGCTATCCTGAAAGAAGGCATGATATGGCATGTATGACACTTGTTGCACTTACGATGCTAGGGCTTGATATAGCAAAAATCCAGTCATCGTAGAACTTTCGCTATAACTCCATTTTGGAGAATTTTTCGGATCTGAAACTTTTACAAGTCAAATATCAGATCCCCATGTACCTTTTTTCCAAAGGACAACCTCTATTTCATTGTACTTTGTGATTTATGATTTGTACAATATAGGGTTTCTGCCTCTTCCAGATCTAAGTCAAAATCAGGAGACCTTGGGAAAAAGGTCATAACTTGGGATAGGAAGCTCCAAATGAAATTTAGTAAAAAGTGACAGGTATTACACAGACTTTAATATGTCAAGAAAAGTTTTCAAAGGCCGAAGTTGAGCCAGTGACACGTGGCACTCCATACAAGTTCGCTCTCCTGTATTATCCCATAAATAGGTCACGTTGCGACACTTGGCATAACTCTCTCCCAGAGAATCCAATTGAGGTCAGACCTATCGGGATGGAAAGATAACAGGTCAGGCTATCTCGGGAAAAAATTTCAGACCCTGTGGATCAAAAAGTTCATAGTTACACCAGAAACAATTAGGTACATATTTCTATGAAAACAGAATTATTTTTGAGCACCTTCATTCATGGCTTCCAGAATTTAGGGCTTCGGAGAAAGTTGGAATTTTTGTAATCGGAGACCACGGCTGAATGCTACTCATCAAAATCGAAATTTAGATACCAATATCAGAATTTTTGGTTGGGCAAAAGGCCGGGCTTGATCAGACCCTAGTTCAAGACTTTGATCAGAAAAGTGGAAAATTAGGGCTTCTGCAAAAATGGGAATTTTTGAAATCTGTGACCACGGCTGGAAGCTCCTCATAAAAATAGAAACTTAGAGATTTGGATCACAAATTTTTATTGGGAAAAAGAGTGGGCTTCATCAAACCCTAGTTCGAGGTCACGTCCAATGAATC
Organism: Larix kaempferi; assembly: GCA_027924585.1. Taxonomy (NCBI): domain Eukaryota; kingdom Viridiplantae; phylum Streptophyta; class Pinopsida; order Pinales; family Pinaceae; genus Larix; species Larix kaempferi. Next base: position 10,484,293 of record BSBM01000101.1, on the reverse strand, counting down.
CGAAAGTTTCAAAGGCAAAATTGAGGAGTGAAACTTTGCAGTTTTCAAATTCTGAATATACCAGCTTGATCAGCTCATCAAGGCGCATATTTCTATCCTTTCGGAAGTTTGAAATTCAAAGTTTAAATTTTTGGGGTTTCTCTGACAAACCCTATTACAACTCCAGATCCAGTTCCTGCAAATCAAGTGGATTGGGTTAATCCTAGAAGAGGATGGATTGGTCACCTGCATAAGTGAAGAAGTTCCTGTTTCAGAGGGAGATGAGGCTAAGGCCTTCCATAAGAAGATTACAAGCAATCTTGACAGGTATGGCTTACAGGTATGTTTCGAATTGTGTTCATGGTTAATTTTATGATATGTTTGTATTCATATCATTACAGTACAATCTTGATTAATTACTAGACTTGTCATAGAAGATATTCCTTGATTAAGGTTTTGACACTTATGATTGTACTAATGCATTGTGATGTTGTATGAGGTTTATGTTGTTTGTTAACACAAAAGGTACACCAAGAAAGTCAAATCATGTTCTACTTCAAGAACATATGCTCATGGTGACATGAAGACAAAGATTCATCCATTGTCATGGATCACATAGAAGATCTACTTTCGAGGTATGTATAACTTGGTTCTACAATGGTTAACTTATGAGACATGCAGGTTACTAGCACAAGTCACTGAAGAGAACCAGAAGACATTATGCGGGTATGTTAGACATAACTAGCTAGCATGCTAATCCAGGTATGTTTTTCCTATATCAAACTAGAATCCTACCTTGTGTTAGGATCTTATACTGTTGTGTTGTTGATAATGATTATTCATGAAGTCATAGGTTTGAATAGTCATGGTTGTATGCATATTATGTTTCTTACCATAATTGATGATATGACTAACCAAAAGAATCATGAAGGTATAGGTTTGAGTAATCACAGGTTTATGCATTGATGATTTAACTAATCAGAAGAGTCCTATGATCAAATAAGAATATGCATGAGTAAAAGAAGACTTCCCTGAAACCTTGAATACTAATGTTTATTATCTGTGAATGATCATGACTATACATGTTTAAGATTATTGTGTTTTGATAGTCTTAAGATTATACTAATAAATGTGTGATTATGTATGCGACCTCAAGGATAACACAATGATGATACTAATAAGCATGCATAGTGATTAAGGATGGATGTAAGTTCAAGGACAGGTAATCCAGGAAGCAAAGATCAAGAGGGAGCACACTCTAGTTGTTCTTGCAAGAAAGCAAAGGAGCACACTTCAGTAGTTTCTGCAAGGATGCAGATATTCAGAGGGAGTTGACCATATTTCTACATTCCACAACATAAAGGTGTAAAAGAAGCTACTTCAATAGCTCCTGCAAGGAAGCAAAGACTCAGAGGGAATCCACCCATCAACCAAACAAAGATAAGTATTTTTAATTATCATTTCTTGCATAATTGTTTGTTTAAATAAAATTGTTCAATGATGTATATGCTCATGTTCCTAGACTTAGGATATGTATTGTGCATATTAGAATGATTGCATTAATGAACAGTATACTACTAATATGCATGTGATGGGTAAGTGGTCTATGGAACTGTACAACATTCCAGTGCTACTTATCTAGAATGAAACCTCTCTGCTGACATGTTGGGAGTAGTGCAAACTCTTAACAATGTTCTGGTAGAGACTAGAAGGCATCTAGAAAGTTGTGGAACATGGATAAATGTTGTATTGAAGCATTGGCTAAGATAATTGCATGACTGTATGACATATTTCTTTATGTGTAAGAATTTTTCTAAAAATTATGAGATGTTTCTAATCATGCAATTTAACTTGTTTTGTAGAAAAGACCATATACCTTCACCTACAAAAGAAGGACTACAACATTTGTTCAAGCAACAAAATTATCTATTGAAGATATTGAAGTTCCCAGGATACGGGAAGAATGCCATGATCCGCCGATCATGAAGAACGATGTTTGGGATGCGGTCCCAAGAGCTGAAGGGAAGTCTGTTGTGACTTCCAAATGGAACTATCAGATCAAGCATGTTGCAGATGGAAACATAGAGAAATATAAAAGTGATGAAGTGGAAGATACACCAGATGGATTTCAAGACAGCTTTCTTGAATGGTGTAGTTGAAGAAGAAGTGTATGTGGAGCAGCCACTTGGTTATGAGACACATGACAGGGAGTCATATATGTGCAGAACTTGGTATGGTAGGATAGACAGCTTTCTATCCAGTTTGGTCTTTACCAAGAATAAAGCGAATTCCAACCATTACTACAAGGTTGAGGAAGGAAATCCAGTGATACTACTATGTGGATGACCTGTTTATTACAGGTGAAGATAGATTGATTGCCAACACGCAGCGGAAGCTTGCTACCAAATTCGAGATGAAGAACTTGGGGATGATGCACTATTTGTTTTTGGCATGGAGGTGTGGCAGAGTGCAGATGGAATCTTCCTTGGACAAGAGAAGTATGCAGTAGAGATCCTAAAGAGGTTCAGGATGATGGACTCAAGGCCATGGCCACAACCATGGAATCGAACCTGAATCTTCTGTGTGATGCTTCATCTGAGCTGGTAGATGTCTCCATGTATCGTCAGATGATTGGGTCCTTGATGTACCTGACGAACATGAGACCAAATATTTGCTTTAAGGTGAACACATTGAGCCAGTTCTTAACGGATCCGAGGAATGTTCACCTACTTGTTGTAAAGCATATTCTGAGGTACCTGAAGGGTACAGTTGATTATGGGCTCAAGTATGAAGTAAATCAAAAGTTTAACCTGCAGGGTTATGTTGCTTCAAATTGAGCAGGCAGTGCTATAGATAGGAAGAGCACTTATGGGTGCTGCTTCAGTATGGGATCAAGTGTGATATCTTGGTTTAGTAGGAAGCAGTCCTGCGTAGCACTGAGTACAGCTGAGGCAGAGTATGTTGCAGCCTGTTCAGCTAGTTATGAGTTAGTATGGCTATGGAAGCTACTGTCTGAGTTATTTGATCTCCCGTTGGATGCTACTGGTATCTTTTGTGATAACCAGAGTTGTGTGAAGCTGTCCGAGAACCCAGTGTTTCATGATAGGTCGAAACACATAGAGATCAAATATCACTATATCAGGGATGTGGTGTAGAGAGGAGCCATGAAGCTCCTGTATATTGCGACGGACGAGCAGATTGCAGATGTGCTGACGAAGCCACTAGCCAGGGTGAAGTTCGAGTACTTCAGGGAGAGGCTTGGTGTTCTACAAATTGATGACACTTTGAGAAAAAAGTGATGGACACATTTGCAGAAGCCATTCCAAGCATGTTGGAAGGAGGATCCTTCACATGGCTGTGGATGTAAGTGTTGGATGATGAGCATCAGGACGATGCTCCAGTTACTGCTCTGTATATGCATCATGTTGGATGTTGGATATGATCAGTTGGATCATTTATATTTATATGTACGTACGCATCATGTTGGATGCTGTATATGATCGGTTGGATCATTTGTATGTATTTTGTATATGCATCATGTTGGATGTTTGGACCATGTATCTGTATATGTATCAGGTGGATACATTGTATGATCAGGTAGATCATGTATGTTGATATGTATCAAGGATGATCAGGTGGATCATGTATTTGTATTTGTATCAGGTGGATGCATTGTATGATCAAGTGGATCGTGTATGATGATATGTATCAGGTAGATACTTGGTATGCATCAGGTAGATGCATTGTATGATCAGGATGATCATGGATGACGAGATTCAGGTTGTTGCTCCAAATGACATGCAGCAGGATGTTGCAATGATGATGATCAGGATGATCATGTGTACATCAGGATGATGTATGGTGAGTATCAGGTTGATACTCTGTGGCCGTGGAATAGGTTGTGCAAATAAGCATATAATTTGTGCCCTGGGATATTTGCAGATAGTCTTTTGAGGTTTTTCCTATGGCATGTAATTTGTACCCTGGGATATCTAGCAAATGCTCTTTCGAGGTTTTGCTTGGGAGGACATATAATTTGTGCCCTGGGAGGTCTGCAAATAGTCTTTCGAGGTTTTTCCTATGGCATGTAATTTGTGCCCTGGGATATCTAGCAGATGCTCTTTCGAGGTTTTGTCCTATGGCATGTAATTTGTGCCCTGGGAGATCTGATAGGTTGAGCTGTGTGCTCGTAATCAGTCCTGGGATGCTCTTTCGAGGTTTTTCCATGACCACATGTAATTTGTGCCCTGGGAGATCCGATAGGTTGAGCCTTGTGCTCGTAATCAATCCTGGGATGCTCTTTCGAGGTTTTGTGGTGACCACATGTAATTTGTGCCCTGGGAGATCCGATAGGTTGAGCCTTGTGCTCGTAATCAGTCCTGGGATTCTCTTTCGAGGTTTTGTGGTGGGGTCACATGTAATAAGTGCTGGAGATCTGGACAGGATGAAAAAGGCCTCAAATGCTCTTTAGGGTTCTTGCTAGTCAAGAGACTATTTTAAGGTTTTGTGGCGCACATAATAAGTCCTGAGATTTCCACAGTATGGCCAGTGATGACGAAGACCTGCAGGTGGTGGGACTACATCCAGTATGAAAAAGGACTGGCTCTGTAAAACTTCCTATGATGAGTAGCTTCAGAGATTGATTGAGATAGCAGCAGCAGTGACGATGATGATGACTCGATGATGATTATCCAGTGACGATGATCCAAAGAAGAATACTTGTGCTAGAAGACCCTGTGTCGAGAAATACTTTCCTAGTTAAGAGCGAGTGTTGATGTATATGTAACTTCGGAATGTATTTCACCTATATGTTTATTGTACTCCTATAGAGATGTTATTATTCCTCTATACGGAAGTGTCGTCATTTATATTGCAAGTGTCGTAACTTATACTTGATGGGTTATTAGACCATCTTGTTGGGGTCGGCCCTGTATAAGTCATGTGGGTCAAAGGTTTATTAGACCACCCTATTGGGGGTCGGCCATGTGGGTCAAAGGGTTATTAGACCACCCTAGTGGGGGTCGGACCAGTCAACATTATGTTAAGTGGTTAAGTTGAGGCCGACCTAGTTGAGTAAAGGTCAAGTCAAGTTAGTGTATAAATAGAGAGTGTGTCTCTCTCATTTTACACATTCTATTCTCTCACTCACACTTTGGAGAGTGGCGCACTTGTCGAGGAGGAGGCTCTGCTGCTAGGAGAAGACTATCTCTTGTATTCTGGTTGTATCATTGCTCTATCTATCTCTGAGGAAAGTTATGGGGTTTTTCACCTTTATGGTTTTCCCCAAGTAAACTCTGTGTCTCTTGTGTGCTTGCATTATTGTGTCCATGATTAATATGTTGTAGATATGCTGTACATGTTGTTCTCTCAGCTAAGATCTTAGATCAGATTGAAGTAAATTCTGAAAATTTAACAGCACCGATATCATAATCAGAGGCATTTGTATCAATCTTGAAATGTTATTGCAGGTCTGGCAGAGCAAGAACCCGAGTTGAGCAAAGGCATCGCTTCAAATCCTCAAATTCTCTCCATTATGATATACCCCAAGTGAACTTGGCTTTGTCTCCACCCTTGGTCAATTGGCACAAGGGCCAAGCAATATGACAGAACCCCAACACAAATCGGTAGTAAAAGTTTGCGAGGACCAAGAAGCTACAGAGATTTGTTAGATTCGTCGGAGTTCTCTAATCATGAATGACTTAGATCTTTGTTGGGTCCACATGCACCCCATGTTCATCCACGATGTATCCTAGATATTGAATTCTCTCCATGGAGAATGAACACTTTTCCAAATTAGCATATAACTTTTGTTGTTGTAGGGTTCTCATGATCTCTTAAATGTGATAGAAATGTTCCACTGATTTTTTTTGAATATGAGGATGACGTCTAGAGATACAACCACAAAATACTTTGTGAATGCCCAGAAGATTATGATGAATGTTGTTGGAGCATTAGTCAAGCCAAAAGGCATGACCACCCCACTCAAAAAGGCCTTATTTAGACTTAAAGGTTGTTTTCCACACATCAATTTGCTTGATCGAGACCTAATGGTATCATGACCTTAGATTAATCTTGCTAAAGAAATTGGCACCCTTAAGATGATCATGAAAACCATAAATCTGAGGCATTGGGTATCGATTCTAGATAGTGAGTTTTTTCAAGGCTCTGTAATCAATGCAAAGTTGGCATGTCCCATCCTTCTTCTACATGAACACAACTGGGATCCCATAAGATGAAGAGTTTGGTCAAATGTGGCCCATTTGTATGAGCTCTTGAATCTGACATTTTATTTCTTCATTTTCCATAAGAGAGTGTGTGTATATTGGGTCATTAGGAATGGGAGCACCAAGTATCAAAAAAATTTAGTGTTTGACCCGATAGTGTAGAGGCACCCCTTTAGGTTGGGAAAATATGTCTATGTATTCCTCTATAATATCGTAGACCTGATTTTGTTGTGTAGAGGGTCCTCATGCTGAGGTTGTGCTGGTCATAGTAACCTTCCATCCACCTTTTGATCGAACCATGAAGAGAACAAATTTCCCAATATGAGATATTACCTTCCAACATTACTTCATCAAGTTCAAGAAAACTATAGTAGTTAGAACTACCTTGGGTACCCTATAGAGTTGACCTCCCAAATTAACAATGACACTAGGAGGTCTAGACTCATAAAAAACATGGTGTTTACACATATAGGGTTGTCCTAAAATAACATCACAAAATTCAAGTGGGGAAACATCACATAGGTGTTGGTTGTGGATCTATATCTTCCTGATTCATAATTCGTGTTTCAGTCGTGTCTAAATCCCAACCCATGACGGATCAATAATGGGTGATTTACGGGTCCATGGTATTGGGTATCTCGTGGTATTTTCCCATAGTAATCGTTCTTTAAAAGGAAGGCATTGTAATACGGTTGTGAATGTAATTGTAGCATTGTAAAGATCTCTATGATTGTGTAAGAGAGACTATGAGAGACTAAAGAGGAAATTGCAGCAGTTGTGATGTGGGTTCTATCCCTTTATTTTTTGGATAGATTAATGAAAGGACTGGAAATTTCTCTATGGATGTATCCTAGATTGGGTGAACCATGTATATTGGTGTCTCTCTTGTATTGTGTTTATGTGATTTATATTTGCATCTTGTTTATTGTTATTGCTTCGTGATCCTATTTTTCTAACACCTAGTACCTCATCTTTGAAGGGCTTGATGATGTAGGATAAGTGACATTGCTAACTGATGTGGATGTATCATCCTTGGCTCAACCAATTGATGGTGTATTTTTTAGGAGTGTGGCATTGTCAAAAAATTCAACTGCTTGATGACCTCAACTAAGATCAGGTTCTTTTGGATACCACTGTCAACAATGAAATGTAGTGGAGTCTGTTAACGCATAAATCTCGCACACATGCGACATTTCGGTGAATCTTGTAGTAAGGCATCATTAACATAAAGAATACAATTCACCACAGGTGTCCTCAACAAATCCAAAAGACACATGAGTCCAAAAGTTCCAAAAACTAGTCAAAAGAAGGGGTCGCGCGGCTAAAATTAACTCACACTATAGCATAAGTTATCGGAACAACGCCTGTGATACACCGCATAGTTGTTCCTTCAATAGTCGTGCTACTATCAAAACGGTTGGACCACCTACTTCCCGTGGCACATTGAAGGCTCCATCATCTCCAAGGATCCGAAAATACCTCCCTAAGGGAATATTCTTTGCTTCCCTTGAATCCCTCACCTCCTAGGTGTTGTATAGCTTGACCATTTTGGAATACAAAAGTGGTTTAGCATATCTTGGATTGTTATTGGAGTTTGCATTCTCCCCCCATTTCTTTTATTTTTCATTTTATCCATATTTCTTTGTTTTATGTGAATTGTACTAACAATATATTGCAGGATCACTTGGAGGACAACCACTCACATGCCATAGAGGATCCAAGGATCGAGGCCTTGATGCAGCCTACAAGGCATAGCCCCTTACCAAGTAGAAGAGTGCACACTTGTGCAATTTTTTCAACAATAGTTCTAATGGCGACTCTACTTACTTTTGTTCATTTCTTATTTTACTAGGTTGTTTTATGCTAAGTAATTAATTCTGGGTGTTTATCATTTGCAGGAGATCAAGGATTCCACCTCTTGCTCTGGAATTTGGCAACAAGTCGGCCCCAATTAATTTACACACAGCAGCGTGGATCCTGGTCTCTCGATTGCACTACTAGTGCGAAAGCGCCTTCTACAAACGCGCTACCAGCACGGATAATCAATTCAAGACCTGTGTGACCGCCCGTATAGTTCATCCGCGTAGCTTGTTAGTGTATCACTTGCGCTACCTGCACACCTGTTTTGTATTTCTCCACACTACCAGCACGAAAGAGTATTGTTTGGTCGTACTACTGTCTTTGATTTGATTTTTATCTGCATAGTATAATCTGGCATCCCAATTGATGCTTACTTGTGAACTTAAATTAATGATAATTCGCATAATTACTTAATTTTTTTAGTAATTAGTCCACCTAGACCAAGATTAGGAAGTAAAGAGTTCATCTCTCTTGAAACTTACCTAGATTACCAACCTTGAGGCTTTCAAAGGGCCTCATTGTTGTCACTAGTATTCAAGACCATTCTTGTTTATACACAATTGACATGTTTTTAGTATCAATGCTAGTGTAGAATACAATTGTTGCACACAAGCAAGGACCTAAAGACTCTTGTCTCCCAAAGTATACTCTTCACCTCACAGTTCATGTGACCTTGGTGAATCAGAAAAGGGTGAGAAATGTGAAATACCTATATTACACACTTGTCTATTAGTTAGAATTTTGATTTGCAAAGCACCATGAGCATCTTTTAGAGTTAAAAGTACATTTGCATTTACTTGATATAATCTTCTAGTTAATTTGCCAACAATCAATTTGCTTTCATCACATGTGTTTGCACCACTAGCACACACTAAAAGACCTAAAGACTCTTGTGATCCAAGTATGCTCTTCACCTCGCACTTCATGTGAGGTTGGTGAATCAGAAAGGTAGGAATTGTGAAATACCACTCTTACACTCCCTAAGTGAAATTCAAACCCCTTAAAAACAACTTTGTAATTGTCGAACCAACTAAAATCCTACATAGGAGGGAATAAAACAGTATTTTAGCTAAGTAGGATTGATTGGGATAGGCATCCATTAATTCCCACCAATCTAGTTTCATTAGCAATATTTTGAAACAACGCATTGTTATCTCATAGTTTACTTACAAAATCCTGCTATAAGAAAGTGTTAAAAGAAAACCCAGATCATAAGTGTGTTGTGACCAAGGAGGTGAAAGCTGAGGTATAGCTACCCTGCTCTCCCCTACAAGCCACTCAACTTGTTGTAGGGAGACAACACTATACCGTGCAGGCCGTACCATTGATCCACACTTGATGCAAGGTATCTTAGTGGACCAATTTAGGACATCACCAAGGAGCAATTGTGAGTGCAATTGACTCATGAAGTTAGCTATTTCCTTTGGCACGTGTTTCAAAGTCATCTTGATTGGAACATTGGTCCCATTTTCGGTAGAACTAGTTCTTTGTTACCTCCATTATTCAATTGGTGTGTGGACCCCATTTTCACCATCAGTTGTACTTTTGGGAGGCCCAGTTACATTTTAGAGGAAGGATGTTAGGTCTTTTTAGGAAATCTACATTTATTTTCTTTTTAAATACAAGTTCACTAAATGCATAATTAAAAAGAACCTACATGTGGGAACTCATGGACTAAAACCAACTTTGCACATATCACTCACATATTGCACCATTTTGCATCTATTGTGATTGGCATGTTTTTTCATTTGTTTAATTGTGTTTAATTCCACCATCACTCTCATTTTGACACAAATCATTCACCATTGAGGACCACAAGAACTCCCCAAGGCAATCCTAAAGACTACAAGGCCTTTCACATCTCTCAAGGGGTGTTTTTACACCTTCCCCCCATGCTTCACGTGGAAGGAACATTAGTCGGGGTTGTTCCCAGGCAACTTTGATAGGACCATTTGGGCGAGGCCGAGCCTTGCGAGGTACATTTTCTCCTCACGAAGACAATATTGATCCTAGTTACTCCTCCACCATCAGAAGAGGCACTCCTTTGGCTTCTCCTCCACAAGATCCTTTGAACCGCTTTGATCCCTCCTCTCATGTAGGAGGTCACTCGCTATTTTCAACACCAGTTAGGTCTCCCCCAAGCAAAAACAACACCCATCATACAATGGCAATACCAATTTACCCTACCTTGTTGTTCATGGATAGTTTAAACCTCTTGGATTTGGAAAAAATGATCAATGATCCCATAGCTCATGATCCCACATGGTCAGCTATGCTAGATAAACTTCCCTTCGATATCCATAAATTCGAAGGAAAGCAAGGGGACGATCCTGTCAACCATGTCATGTCTTTCCACTTATAGTGTTCATCTAACATCATAGTGGACAATCCTGTGAGGCTTCGCCTCTGTCAGCATACTCTCACCGGCATGACAGCCAAATGGTATGTAAACCTAGCGAGAGCAACCCATGCCATATTCACAACATTGGCCACTACATTTATCACTTACTTCCAGCTTCCGATTCGACATGACCATAATCTCTAAATTATCACAGAATTCTGATAAAATACATCCACCCACATCACGAACCATATCCATGAGTGGTGTAGGTGTCGTACATTGTGCAAAATCTAAATACAACTACCCTTTTTGTTGGATTGGTTTATCAAGTCTCTCCAACCCTCTATAGCTAAATATGTCGCCACTTCCATGCCCCAAAGTGAGGAAGAGGATATTTTTAAATCCCAACATTTCGATCTCATATATGCACAGCCCGGCTATCCTTACACTATCCTTCATGATTCCCCTCGGCATCGGTCATTCGATCCTAGACCTTCGGGCTCGTCACATTCTGCAGATGGGATTTGTTATCACACCATAGTAGCTGGGCTACTATATTTGTTGAGCAGATATCTGCACTTTCCAGAGCTTTGCCTTTACACAGTTTTAGTGAGATCAGTCGTGCTGAGCAGCACCATTTATGATCACTTAGACATTAGAGCAGCTTATATCAGACATTGTGTAGACCTTGAGAGCTTGGATTTGATGACCAATATGACCTTTTGTTCCATACAGTTTCAGTTCAGTGCCCAGAGTTCCAGTTGTATTATTGCAGCAGTGTTTCATTGGTTCTAGATGATGATGATTGATATGCACATGATATGACCATTAGACTTGTGATTGTTAGCATTGATTATTATCTTGTTTTTTTATTCATCTTCGTAGCATTAACTTGGTATATAACTCATGATCTGGCAGTATTATTTAATAAATGAATGAACTATCTTGGATGGATTTAAAATATAAAATTGGATGTATTACTTGCACTTTAAGGTTTACTGTCTATACTAATTGGTTTCATTACCCTCCTATGATCATGGACATGGTATTTCCTGACATTTATGTTTTATAGCTTAGGAACTACATTCACATGACTCCATCCATCCATGACCTTCCTTGTTTTGGCTCACCTGACTTGCCTTCTTGACTTTTGATATGGAGGAATTCCCCGCTTCTACCTCTGTGTTGGATAGCATCCACGTTTGTTTTGTGTCTCGGCTCTGACTTGGAAACAAAACTTGCTTTTGGTAAGTTGGATTTTATGATGTTATCATTCTAGTCGGTTGCCCCGATGTGTGGTTTTGTGCATAATTCCCCCTAGTTGCTTGAGTTGTTGTTGGCTAAAACCTGAAGCAAAATGTACTACCTTGGTGTTGTTGCAGCAACATCCCCCCAAAATTTTGGTACATATTGGGGCTCCTCCTTAAAATTTTAAAGGCTGCCTTAAGAGGCCATTCCCAGCTTTTAACTTTGTCTTCAACAGAAAATCTTGCTGTGAACCTCTCCAAGTCTTCCTTCCTCTAAAAGTAAAATTCATGAAGTCTTCCTGGAAATCACGGAATGATTTTATAAAGCCCCGCAGTTGCGGAATTATTCGAGGTTCCCTCCCGAAATGGCGGAAGCCTTTTGTTATAACCTTTCGAAGAAGACGCTTAGAAACTTTCTGAAAAGTCGCGAAACTTAAGAAGGAACCTCTGCGGAATCATTGGACAATTGCTCCCGAAACAGCGGGAGTTAATCGCATAAACCTTTCGAAAAAATACTTAGAAACTTTCGTCTGAAAGCCACGGAAGCCATTGGACAATTCTTTCCAAAACGGCGGAGCTATTCGTCAAAACCTTCCGCAGCTGCGGAGGGATTCGGGTTTTCCTCCCGAAATGGCGGAAGCCATTTAGCATAAGCTTTCTGAAAAGGACTTAGATTTTTTGAAAGTTGCGGAATGCGCCAAGGAAACTCTGCGGAATCATTCAGCTTTTGCTCCCGAAATTGCGGAGTCTTTTGGGCTATCCTCCTGCGACGGCGGAAGCCAATCACATAAGCCACTCAGAAAAGGTCTTCGAAATTATTATGGGAAAGTTGCGGAAGCATTCGCCATTGTCTCCTGAAACGACGGGCGCCATTCGCCAAGTCTCCCCGAAACTTTGAAAAGAACTTAGAATTTTTTCTTTGAAATTTGAAGAATCCTTTGGACTTTTCCACCCGAAGCTTGCGGAAGCTATTCGTCAAAACCTTCCACAACTGCGGAAACCTTCGCGTTTTCATTCTGAAGCCTCACCGAGAGAACTTTGCGGAACCGTTCAGGTTTTCCTTCCACGATTGCAGAATCCTTTTGCGGGATCCTTCACCATATCTTTCCGAAGCCACGCGAGGACTTAGAAAACCTTTGAAAGTTGCCCACCGAGAGAATTCGCTCATTCCTCCCGAAACAGCGGAAGCTTCCGCGTTATCCTTCCGAAAGATTTGAGCTTTGCGGAGCGTTTGGATTTCCCTTCCGCGACGCGGAAACCTTTTGCGGAGTCATTCGCCATTTTCCCCTGAAACGGCGGAAGTTTGCGGAACGTTTGGATTTATCGTCCGCGACGCGGAAGCTTTCGGCATGTCTTCCCGCAATGGCGGAGGGAATTCACAAGTCAGTCCTGCAGGTGGCGGTCACGTACGCAAATCGAGACGGCTTGATTTGACACCGACGTACCAGTATTAAAGCCGCATTTTAATGCGCCACCCACCGTATTAAAACCCCGCACGTGCCATCTCATTTAAATAGACGGTGGGGGTTCGAGCCAAACATATCGTTATTTTTCGATTGGGAAACGACGTTGGACGCCGCGCGACCGCTCCATCTCATCTCACTCGCCCACGATTCTCGTCCACCTCATTCGGCTATCTTCGTCAGTGCCAAGTAGGATTCTAACCGTTAAATTTTGTCTTCCACGCGTCAAATTATCTTTGGGTGTTCTTTTTTTTTAAAGACGATAGGAATTGGTTGGATTTTGACGGACAAAATGCCCGTCATGGGATATTTTGCCCGTCAAGCGATCTAAATTGCATATTTCCCGTCATAAAAAAATAGAGGAATTGTAAAACGTTTGCATAGTAGGTAAAGACCGTCAATTTGGACGGATAGATTTTTTCCAAATTCCTCCCTGAGCCGCGTACTTCGTCATTTTTAAAAACCGCCAACCCCCATTAAGGTCTCGTCTCTATCAGCCGAAAGCCAAACCTATGACCGCCCGAAACTTTTCATCACCCGCATTCCCGGCGTCGACAACTCCTGTTCAAATTTCAAAACCTACCTTAGAACGCCTCGTCCAGTGCTATCATATAACCATAGCAGTCGAAACCCTCGTTAGCTTATAAATTTGAAAAAGCGGCTCCTTCTTCCGTCATAGAGTTATTTCACCCCTGACTTCCCCGCCATTAGCCATTTGATCCACAACCATGACGATAGATACCATCCCTCCTAGAGCTGGACCGAGAACAGGCTGCTTCCACAACATGCTTATCCCCTCAGGAGCATTTCAAACCCGCCTCTTTAAAAGAATTAGGATGATTAAATCTAGATTGCTTGTTTGAAATGGTGCATTTTGCGTCCCAACATGCAGCTCCACATTTTGTTTTTATCTCATTCACATATTAAAACAATGATGCTCTCTGTTAAAATCTCACAGTATGTTGCTCAATTTCGTAATGACTTGTATGTGGGTTCTATCAGGGATAAGTCAAAATGCCAAAAGGTGGTGAGAAGAAGGCTAAAATGACATAAAAGAAGCCTACGCCACTTAAAACTGAGACCTCACTTCAGGATACTAGGTGCACCACCGGTGTTCCTCTAGAAATCCATTGGGGTGACATTTACATAATGATCCGAGACCAGGATGTCCCGGACATGTTGCTAGAAGAGGGGCAGATTTATCTAAATATCAAAGCCTCAGGCATAGCTAGGGCTGCTACCCGTCCTGAACTGTTCCCATGTGCTGAGGTAATTGGGTGGATACTCCAACATCCCGATACTGAAGGAAGAGTAATTCATGATAGCAGGAAGGTAGCCATTGCCTCATTTCACCCCGCATACCTGGTCGCGGCCTACAAATTTCCCCGCTCCCAGCAATCTCTGACTGATGAATGGCTGGGAAAAATGAACAACGTTGAGATGGCCAAAAAGCTATTAGTCGCAGGCAAGCATTTGAGAAAGAAAGGAAATGACAAATACAACGTCCAGAATCTGAGACCTCCTTTCAGGTTGATCGCCTTGATGTTGTGCAGAATATTCGGCATGCCCGATGGCACCGTGTACAAGATTCAATGGGTCCCTATCATCCACTTCGTGGCATTTAAAGGAACTGTGTTTGACTGGGCCACTCTCCTGTCATATAGTTTGGCCTCAATGATAGTTGCTGCTAGAGAAGGACTAGCCTTGAAGAAGGCAGAATTTTTTATGTCCTCATATCTGATTGATTGTATTTTGGCCAAGGTGGACTTCCCCAAATTGGGCTGCACATGGGATGAAGCCACCACCCCGGTTTATACCGCTTTCAGGATGATGTGGGCCCAGAATTACAAACCTAGCTACAAACTCATCTGTGAGGGGTTCATCATGCCCCTATATGAGAAGATATTCAAGGAGGATCCCAACTGCCTGTCAGAGAATGTTGTGGAAGTCCTTGAGAATTACGGGGATTTTTACTTTTCAGAGCAAGGCACCTACCTCAGAATGTTTGGAGGGACTAAAGCTCCATACATTTTTTCGCAGTATGCCACAAATAATGTGGTCCTTAAGGAAGCAGTAAGACAAATCTTCCTGGATGGAATTGGAGCAATGCTCCACAAACAGCATAAGGCTTCCTTTCCCCCCTTACCTTTCTGCATAGGGGTTTACAAGTTCTCGGGGGTTGCCTCAGCCGAAGAGTTTGTTCAGGAGCTGAAGGCCTTCCACTTCGGTGAGGTGATCTTCCACAGGAATGAAAGGAAGGGAAAAGTGGCCGAGCACTGTAAGGAAATCTATGCTCATTTTGAGTACTCTCACTATCCTGATGCCGAGGAAGAGGTATTCAGGGGCATCAGCAACATGGCTGAGCTGCGAACCTTTCGCCAAGGCAGTGGAGCAAGTTCTATCTCCACCAAGATCCAGAAGACCAGCCAGCAGAAGGAGAAAGAAGCTGATGATGTCCGAGCTCAGGAAGAGCTCAGATTAAGAGAGGAAGCAAGGTTACTGCAGGAGGCTGAGGAAGCCAGATTGCAGCGGGAGGCAGAGGAAGAAAGGCTGCAGAAAGAGGCTGAGGAAGCCCAGCAGCAGAAAGAGGCTGAAGATGAAAGGCAACGGAAAGAGAATGAAGATCAGTTGCAAGCTAAACAAGCTGAGGTAGAGCAGAAAGCAGAAGAAGAGCGGAAAGCAAGTGAAGATGCCCAAGCAAGTGGATCTGGTGGCCAAGACATGGAAATAGACGCACCTCAAGCAGGTGGCTCTGGTACCCAAAATGTGGGAACAGATCCAGCGCAGGGAGTCCGGACCCCACCAGCTAAAGAAGAAATAGACATTATGGACCTCCCAATTGTCCCGTACACTCCATCAGGAAAACATACGGTGTCCAGGTGGAATGAATTTGTCTATGATAAGAAAAGGAAAGCAATGGTCATCAAATCGGAGGAGAGGATCAAAAGTCCCTTCCAGGAGGACATCATTACCCACCGGGAGGTCACTGTAATGCGGAATACAGATAAAGATCCCTTTGCTATGGCATCCGCAGTTGTAGAAACAGCAAAAGCATCACTGGACAATGTCGGTGTTATAGTCAGAGAAAATGAATTGACAAAAAAGAGAGCTCGTACGCTACAACAGACCGTGGCTAATGAGCAAGCCTACAGAGATCTTGTGGTGAACAAGTATAATTGCCTGTACGCCAAGCATAAAGAGCTGTCAGACAAATATAACCGGTTAGAGGAAGAGAAGGAGCAACTATCAGTCCTGATGATGATTGAAGAAGCAGAAAAGAATGATGCAGTAGCCAGAGTGTCCCAGCTTGAAACAGACAAGCGGGCATTAGCTGAGCAATTAGAGCAAGCTGAGAGCAGAACGATGGATATATCTCCCTTCCATGAGCTGTCCTGCAGCATCCTGAAGCAGATGCATGAGACTCAGGGGCTAATCACTAATGAAGTTTGCAAGCTCAAGGCCACGGTGGTCAGGTTAAAAGAAATTAATGCAGAGGCCCATAGGCTCAAAGCTAAGCATACCCGTGTCAAGGCAAATATCTTGAGCCAGATAGAATGGTGGGAAGGAAAGGGGGATTTCCCCACACATCTCCCATTCAAATCTGTGGAGAGTTTTAATGAAGATGTAGCCCTTTTGGACTTCTGCAGAAACTGTGGCAGTAAGCTAATAGCCAATGTGCAAGGAACAAGGGATAGGATGAACGGTCTGTATCAAAGGATCCAGGGAGTGCATGACAGGTGCAAATTGAATTTCCCGCAATCCCTCGATGATTTCCCGGGTGAGGAACAACGCTTGGCTGAACTAAAGGAAGAACTAGGTATCCAAACTGAATATGTTAAGAAAATTGATGTCCTAGCAATTGACGACCTCCAACATTACATTGGAATGTCATCAGTCCACAGCCACTTGCTTAAAGAAGTGCATCAAGCTACTGTAACGGAAGTTCAAGGCATCAGAGCAGAGCTTAGAAAAAATGTGACTTCACAGAAAATCCTTCTCCCTGCTCCCGCAAACGTAGTCATAAGGGACACGGGTATATGGTATAGTTACATAGCGGAGGAGGAGAAGAAAGCAGCAGCAGTTGCAGGAGCAACAACAAATCCAGAATCTTCCCTCCCAACAGCCATTCCAGCAACAACAGTGGGCTCAATTCCCTCTCCCCCATCAGTGGCAGAAATTCCAGCCAGCTCAATCCCTTTTTTCCAAGTGGAAGCAACAGCAACAATGGGTTCGAGTGCCTCTCCTAAGGCAACATTAGCAGCATCAGTTGATTTGGGCGATCCTCTTCCAGCAGAAGCTCACGCACAAGAGTGAAATCGCTGATTTCAGAATATTATTTCTGATATATTGTATTTTTAAGCTCTCAAATGTGTAAAGTGTGAGCTATGGGACAGCTGTCCATTTTCTTTTGTTAAATATTTTTTGTAAAAGGAGTAGTCACATTTTTTGGTCTATTATAGAAGAAATTCCTGTAGGTGACAAGTGGAAGAGGCCAGGTGGCAGCCCACAGGGCAATTTTGTAATTATAAATAGAAGTTAGGAAGGATTAGAGAGGACTTTTGGTAGGGATTTAATTTTCAGACTTGTACGAGCTATCTTGTGTATGTTCTGTGAAAGTAAAATCTTCTAATAAAAGCCTGGAGAGGACGTTTTGGATGGAATAAAGAATGGATGTGTATTGGACTATTCTGGTGGCTTCCATACTTTAATGTGAGATCTTTCCTGTTATCTGAATTATTTCTTTACAACGAATGATTTCACTCCTTTCTGTGCAAAGGAATTCTTGGTCTTATGAGTAATGAATGTGTTTACATTAAATCAGAAGCTACCTTCTGATATATCTCTTCTCTGCTGTAGCATTCTCTTTCAGATTTAATGGATAGCTGTTCTTTCTTTAAGATAATCCCTACAGTTCATTGCTCATCCTTTAAATTTGCTCCTTGCAGGGATCATTAGATTTATTTCAGTTTGTTTTACACTTAGATCTGTTTCTTTCATTCTTTCCATCTAGATTAGATAATTCTGCTTCTTTCTTTGATGAGTAATGAAATGTGTCATATACAATGAGAAGCTATCTTCTAAAATCTTTATCTGGCTGTAGTTTTATCTTTAAGATTCAATGGTTGTCTGTTCTTTCTTTAAAGATAACTCTTACAGCTCATTGCTCACACTTTAAATACATTCCTTGCAAGGATAGGTATATTTACTTCAGCTTTAAACTTAGATCTATTTTAGTTTTGCATTTAGATAAAATATAAATTAGGCACTTGCATCTCATTAAAAACATAAAATCTAAAGAAAGGTGGATCGGGCCATAACCGGTATAATTGGAATTAAACTCCAAACCCACGGTTGCCGGAACCACTAACCGGATGGATTCCCTATACCAAACGGTAGATAATCTAATTGGGATCATCTATCGGGGATAATCCCTTTCTGATTGATGCTACGATATCCGGGGCATCAACACTTGGAAACTAATGGAATCCCAATGAAAAGGGCTATGAAATGCAATGCAATCAAATGCTTGGAAATGTAAATGCACCCTGGATGCAAGTTGTGATTAGTTGTGCTTATTAGCGCATGTGAAATCCCAGAGGGGTTGTACTAGGCCTAAAAAGCACTGGAAAAATGAATGCTATATCTAAATGATTGCTGGCCATGAAATGTCCTAAAAAGCAGTGGTTAAACAAATGCTAAATCTAAATATTGTTGACCTCATATGGAAAAAGTTAAGGCCTTGTTGCATCCTTATGAATGCCTGCTTTTTTTATATTCAGATAGATTAAGTATTTTTCAATGGTGTCTTCTAGGAAATTCTAGTCTCTGATCAAATGATATATCTCACCCCGTTTTAATTCAAGATCAATGTATGTGATGTGCTATGTATCATCAAACTGTGCCTCCAAGGATGTTTCCTGAATTGGTTCATCATCAAATGCTATCTCCAATACGGTCTTAGATGAGCGTTTAGAGGCCCTTTTCAACATTTCTAACACCTATATGACAAAGGAAACATCACTATTTTAGAAGAATCCATTGAAACCATGAAATGACATGCAATTTCAGTAAAAGCAAGCAACATATACAAATATTTGCAATGAATAAACAAATTCTTTTAATGTAAATAAATTGAATTGTTCATCAGCTAAATCTAGAAACTCTCTAGTTCATTCATT